>JAVTVJ010000055.1:6722442-7149370 GCA_034509425.1 Eopsaltria australis | reverse complement strand
GAGGCTCAGTCTTGGCCGTGGGTTGGGAAGCCAGATCACCTTCAGCAGCAGGCTTGGCTGCAAAGAAAGGCAGGACAGAAGAGCTCCCGTGGCACTGCTGGAGATGCTCAGGCTGCCTGGGGCCGGCAAAGGAGCCACTGCGCAAGCCACAGCCCCGGGCCACAGCCCTGGGCACGGCCCCTTCCCTCTCTGCTCTTCTCCATGGCTGCACAGAGCACACGGAAGGCAAGGAGCAACTGGCATTTCACAGGGGAGAGGATTGACACCTAAATGCTCCTTGCTCCCACTGACAGCGATCCTGTGGGACCACTCAGGGCTCCACAAGGGAGCAGGGCAATGTTTCCAGAGTCCATCAACCCTGGAATGGGCCGTAACGAAAGTGGCACCTGAGTGAACTCTTGCCACAGTGACACTGATTATTCTGTCAGTAAAAAGGCACATTGAGAACTTGCCTCCAGGATCTAGGAAGATCTTCAAAGCATCATTCACCGGCCGTTCCAAGTAATCCATGTCCCGATCCCAATCTAGAAGGGAGCAGAGATCAGAACCATTCCATGCTGTGCTGGGATCCCCTTGTGCCTTGGGGACCTGGGTACTGCAAGGGGCTCGGCTGAGTCTGTGGGAGCCAGATGTCAATGGACATGGCCAAAGGTGCAGAGGGGCCTGGGCAGCTCTGGGCTGGCTCCTGGTCACTCTGCACCCTCTTTGCAGACCCTGGGCAGCATCCCTGGAGGGGGCAGCTGGAGCAGCCCAGGGCTCCTGGGGGCTCTGTCCCTCCTACAGAGGAAACCCTCCCTCTAGCCCTGGGAGAACCATCCCCAAGTCTTCCCAGGGAGAAGGGAGCTCTGTCCCGGGAAAGGGGAGCCAGGCCTGGGCTCACCTGCTCGCCTTGCTCCCAGCGGAGCAGCCTGGGCAGCCCTGGCAGGCAGGGCCACTGCCAGGAGGAGCAGGAGGAAGAGGTGCAGAGCAAGGGCCATGGTGCCTTGCCCTGAGCCACTCGTGCAGCTCTTGCTGCCACCACTGTCCTGACACTGCTGTCCCAATGTCAGCACCACTGCTGCCACCGCCACTGCTGCTGCAACAGTTGTGGTCAAGGACCGACTGCTCACTCGTGGTGCTGTGCAACCGTGGGGCTCTAGGATCTCTGTGACCTCAGAGCCTGCTGTGACCTCAGCCTGCTGTGACCTCAGAGCCTGCTGTGACCTCATGGCCCCGGTTGTGCCCCCAGAGTGTAGCCCTGTCTGTACTAATGGACTACCTTGACTGCAAATCTTTTATTTCATGAAAGGGCCATTGCTCAGCAAAACCTTTGTTTTCCCTGCTGACATTGCAGGTCAGTTTGTGTCCCGGGACATGCTCTTGATGGCTTCCCTCCTTTCCTGGCCATGCCACTGGAGGAGGTGCAGGCGCAGCTGATGGCAGTGAAGGAAATGTGTCCTCAGCCCAGGGACGCTCAGCATGGGCTCCCATAGCCCGTCGGGCCCCGCTGCTGGGCACAGCAGCCCCTCCCTGCCTGCCTCCTGTCTGCCCACGCCGTGGGCAGCCACGGCTGCTGCTGGACATGGAGCTCAGCCAGGGCTGCTGCCGTGTGGCCTTTGCTGGGGGTACCACGCGGACACTGGTGTAACAACTGCATTTCTTTATTTGAACATAAAACATGGGCCAAGCCCTGCCCTGGCGGACAGGGTGTGCCCACCTTTAGAACTCGCCGGGGTCCAGGACCAGGGGGCTCAGGGGATGAGGCTGTCGTTTAGATGGTATGAGTGTCGGAATGGCATCAGGGAGGCAGTGGTACGGCACCAGGGCACACGGGGGTAGACGTGAAGAGGTGGGATAAGGGGTCACATTCGTGCTGCCTGAGGTGTTTGGCTGGTCTTCTGAAGGTGCACAGGAGCACCTGTGGAGACAGGAGTGGCTGAGGCCCCCAGCTGCACCTGGCACACAGGGACCCTCCTGCACAGCACGCCCAGAGCTGGCAAGGCTCCCCAGCACGGCTGGAGCTGCTGGCACAGCCTGGCCCAGCTGGACAGCTGCCCCTCAAGGCCCCAGCCAGCAGGGCATGGCTCTGGGCAGGCTCCCTGGCCAGGAGCGGCCCCAGAGCGCGTCTGCCTTTCAAGGGCAATCTCGTCCCCGCTCTTTCTCCTCCCACCTTGCTTTGCATCTGCCGCTGCTCCTGGGGCTGCTCTTGGCCAGGCAGCCTCAGTGGGGGCCAGCACTGGCTGCAGCCCCAGCGGGCTCCCCAGGACAAGGCCCAGCCATTAAGAGGCCAGTTAAAGCACAGGGCAGCAGCAGAAGCCTCAGCAGAGTTATCTGGACAACCAGTGACTCCCCACAACTCCAGAGCAGCCTCACTGGGGATGTTTCCTGTCTACAAACAGCCATCAAGTGAAGCAGTCTGAGGGAACGATGAATAAAACACTCACCGTTTTCTCTTCCAGCAATACCAGATTCCGACACAGCACAACACGATGATGAACTCCAAAAGAAGCAGGCCTGCCACTATCTGTAGCAGACATGGTGTTTCCCAACACCAACCCCTTCTGATGCCCTTCTGGGAATCAGGAACATGTGCTGTGGTCCCGGCTGCATCTGTGGGATCAGTGGGGAGCGTGAGCCCGTGCTGTGCTGCACTGCTGAGCTGGCAGCACGGTGCCTACGGCCAGGACGTTCTCTGTTGCCCCAGAGCTGGGGCCTGCAGGCACCTTGCCGCCCCTCGGCACAGGCTGTGCCCCCCAACAAAGCCCAGAAGGCCGGCAGGAGAGCCCGGGGGTGAAGGAGACAGGCACGGGAATCAAGGAGACGACTCAGTATGAGTTAGCAGCTTGTTCCGTTTATTTTCCTATTTCTCTACATTTTTATACTTTATTCCTAGTGTTACATAACTGATCACGCATTGTCTGATTGGTTAGTACGCTTTGTCCACGCGCCCTTTTACACTATACGATTGGTTAATAGGCCTTGTTCACGCGCACTTTTCTGCTATATGATTGGCCTTATGTATCAACTTAATACATTAGGTCATATTGGCAAACTTATGCGTTTAGTCAGCTAAATCAGCAGGTTGGCCTTACTCTTGCTAGCTAAAGCATCAGGATGATACTTTTGTGTCTACTTCTCAAGGACCAAGGACAAGCGACTCAAAGAGCTTATTGTTCTAGTCAAGGGGCTTATTGTTAGTTTATACTAAGGACCTATTGTCAATTTATTAAGGGACCTATTGTTGATTTATGCTGTAAGCTCCATATACCGGTCTTGGTCGTGCATATTCTCATGGGAAACAAAGAAATCATGTCCACGAGAGGAAAGCCATTCCTCTACAGGGGGGCAGCGCAGCTGCTTGGCCAGTGGCTCCTTCGAGGGACAGGGGCCAAACCCAGCCCTGGGCGGCACCTGCCACCCCCGACCCTCCCTGCCCCGCCACAGCTGCCCCAGCCCGAGGGGACAGAGCCAGGCCCTGTCAGGAGCCTGTGCAGCCCCTGCCCAGAGTGGGAGCCAGGGCTGGCTCTGGCCCTGGGCCCGTGGCAGGGCTCCTGCTCGCGGCTGCTCCTGCGCCTTGGGCCTCTGGGCACTCAGGGCAGCTCCGGGAGCAGCTGCAGCGGGAGGGACCTTGGTGCCCCAGTCCCTTTTGCCACGGGCTCTGAACGTGCTCCACAGGCCTCGAGGCCGAGGCGCCTCCAGGTTTGGCTGCTGCCGGGCCCGTGCAAGGGCGGGCCCTGGGGGAAGAGCTGCTGCTGCCACACAGCCCCGCCCAGGGCTGAGCCTGCACAGCAATTACCTCTTGAGACTGTGCCCGTGCTTGACATCGCCTTCGTTCCTGTATCAGAGGCTGCCAGGGAGCCGTTCTTTCCTCTAGGAAAGCAGCAGCAGCAGGGCAGCAAGGCTGCCATGGGTCCCGTCCCACTGTGCCGAGCAGGCGTGTCCAGATGTCACAGAAAATGGGGGAAAAGCAAAAGCCCTTCAGCAACATTTTGGTGTTACAGAATCAAGGCATTTATTCTGTCCTGGATGTTGTTCTGGCCAGGATGTGCAACAGAAATAATTTCATCCACACATAGCCCGGGTGTGCAGAGAAAATCAGTCCATGACACATGAGTTTTGCTAGATTTTCCCCAAACTTTACACTGTGGAAAACCCATAGAAATCCATTTTTTAATGCTCATTGGTCTCAAGTTGTATAGTTCTTAGTATTTGGCTTCCTATTGAAACCAGATTTCTTGGCCTCAGATGTTAAATAGGTGCACACTCCTTGATTTCCTTGTCAGCCTTTTCCAGACCAGGTGTCTCCAAGTAGGCCAGGGGGCAGTGTCTGGGGTAGATGTTTGTTGATGTTTGCTGATGGTCATTGATGTTTTGTTGATGGTCGTTATCTTTTTGGGTATCTTTTGGGTCATTCCCAGTTTGCTGAGATGTTAAGCTCATCTCCCTTGCGTGGTGTAACATCCCTTAAAAAAAATTTCAGAATTCCTTTCCCCAAATCAAAGGCAAACCAAGCCTGACTAGAGAAATAAAATTTAAAGAGAATTAAGCTTGCTGTATTTTCCGGCACAGATGGGCAGTGCAAATCCCCAGCAGCAGAGCCTCAGGAGAAGGCTGAGGGAAGTGCACCCACCACGCCCTTTCTGCAGCTCACTCAGCATCTGATCCCGAAGTTTGGGTGCCTCCAGGGGTTGCTTGTCTCCTCTGGGTTTGTACTTCCCTCTCGGAGGACCTTAATGGAAAGCAGTTCCATCTCCCCTGCAGACCGGAGTGGCAGTGAGTCACTGCAGGCTGAGCATACTCCGATCCAAGGAAACAAGTGTGCATAAAGATCACACTGTGAAAAGCCAGTGCCCAGAAAGGCGCCAGAGGAGTCTTCAGTGGTCTTGGAATAAAGGGAGAGAGTCCATTGGGACATCCACCCATGGGGTTTTCTGTCTCTCAGTTTTGGAGGACTCAGCCTCCTTTTCAACACCCGGCTGCATGGTGCCCTCTTCCCTACCTCACTGGCTCAGGTACCAGGCCAGGGGACTCCAGGGACCTTTGTCCCCTCTTTTCCTTTTGCCAGATACCAGTTCTGGTCTCCATCCAAAGCCGGTGCTAAGGTAGGATGATCGTGTTAGTCCTGGCAGGGATGGGGTCCCTGCAGTCGGAGCCCCTCTCCAGGCTGTGCTTTTCCCTCCCGTGCTTTGCTCTTCAGAGGGAGCTGGCTTGGGGCAGGTTACTCCGGACACACAGCAGTGTCAGTGTAGGCAGAATCCCTAAAGCCCTCATAGAGCTGTGCTTGGCAGCAAAAATACATCTGAATCAAACTGATTTTAAAGATTGTAGCACTTCTGCAGTTTCAAGGGATAGTAAAGGCAGTGTTGCATTCTGAGAAAGAACTCCACAGTCGGAGCTGTTGGTGTCATGTAACTAATTTGCAGCTCATTGTGATGATGATGATGATGATGAGAACATAGAACAGTTCCTTTTTTTGTTTCTCCCCCAAATAAAATGGCAGAGTTCAGCTTCTGGAGAAAAGAACTACCAAAGGTGCTGTTTGGCAGTCACGGAGGGACAGGTGGGGGGGGAAGGATATGCCCTGGAGGCATGCTCTGGTGGGCTCCGGCATTTAAACAAGCTTCTTTTCATACAGAGATTGGGCCATTTTCAGTACTAAATGGCTCCATGAAATGGTTTCCCGGGTCTTATGCTGGCCAGAAAGCTTTTAAAGCCCATGGGAGTTTAGCGTCCCTGAGAAAGGGAGCATCAGTTCCTCTGCCAGGTGAAAGGTTTCATTCAAAAGCTAAACCTGTGTTTAGAGAAGCCAACAGCCTGATGTAAACAAGGCCATAAAGCTTCTGCACTCCTCCTGAGCGGGCGTGGCAGAGCTGTTGTGTTTGACAGCAGTTCCGCGGCAGTATCAGCTGCAGCAGAGTGCTCAGGGCAGGCTTGGGGAGGAGCGGGCCAGCAGGAAGCTGAGAGAACCCCCTGCTCTGGAACTGAGGGAGTTCTTCCAGAAGCAAGCAAAGATGGTGACTTCAAGATCTTCCCGCTGTGCTCTGAAGACCAAGAGCTGAGCTTGTCAGAAGCGCTGGGAAATACCTGGCAAAATGTTTTAGGCTCTTTGGTTGTGAGTGGGTACAAATCTCCCGTGGGGAAAGAGCCTCAGCAGCAGGCTGGGTTTCTTAATGTGTCTGAGTTCTTCATAAAGATTACCAATTAGATGCAACTTTAATTTTTATTCAAGAATGTAAAAACGTTTTAAGTTTCACAGAATTCTAGAACTACTTTGAAAAACTGGAAACTATTGTGGATAAATGGAACAAAACCTTGGGGATGTCTATCTCTATAAAATATTTCTAAAATATTATTACATATTGTTCCATTGAAAAAACCATTTCTAAATATTTCTAAAAAATTCTAATTTCTAAAAATGAAAAACAAAGATAACATGGGACTGCTGTTGGTCACAGCAGCCCCGTGCCCAGCTGCTCCCTGCCCAGCCCTGGCTGTGCCCAGACAAGGAGCTCTGCCAGTGCTGGTGCTACCAGCCAGACGCCAGAGCTCAAGCTCAGAGGTGGTGCTGGACTCAAGCCCTGGCCTGGCAGGAGGGGGCCACCTTCAGTCATGACCGGACACCAGGGCCAGTGCCTTCAAAGAACAAGGATCCAGGTCTGGGTGGGGGCAGCATGTCCACAGCAACCAGATGGTGATGCAGCCTAGGCTGGTGGCTGTGACAGTGGCTTTGAGAAGGCTGATGACAGGTACAGGTCCCTCCAACTGTGGTATGTCGTCGACGTCCTTGTGAAGGTTCAGAGGTGCTCCTGTGCAGAGAGGAGTGGCTGAGGCGCCCAGGTACCGGTGGCACACAGGGACCCTCCTGCACAGCACGCCCAGAGCTGGCAAGGCTCCCCAGCACGGCTGGAGCTGCTGGCACAGCCTGGCCCAGCTGGACAGCTGCCCCTCAAGGCCCCAGCCAGCAGGGCATGGCTCTGGGCAGGCTCCCTGGCCAGGAGCGGCCCCAGAGCGCGTCTGCCTTTCAAGGGCAATCTCATCCCCGCTCTTTCTCCTCCCACCTTGCTTTGCCTCTGCCCGCTGCTCCTGGGGCTGCTCTTGGCCAGGCAGCCTCAGTGGGGGCCAGCACTGGCTGCAGCCCCAGCGGGCTCCCCAGGACAAGGCCCAGCCATTAAGAGGCCAGTTAAAGCACAGGGCAGCAGCAGAAGCCTCCGCAGAGTTATCTGGACAACCAGTGACTCCCCACAACTCCAGAGCAGCCTCACTGGGGATGTTTCCTGTCTGCAAACAGCCATCAAGTGAAGCAGTCTGAGGGAACGATGAATAAAACACTCACCGTTTTCTCTTCCAGCAATACCAGATTCCGACACAGCACAACACGATGATGAACTCCAAAAGAAGCAGGCCTGCCACTATCTGTAGCAAACATGGTGTTTCCCAACAGCAACCCCTTCTGATGCCCTTCTGGGAATCAGGAACATGTGCTGTGGTCCCGGCTGCATCTGTGGGATCAGTGGGGAGCGTGAGCCCGTGCTGTGCTGCACTGCTGAGCTGGCAGCACGGTGCCTACGGCCAGGACGTTCTCTGTTGCCCCAGAGCTGGGGCCTGCAGGCACCTTGCCGCCCCTCGGCACAGGCTGTGCCCCCCAACAAAGCCCAGAAGGCCGGCAGGAGAGCCCGGGGGCAGCGCAGCTGCTTGGCCAGTGGCTCCTTCGAGGGACAGGGGCCAAAGCCAGCCCTGGGCAGCACCTGCCACCCCCGACCCTCCCTGCCCCGCCACAGCTGCCCCAGCCCGAGGGGACAGAGCCAGGCCCTGTCAGGAGCCCGTGCAGCCCCTGCCCAGAGTGGGAGCCAGGGCTGGCTCTGGCCCTGGGCCCGTGGCAGGGCTCCTGCTCGCGGCTGCTCCTGTGCCTTGGGCCTCTGGGCACTCAGGGCAGCTCCGGGAGCAGCTGCAGCGGGAGGGACCTTGGTGCCCCAGTCCCTTTTGCCACGGGCTCTGAACGTGCTCCACAGGCCTCGAGGCCGAGGCGCCTCCAGCTTTGGCTGCTGCCGGGCCCGTGCAAGGGTGGGCCCTGGGGGAAGAGCTGCTGCTGCCACACAGCCCCGCCCAGGGCTGAGCCTGCACAGCAATTACCTCCTGTGACTGCGCCCGTGCCAGGCATCGAATTCCTTCCTCCATCAGGGAGTGCCAATGAGCCATGGCTTCCTCCAGGAAAAGCCTCCTCCTGCATGGTCATTTGGTCCTTTCCTTGAGAATGGAAGAGGCACAGCTGGATCAGATGGAACAGTTTCCCATTTGAGTGCTGGCATCTTCAGGGTGTCATGCTTATCAAAAAAGGGGATAAGCAACAAAAACTGTCTGGGTTTTGGGGCAAGGCCACAGCCCTGCCTCCTCCAAACAGCCACCAGTTGTGAGCAGGAGCGGTGAGGGGATCCCGCAGGGCGAGGGCACACATGTGCACGGCTCTGTCCTGGCACCTGCAGCGATGCCCCCCTGGCCGAGCTTTGGGCTCTGAGCTGGCAGCTCTCCCACCCAGGGGGAAAGGCCTTGACCTACCCTCAGCATCTGCCAGAGGCTCAGTCCTGGCCGTGGGTTGGGAAGCCAGATCACCTTCAGCAGCAGGCTTGGCTGCAAAGAAAGGCAGGACAGAAGAGCTCCCGTGGCACTGCTGGAGATGCTCAGGCTGCCTGGGGCCGGCAAAGCAGCCACTGCGCAAGCCACAGCCCCGGGCCACAGCCCTGGGCACGGCCCCTTCCCTCTCTGCTCTTCTCCATGGCTGCACAGAGCACACGGAAGGCAAGGAGCAACTGGCATTGCACAGGGGGAGAGGATTGACACCTAAATGCTCCTTGCTCCCACTGACAGCGATCCTGTGGGACCACTCAGGGCTCCACAAGGGAGCAGGGAAAGGTCTCCAGAATCCATCAACCATAGAATGGGCCGTAACGAAAGTGGCACCTGAGTGAACTCTTGCCACAGTGACACTGATTATTCTGTCAGTAAAAAGGCACATTGAGAGTTTTACCTCCAGTATTCTCCAAGGGTTTCAAGCTGTCATCCAGCAGGGCTTCCAAGTAATCCATGTCCCGATCCCAGTCTAGAAGGGAGCACAGATCAGAACCATTCCATGCTGTGCTGAGATCCCCTTCTGCCTTGGGGACCTGGGCACTGCAAGGGGCTCGCCTAAGGCCGTGGGAGCCAGATGTCAATGGACATGGCCAAAGGTGCAGAGGGGCCTGGGGAGCTCTGGGCTGGCTCCTGGTCACTCTGCACCCTCTTTGCAGGCCCTGGGCAACATCCCTGGGGAGGAAAGTGCAGCACCCCTGGGGGCTCTGCCCCTCCCACACAGGAAACCCTCCCTAAAGCTCTGAGGAAAACTGCACCAGGCAGTGCCACAACCATCCCTCAATCGCTCCCTTCTTCCGTCTGCTGGAGGAGCTCCCCCAGCCCAAGGGGACAGAGCCAGGCCCTGTCAGGACACACTGGAGCCCAGCTCTCCCCCTCTGCCCTTTCCCCACCATGGGCACCCCCTGCAGCCAATCCCAGGCTTGGGGACGTTTCTCCCACGCAGGGACCCCAGCAGGACTGCTCAGCACCCGTGTGCCCTGAGCCTGCTCGGGATAATTCCTGTGTGCTGTGCCGGCCTTGTCCGGGCTGTGCCCGCACTGCCCAGCAGCAGAGATGGCAGCTGAAGCCTCAGCAGGGCTCAGGCCCAGAGGCACAGCAATTACCTCCTGTCACTGTGCCTGGCATCGCCTCCCTTCCTGCAGCAGAGGCTGCCAATGGGCCATTGCTTCCTTCGGGAAATGTCGCATTCTGCATAGCCTCTGCATCCAGCTCTGGAGAAAGGAAGAGGCACAGTTGGATAAGATGGAACTGCTCCCCATGGGAAGGTGGTATCTTCAGGAGGTAGTACTTGTCAAAGTCATAGATAAGGATCCAGTAATCTGATGGAATTTGCCTACGGCCCTCCCTCCTCCAAACCGTTGCCCCTCCTGATCTCCCCAGAGACTGGGAAATTGCAGGGCATCTCAGGGTGTGCATGGCCCGTGGAGCAGTTTGGGCACCCTGACAGCTGATGCCAAATGCCTTCCTGCAGAGGCTGGGGAGAAGCTGCAGCCAGGCCAGGCTGGGAAACAGCCCTGCAGGGTGTGAAAGCAGCAGCGGGGCAGCCAGGCTGCCGTGGATCCCTTCCCACTGTGCCATTGGGATTCTGGGTGTCAGGACATGGTGCTCAGGGACATGGACCCACCTTGTCCTCCCTGCAGCAGTTCCTCCAGCATTTGCCTCATGCCTTTGGATGGGTCATAGGGTTTCTTGTGTCCTGTAGCTTTGTTCTTTCCCATTGGAGGACCTGAGAGCAAAACGGTTCCATTTCCCAGGAGTGGATCCCACAGAAGCAGAGCTCAGCCTGTGGGGTCAGCAGGGACACACTACTCACCCCTGTGATGGGAGCAGGACTTGTGTGCTGTAACCTGCAAAGGAGCTGGAGAAATCCTCCCTGCAGACACACCTGTAACTAAACAGCCAGAGAAGCTTCTGTCATCTCTGCTAATCTGCTTGGGCAGCACGGAGCCGCAGAATCAGTGAGGGGATCCCGCAGGGCGAGGGCACACATGTGCACGGCTCTGTCCTGGCACCTGCAGCGATGCCCCCCTGGCCGAGCTTTGGGCTCTGAGCTGGCAGCTCTCCCACCCAGGGGGAAAGGCCTTGACCTACCCTCAGCATCTGCCAGAGGCTCAGTCCTGGCCGTGGGTTGGGAAGCCAGATCACCTTCAGCAGCAGGCTTGGCTGCAAAGAAAGGCAGGACAGAAGAGCTCCCGTGGCACTGCTGGAGATGCTCAGGCTGCCTGGGGCCGGCAAAGGAGCCACTGCGCAAGCCACAGCCCCGGGCCACAGCCCTGGGCACGGCCCCTTCCCTCTCTGCTCTTCTCCGTGGCTGCACAGAGCACACGGAAGGCAAGGAGCAACTGGCATTGCACAGGGGGAGAGGATTGACACCTAAATGCTCCTTGCTCCCACTGACAGCGATCCTGTGGGACCACTCAAGGTGTGAGAAGGGAGCAGGGAAAGGTCCCCAGAATCCATCAACCCTGGAATGGGCCGTAACGAAAGTGGCACCTGAGTGAACTCTTGCCACAGTGACACTGATTATTCTGTCAGTAAAAAGGCACATTGAGAGTTTTACCTCCAGTATTCTCCAAGGGTTTCAAGCTGTCATCCAGCAGGGCTTCCAGATAATCCATGTCCCAATCCCAGTCTAGAAGGGAGCACAGATCAGAACCATTCCATGCTGTGCTGAGATCCCCTTCTGCCTTGGGGACCTGGGCACTGCAAGGGGCTCGCCTAAGGCCGTGGGAGCCAGATGTCAATGGACATGGCCAAAGGTGCAGAGGGGCCTGGGGAGCTCTGGGCTGGCTCCTGGTCACTCTGCACCCTCTTTGCAGGCCCTGGGCAACATCCCTGGGGAGGAAAGTGCAGCACCCCTGGGGGCTCTGCCCCTCCCACACAGGAAACCCTCCCTAAAGCTCTGAGGAAAACTGCACCAGGCAGTGCCACAACCATCCCTCAATCGCTCCCTTCTTCTGTCTGCTGGAAGAGCTCCCCCAGCCCAAGGGGACAGAGCCAGGCCCTGTCAGGACACACTGGAGCCCAGCTCTCCCCCTCTGCCCTTTCCCCACCATGGGCACCCCCTGCAGCCAATCCCAGGCTTGGGGACGTTTCTCCCACGCAGGGACCCCAGCAGGACTGCTCAGCACCCGTGTGCCCTGAGCCTGCTCGGGATAATTCCTGTGTGCTGTGCCGGCCTTGTCCGGGCTGTGCCCGCACTGCCCAGCAGCAGAGATGGCAGCTGAAGCCTCAGCAGGGCTCAGGCCCAGAGGCACAGCAATTACCTCCTGTCACTGTGCCTGGCATCGCCTCCCTTCCTGCAGCAGAGGCTGCCAATGGGCCATTGCTTCCTTCGGGAAATGTCGCCTTCAGCATAGCCTGTGCATCCAGCTCTGGAGAAAGGAAGAGGCACAGCTGGATCAGATGGAACTGCTCCCCATGGGAAGGTGGTATCTTCAGGAGGCAGTGATTCTCAAAGTCCCGGATAAGGAGCAGGTAATCAGATGGACTTTGGGGTCTCTCCCTAAGGCCCTCCCTCCTTCAAACAGCCACCTCTCCAGATCTCCCCAGAGACTGGGAAATTGCTGGGCATCTCAGGGTGTGCATGGCCCGTGGAGCAGTTTGGGCACCCTGGCAGCTGATGCCAAATGCCTTCCTGCAGAGGCTGGGGAGAAGCTGCAGCCAGGCCAGGCTGGGAAACAGCCCTGCAGGGTGTGAAAGCAGCAGCGGGGCAGCCAGGCTGCCATGGATCCCTTCCCACTGTGCCATTGGGATTCTGGGTGTCAGGACATGGTGCTCAGGGACATGGACCCACCTTGTCCTCCCTGCAGCAGTTCCTCCAGCATTTGCCTCATGCCTTTGGATGGGTCATAGGGTTTCTTGTGACCTGTAGCTTTGTTCTTTCCCATTGGAGGACCTGAGAGCAAAACGGTTCCATTTCCCAGGAGTGGATCCCACAGAAGCAGAGCTCAGCCTGTGGGGTCAGCAGGGACACACTACTCACCCCTGTGATGGGAGCAGGACTTGTGTGCTGTAACCTGCAAAGGAGCTGGAGAAATCCTCCCTGCAGACACACCTGTAACTAAACAGCCAGAGAAGCTTCTGTCATCTCTGCTAATCTGCTTGGGCAGCACGGAGCCACAGAATCAGTGAGGGGATCCCGCAGGGCGAGGGCACACATGTGCACGGCTCTGTCCTGGCACCTGCAGCGATGCCCCCCTGGCCGAGCTTTGGGCTCTGAGCTGGCAGCTCTCCCACCCAGGGGGAAAGGCCTTGACCTACCCTCAGCATCTGCCAGAGGCTCAGTCTTGGCCGTGGGTTGGGAAGCCAGATCACCTTCAGCAGCAGGCTTGGCTGCAAAGAAAGGCAGGACAGAAGAGCTCCCGTGGCACTGCTGGAGATGCTCAGGCTGCCTGGGGCCGGCAAAGGAGCCACTGCGCAAGCCACAGCCCCGGGCCACAGCCCTGGGCACGGCCCCTTCCCTCTCTGCTCTTCTCCGTGGCTGCACAGAGCACACGGAAGGCAAGGAGCAACTGGCATTGCACAGGGGGAGAGGATTGACACCTAAATGCTCCTTGCTCCCACTGACAGCGATCCTGTGGGACCACTCAGGGTGAGAAGGGAGCAGGGAAAGGTCCCCAGAATCCATCAACCATAGAATGGGCCGTAACGAAAGTGGCACCTGAGTGAACTCTTGCCACAGTGACACTGATTATTCTGTCAGTAAAAAGGCACATTGAGAGTTTTACCTCCAGTATTCTCCAAGGGTTTCAAGCTGTCATCCAGCAGGGCTTCCAGATAATCCATGTCCCAATCCCAGTCTAGAAGGGAGCACAGATCAGAACCATTCCATGCTGTGCTGAGATCCCCTTCTGCCTTGGGGACCTGGGCACTGCAAGGGGCTCGCCTAAGGCCGTGGGAGCCAGATGTCAATGGACATGGCCAAAGGTGCAGAGGGGCCTGGGGAGCTCTGGGCTGGCTCCTGGTCACTCTGCACCCTCTTTGCAGGCCCTGGGCAACATCCCTGGGGAGGAAAGTGCAGCACCCCTGGGGGCTCTGCCCCTCCCACACAGGAAACCCTCCCTAAAGCTCTGAGGAAAACTGCACCAGGCAGTGCCACAACCATCCCTCAATCGCTCCCTTCTTCCGTCTGCTGGAGGAGCTCCCCCAGCCCAAGGGGACAGAGCCAGGCCCTGTCAGGACGCACTGGAGCCCAGCTCTCCCCCTCTGCCCTTTCCCCACCATGGGCACCCCCTGCAGCCAATCCCAGGCTTGGGGACGTTTCTCCCACGCAGGGACCCCAGCAGGACTGCTCAGCACCCGAGTGCCCTGAGCCTGCTCGGGATAATTCCTGTGTGCTGTGCCGGCCTTGTCCGGGCTGTGCCCGCACTGCCCAGCAGCAGAGATGGCAGCTGAAGCCTCAGCAGGGCTCAGGCCCAGAGGCACAGCAATTACCTCCTGTCACTGTGCCTGGCATCGCCTCCCTTCCTGCAGCAGAGGCTGCCAATGGGCCATTGCTTCCTTCGGGAAATGCCGCCTTCAGCATAGCCTCTGCATCCAGCTCTGGAGAAAGGAAGAGGCACAGCTGGATAAGATGGAACTGCTCCCCATGGGAAGGTGGTATCTTCAGGAGGTAGTACTTGTCAAAGTCATAGATAAGGATCCAGTAATCTGATGGAATTTGCCTACGGCCCTCCCTCCTCCAAACCGTTGCCCCTCCTGATCTCCCCAGAGACTGGGAAATTGCAGGGCATCTCAGGGTGTGCATGGCCCGTGGAGCAGTTTGGGCACCCTGACAGCTGATGCCAAATGCCTTCCTGCAGAGGCTGGGGAGAAGCTGCAGCCAGGCCAGGCTGGGAAACAGCCCTGCAGGGTGTGAAAGCAGCAGCGGGGCAGCCAGGCTGCCATGGATCCCTTCCCACTGTGCCATTGGGATTCTGGGTGTCAGGACATGGTGCTCAGGGACATGGACCCACCTTGTCCTCCCTGCAGCAGTTCCTCCAGCATTTGCCTCATGCCTTTGGATGGGTCATAGGGTTTCTTGTGTCCTGTAGCTTTGTTCTTTCCCATTGGAGGACCTGAGAGCAAAACGGTTCCATTTCCCAGGAGTGGATCCCACAGAAGCAGAGCTCAGCCTGTGGGGTCAGCAGGGACACACTACTCACCCCTGTGATGGGAGCGGGACTTGTGTGCTGTAACCTGCAAAGGAGCTGGAGAAATCCTCCCTGCAGACACACCTGTAACTAAACAGCCAGAGAAGCTTCTGTCATCTCTGCTAATCTGCTTGGGCAGCACGGAGCCGCAGAATCAGTGAGGGGATCCCGCAGGGCGAGGGCACACATGTGCACGGCTCTGTCCTGGCACCTGCAGCGATGCCCCCCTGGCCGAGCTTTGGGCTCTGAGCTGGCAGCTCTCCCACCCAGGGGGAAAGGCCTTGACCTACCCTCAGCATCTGCCAGAGGCTCAGTCCTGGCCGTGGGTTGGGAAGCCAGATCACCTTCAGCAGCAGGCTTGGCTGCAAAGAAAGGCAGGACAGAAGAGCTCCCGTGGCACTGCTGGAGATGCTCAGGCTGCCTGGGGCCGGCAAAGGAGCCACTGCGCAAGCCACAGCCCCGGGCCACAGCCCTGGGCACGGCCCCTTCCCTCTCTGCTCTTCTCCATGGCTGCACAGAGCACACGGAAGGCAAGGAGCAACTGGCATTGCACAGTGGGAGAGGATTGACACCTAAATGCTCCTTGCTCCCACTGACAGCGATCCTGTGGGACCACTCAGGGTGAGAAGGGAGCAGGGAAAGGTCCCCAGAATCCATCAACCATGGAATGGGCCGTAACGAAAGTGGCACCTGAGTGAACTCTTGCCACAGTGACACTGATTATTCTGTCAGTAAAAAGGCACATTGAGAGTTTTACCTCCAGTATTCTCCAAGAGTTTCAAGCTGTCATCCAGCAGGGCTTCCAGATAATCCATGTCCCAATCCCAGTCTAGAAGGGAGCACAGATCAGAACCATTCCATGCTGTGCTGAGATCCCCTTCTGCCTTGGGGACCTGGGCACTGCAAGGGGCTCGCCTAAGGCCGTGGGAGCCAGATGTCAATGGACATGGCCAAAGGTGCAGAGGGGCCTGGGGAGCTCTGGGCTGGCTCCTGGTCACTCTGCACCCTCTTTGCAGGCCCTGGGCAACATCCCTGGGGAGGAAAGTGCAGCACCCCTGGGGGCTCTGCCCCTCCCACACAGGAAACCCTCCCTAAAGCTCTGAGGAAAACTGCACCAGGCAGTGCCACAACCATCCCTCAATCGCTCCCTTCTTCCGTCTGCTGGAGGAGCTCCCCCAGCCCAAGGGGACAGAGCCAGGCCCTGTCAGGACACACTGGAGCCCAGCTCTCCCCCTCTGCCCTTTCCCCACCATGGGCACCCCCTGCAGCCAATCCCAGGCTTGGGGACGTTTCTCCCACGCAGGGACCCCAGCAGGACTGCTCAGCACCCGTGTGCCCTGAGCCTGCTCGGGATAATTCCTGTGTGCTGTGCCGGCCTTGTCCGGGCTGTGCCCGCACTGCCCAGCAGCAGAGATGGCAGCTGAAGCCTCAGCAGGGCTCAGGCCCAGAGGCACAGCAATTACCTCCTGTCACTGTGCCTGGCATCGCCTCCCTTCCTGCAGCAGAGGCTGCCAATGGGCCATTGCTTCCTTCGGGAAATGCCGCCTTCAGCATAGCCTCTGCATCCAGCTCTGGAGAAAGGAAGAGGCACAGCTGGATAAGATGGAACTGCTCCCCATGGGAAGGTGGTATCTTCAGGAGGTAGTACTTGTCAAAGTCATAGATAAGGATCCAGTAATCTGATGGAATTTGCCTACGGCCCTCCCTCCTCCAAACCGTTGCCCCTCCTGATCTCCCCAGAGCCTGGGAAATTGCAGGGCATCTCAGGGTGTGCATGGCCCGTGGAGCAGTTTGGGCACCCTGACAGCTGATGCCAAATGCCTTCCTGCAGAGGCTGGGGAGAAGCTGCAGCCAGGCCAGGCTGGGAAACAGCCCTGCAGGGTGTGAAAGCAGCAGCGGGGCAGCCAGGCTGCCGTGGATCCCTTCCCACTGTGCCATTGGGATTCTGGGTGTCAGGACATGGTGCTCAGGGACATGGACCCACCTTGTCCTCCCTGCAGCAGTTCCTCCAGCATTTGCCTCATGCCTTTGGATGGGTCATAGGGTTTCTTGTGTCCTGTAGCTTTGTTCTTTCCCATTGGAGGACCTGAGAGCAAAACGGTTCCATTTCCCAGGAGTGGATCCCACAGAAGCAGAGCTCAGCCTGTGGGGTCAGCAGGGACACACTACTCACCCCTGTGATGGGAGCGGGACTTGTGTGCTGTAACCTGCAAAGGAGCTGGAGAAATCCTCCCTGCAGACACACCTGTAACTAAACAGCCAGAGAAGCTTCTGTCATCTCTGCTAATCTGCTTGGGCAGCACGGAGCCACAGAATCAGTGAGGGGATCCCGCAGGGCGAGGGCACACATGTGCACGGCTCTGTCCTGGCACCTGCAGCGATGCCCCCCTGGCCGAGCTTTGGGCTCTGAGCTGGCAGCTCTCCCACCCAGGGGGAAAGGCCTTGACCTACCCTCAGCATCTGCCAGAGGCTCAGTCCTGGCCGTGGGTTGGGAAGCCAGATCACCTTCAGCAGCAGGCTTGGCTGCAAAGAAAGGCAGGACAGAAGAGCTCCCGTGGCACTGCTGGAGATGCTCAGGCTGCCTGGGGCCGGCAAAGGAGCCACTGCGCAAGGCACAGCCCCGGGCCACAGCCCTGGGCACGGCCCCTTCCCTCTCTGCTCTTCTCCATGGCTGCACAGAGCACACGGAAGGCAAGGAGCAACTGGCATTGCACAGTGGGAGAGGATTGACACCTAAATGCTCCTTGCTCCCACTGACAGCGATCCTGTGGGACCACTCAGGGTGAGAAGGGAGCAGGGAAAGGTCCCCAGAATCCATCAACCCTGGAATGGGCCGTAACGAAAGTGGCACCTGAGTGAACTCTTGCCACAGTGACACTGATTATTCTGTCAGTAAAAAGGCACATTGAGAGTTTTACCTCCAGTATTCTCCAAGAGTTTCAAGCTGTCATCCAGCAGGGCTTCCAGATAATCCATGTCCCAATCCCAGTCTAGAAGGGAGCACAGATCAGAACCATTCCATGCTGTGCTGAGATCCCCTTCTGCCTTGGGGACCTGGGCACTGCAAGGGGCTCGCCTAAGGCCGTGGGAGCCAGATGTCAATGGACATGGCCAAAGGTGCAGAGGGGCCTGGGGAGCTCTGGGCTGGCTCCTGGTCACTCTGCACCCTCTTTGCAGGCCCTGGGCAACATCCCTGGGGAGGAAAGTGCAGCACCCCTGGGGGCTCTGCCCCTCCCACACAGGAAACCCTCCCTAAAGCTCTGAGGAAAACTGCACCAGGCAGTGCCACAACCATCCCTCAATCGCTCCCTTCTTCCGTCTGCTGGAGGAGCTCCCCCAGCCCAAGGGGACAGAGCCAGGCCCTGTCAGGACACACTGGAGCCCAGCTCTCCCCCTCTGCCCTTTCCCCACCATGGGCACCCCCTGCAGCCAATCCCAGGCTTGGGGACATTTCTCCCACGCAGGGACCCCAGCAGGACTGCTCAGCACCCGAGTGCCCTGAGCCTGCTCGGGATAATTCCTGTGTGCTGTGCCGGCCTTGTCCGGGCTGTGCCCGCACTGCCCAGCAGCAGAGATGGCAGCTGAAGCCTCAGCAGGGCTCAGGCCCAGAGGCACAGCAATTACCTCCTGTCACTGTGCCTGGCATCGCCTCCCTTCCTGCAGCAGAGGCTGCCAATGGGCCATTGCTTCCTTCGGGAAATGCCGCCTTCAGCATAGCCTCTGCATCCAGCTCTGGAGAAAGGAAGAGGCACAGCTGGATAAGATGGAACTGCTCCCCATGGGAAGGTGGTATCTTCAGGAGGTAGTACTTGTCAAAGTCATAGATAAGGATCCAGTAATCTGATGGAATTTGCCTACGGCCCTCCCTCCTCCAAACCGTTGCCCCTCCGGATCTCCCCAGAGACTGGGAAATTGCAGGGCATCTCAGGGTGTGCATGGCCCGTGGAGCAGTTTGGGCACCCTGACAGCTGATGCCAAATGCCTTCCTGCAGAGCCTGGGGAGAAGCTGCAGCCAGGCCAGGCTGGGAAACAGCCCTGCAGGGTGTGAAAGCAGCAGCGGGGCAGCCAGGCTGCCATGGATCCCTTCCCACTGTGCCATTGGGATTCTGGGTGTCAGGACATGGTGCTCAGGGACATGGACCCACCTTGTCCTCCCTGCAGCAGTTCCTCCAGCATTTGCCTCATGCCTTTGGATGGGTCATAGGGTTTCTTGTGTCCTGTAGCTTTGTTCTTTCCCATTGGAGGACCTGAGAGCAAAACGGTTCCATTTCCCAGGAGTGGATCCCACAGAAGCAGAGCTCAGCCTGTGGGGTCAGCAGGGACACACTACTCACCCCTGTGATGGGAGCGGGACTTGTGTGCTGTAACCTGCAAAGGAGCTGGAGAAATCCTCCCTGCAGACACACCTGTAACTAAACAGCCAGAGAAGCTTCTGTCATCTCTGCTAATCTGCTTGGGCAGCACGGAGCCACAGAATCAGTGAGGGGATCCCGCAGGGCGAGGGCACACATGTGCACGGCTCTGTCCTGGCACCTGCAGCGATGCCCCCCTGGCCGAGCTTTGGGCTCTGAGCTGGCAGCTCTCCCACCCAGGGGGAAAGGCCTTGACCTACCCTCAGCATCTGCCAGAGGCTCAGTCCTGGCCGTGGGTTGGGAAGCCAGATCACCTTCAGCAGCAGGCTTGGCTGCAAAGAAAGGCAGGACAGAAGAGCTCCCGTGGCACTGCTGGAGATGCTCAGGCTGCCTGGGGCCAGCAAAGGAGCCACTGCGCAAGCCACAGCCCCGGGCCACAGCCCTGGGCACGGCCCCTTCCCTCTCTGCTCTTCTCCATGGCTGCACAGAGCACACGGAAGGCAAGGAGCAACTGGCATTGCACAGTGGGAGAGGATTGACACCTAAATGCTCCTTGCTCCCACTGACAGCGATCCTGTGGGACCACTCAGGGCTCCACAAGGGAGCAGGGAAAGGTCTCCAGAATCCATCAACCCTGGAATGGGCCGTAACGAAAGTGGCACCTGAGTGAACTCTTGCCACAGTGACACTGATTATTCTGTCAGTAAAAAGGCACATTGAGAGTTTTACCTCCAGTATTCTCCAAGGGTTTCAAGCTGTCATCCAGCAGGGCTTCCAGATAATCCATGTCCCGATCCCAGTCTAGAAGGGAGCACAGATCAGAACCATTCCATGCTGTGCTGGGATCCCCTTCTGCCTTGGGGACCTGGGCACTGCAAGGGGCTCGCCTAAGGCCGTGGGAGCCAGATGTCAATGGACATGGCCAAAGGTGCAGAGGGGCCTGGGGAGCTCTGGGCTGCCTCCTGGTCACTCTGCACCCTCTTTGCAGGCCCTGGGCAACATCCCTGGGGAGGAAAGTGCAGCACCCCTGGGGGCTCTGCCCCTCCCACACAGGAAACCCTCCCTAAATCTCTAGAGAAAACTGCAGCAGGCAGTACCCTAGCTATCCCGCAATACCTTCCTCTGCTGGGACAACTCAGTCTACCCAAGAGGAAGGAGTCAGGCCCTTTCAGACAGGGCACACCCTGGGGAAGAGCTGCTGCCACAGCCCCGCTGAGGACTGAGCCTGGCATAGCAATTACCTGCTGTGCCTGTGCCTGTGCCTGTGCCTGTGCCTGTGCCTGTGCCTGTGCCTGTGCCCGTGCCTGGCATTGCTGCCTTTCCTTCAGGAAATGCCGCCTTCCACAGAGACTCTATGTTCATCCCTTGAGAAAGGAAAAGGCACAGCTGGACCAGATGGAACCATAACAAGTGGGCAGCTGACCTCTTTAGGAGGCAATACTTGTGAAAGACATGGATAAGGATCAGGAAAATGCCCAGACTGCTGGGGCTGTGACAGGCCCTATTTTCTCCAAATTTTCACCCCTCAAGATGTGCTCAGAGACAGGGAAATTGCAGGGGGTCTCAGGTTGTACATGGCCTGTGGTGCAGTTTGGGCACCCTGGCAGCTGATGCCAAATGCCTTCCTGCAGAGGCTGGGGAGAAGCTGCAGCCAGGCCAGGCAGGGAAACAGCCCTGCAGGGTGTGAAAGCAGCAGCGGGGCAGCCACGCTGCCGTGGATCCCTTCCTGCTGTGCCGGGCACGGTGTGTCCAGATGTGCAGCAAAAGGCCCCGGCTGCTGAGTGCCAGGAGAAGGCTCAGGGACATGGACCCACCTCGTCCTTTGTGCAGTTCCTTCACAATTTGTTTCAGGATGTCATTTGTCTCAAGGAATTCATTGTCTCCAGTGGGTTTGTTCTTTTCTGTTGGAGGCCCTTAAGAGAAAGTATTTCCATTTCAGATGAATGGATCCCACAGAACCAGTGCCCAGCCTGTAGGGTCAGCAGGGACACACTACTCACTCCTGTGATGAGAGCCAGGCCGCTGCACAGACACCAGCAAAGGAGCTGGAAATGTCTTCTCTGCAGACACATCTGTAAAACAACATCCACAGAAGATTCTGTTACCTGGTTCCTGCTAAATTGTCAATGATTATTGCTTGCTGGGACAACGAGGACATACCTGCAGGGGGCTCCAAGGGCTTTAAAACTTTATGGAGCCAATCTAATGGAGAAGCCTGTTCAGGAACTTCATCTAGAAGGGAGCACAAATCAGAACCATTTCCATGGAGGGCTGGGATCCCTTCTTACTTAGGGACCTTAGCACTGCAAGGGGGTCAGGTAAGGCTGTGGGAGCCAGATGTCAATGGACATGGCCAAAGCTGCAGAGGGGCCTGGGGAGATTGCAGCTGGCTCCTGGTCACTCTCCACCCTCTCTGCAGGGTGTGTGCCATCTCCCTGGAGGAGGAGGAACAGCCCAGGGCCTCTCTGGACGCTCTGATTTCCACAGCGGAAACTCTCCCCACAGCCCTGGGAAAAACTACAGAAGGCAGTGCCACAAGAATTCTGCGTTTCACTCCTGCCTCTGCCCCGCTACAGCTGCCCCAGCCCGAGGGGACAGAGCCAGGCCCTGTCAGGAGCCCGTGCAGCCCCTGCCCAGAGTGGGAGCCAGGGCTGGCTCTGGCCCTGGGCCCGTGGCAGGGCTCCTGCTCGCGGCTGCTCCTGTGCCTTGGGCCTCTGGGCACTCAGGGCAGCTCCGGGAGCAGCTGCAGCGGGAGGGACCTTGGTGCCCCAGTCCCTTTTGCCACGGGCTCTGAACGTGCTCCACAGGCCTCGAGGCCGAGGCGCCTCCAGCTTTGGCTGCTGCCGGGCCCGTGCAAGGGCGGGCCCTGGGGGAAGAGCTGCTGCTGCCACACAGCCCCGCCCAGGGCTGAGCCTGCACAGCAATTACCTCTTGTGACTGTGCCCGTGCCAGGCATCGAATTCCTTCCTGCAGTAGAGGTTGACGCTGAGCCACTGCTTCCTCCACGGAACGCTGCCTTCAGCACAGCCTTTTGATTCATCACTTGAGAAAGGAAAAGGGAAAGCTGGATTAGGTGAATCCATTCCACATCAGGCAGGGGGCATCTCAAGAGGCAATACTTGTGAAACACATGGGTAAGGATCATGAAAAGGCCCAGGTTCTTGGGGCTGGGGCAGAGCACTCCCTCCTTCAAATGGCAGTCCCACCTGATCCACCCGGACTGGGAAATTGCAGGGCATCTCAGGGTGTGCATGGCCCGTGGTGCAGTTTGGGCACCCTGACAGCTGATGCCAAATCTCTTCCTGCAGAGGCTGGGGAGAAGCTGCAGCCAGGCCAGGCTGGGAAACAGCCCTGCAGGGTGTGAAAGCAGCAGCGGGGCAGCCAGGCTGCCATGGATCCCTTCCCACTGTGCCGGGCACTGTGTGTCCAGATGTGCAGCAAAAGCCCCCGGCTGCTGAGTGTCAGGAGAAGGCTCAGGGACATGGACCCACCTTGTCCTCCCTGCAGCAGTTCCTTCAGCATTTGACTCATGTCTTTGGATGGGTCATGGAGCTTCTTGTGTCCTGTAGCTTTGTTCTTTCCCATTGGAGGACCTGAGGGCAAAATAGCTCCATTTCCCAGGAGTGGATCCCACAGAAGCAGAGCTCAGCCTGTGGGGTCAGCAGGGACACACTACTCACCCCTGTGATGGGAGCTGGGCTTGCGTGAGCAACCAGCAAAGGAGTTGGAGAAATCCTCCCTGCAGACACACCTGTAACTAAACAGCCAGAGAAGCTTCTGTCATCTCTGCTCTGCTGTTCAAGCTTTGGGCTCTGAGCTGGCAGCTCTCCCTTGGCCCAGCCTTGACATACCCTCAGCATCTGCCAGAGGCTCAGTCCTGGCCGTGGGTTGGAAAGCCAGATCACCTTCAGCAGCAGGCTTGGCTGCAAAGAAAGGCAGGACAGAAGAGCTCCCGTGGCACTGCTGGAGATGCTCAGGCTGCCTGGGGCCGGCAAAGGAGCCACTGCGCAAGCCACAGCCCCGGGCCACAGCCCTGGGCACGGCCCCTTCCCTCTCTGCTCTTCTCCATGGCTGCACAGAGCACACGGAAGGCAAGGAGCAACTGGCATTTCACAGGGGAGAGGATTGACACCTAAATGCTCCTTGCTCCCACTGACAGCGATCCTGTGGGACCACTCAGGGCTCCACAAGGGAGCAGGGCAATGTTTCCAGAGTCCATCAACCCTGGAATGGGCCGTAACGAAAGTGGCACCTGAGTGAACTCTTGCCACAGTGACACTGATTATTCTGTCAGTAAAAAGGCACATTGAGAACTTGCCTCCAGGATCTGGCAAGATCTTCAAAGCATCATTCACCAGCCGTTCCAAGTAATCCATGTCCCGATCCCAGTCTAGAAGGGAGCACAGATCAGAACCATTCCATGCTGTGCTGAGATCCCCTTCTGCCTTGGGGACCTGGGCACTGCAAGGGGCTCGCCTAAGGCCGTGGGAGCCAGATGTCAATGGACATGGCCAAAGGTGTAGAGGGGCCTGGGGAGCTCTGGGCTGCCTCCTGGTCACTCTGCACCCTCTTTGCAGGCCCTGGGCAACATCCCTGGAGGGGGCAGCTGGAGCAATCCATGGGTTCCTGGGGGCTCTGTCCCTCCTACAGAGGAAACCCTCCCTCTAGCCCTGGGAAAACCATCCCCAATGCTTCCCGGGGAGAAGGGAGCTCTGTCCCGGGAAAGGGGAGCCAGGCCTGGGCTCACCTGCTCCCCTTGCTCCCAGCGGAGCAGCCTGGGCAGCCCTGGCAGGCAGGGCCACTGCCAGGAGGAGCAGGAGGAAGAGGCGCAGAGCAAGGGCCATGGTGCCTTGCCCTGAGCCACTCGTGCAGCTCTTGCTGCCACCACTGTCCTGACACTGCTGTCCCAATGTCAGCACCACTGCTGCCACCGCCACTGCTGCTGCAACAGTTGTGGTCAAGGACCGACTGCTCACTCGTGGTGCTGTGCAACCGTGGGGCTCTAGGATCTCTGTGACCTCAGAGCCTGCTGTGACCTCAGCCTGCTGTGACCTCAGAGCCTGCTGTGACCTCATGGCCCCGGTTGTGCCCCCAGAGTGTAGTCGTGTCTGTACTAATGGACTACCTTGACTGCAAATCTTTTATTTCATGAAAGGGCCATTGCTCAGCAAAACCTTTGTTTTCCCTGCTGACATTGCAGGTCAGTTTGTGTCCCGGGACATGCTCTTGATGGCTTCCCTCCTTTCCTGGCCATGCCACTGGAGGAGGTGCAGGCGCAGCTGATGGCAGTGAAGGAAATGTGTCCTCAGCCCAGGGACGCTCAGCATGGGCTCCCATAGCCCGTCGGGCCCCGCCGCTGGGCACAGCAGCCCCTCCCTGCCTGCCTCCTGTCTGCCCACGCCGTGGGCAGCCACGGCTGCTGCTGGACATGGAGCTCAGCCAGGGCTGCTGCCGTGTGGCCTTTGCTGGGGGTACCACGCGGACACTGGTGTAACAACTGCATTTCTTTATTTGAACATAAAACATGGGCCAAGCCCTGCCCTGGCGGACAGGGTGTGCCCACCTTTAGAACTCGCCGGGGTCCAGGACCAGGGGGCTCAGGGGATGAGGCTGTCGTTTAGATGGTATGAGTGTCGGAATGGCATCAGGGAGGCAGTGGTACGGCACCAGGGCACACGGGGGTAGACGTGAAGAGGTGGGATAAGGGGTCACATTCGTGCTGCCTGAGGTGTTTGGCTGGTCTTCTGAAGGTGCACAGGAGCACCTGTGGAGACAGGAGTGGCTGAGGCCCCCAGCTGCACCTGGCACACAGGGACCCTCCTGCACAGCACGCCCAGAGCTGGCAAGGCTCCCCAGCACGGCTGGAGCTGCTGGCACAGCCTGGCCCAGCTGGACAGCTGCCCCTCAAGGCCCCAGCCAGCAGGGCATGGCTCTGGGCAGGCTCCCTGGCCAGGAGCGGCCCCAGAGCGCGTCTGCCTTTCAAGGGCAATCTCGTCCCCGCTCTTTCTCCTCCCACCTTGCTTTGCCTCTGCCCGCTGCTCCTGGGGCTGCTCTTGGCCAGGCAGCCTCAGTGGGGGCCAGCACTGGCTGCAGCCCCAGCGGGCTCCCCAGGACAAGGCCCAGCCATTAAGAGGCCAGTTAAAGCACAGGGCAGCAGCAGAAGCCTCCGCAGAGTTATCTGGACAACCAGTGACTCCCCACAACTCCAGAGCAGCCTCACTGGGGATGTTTCCTGTCTACAAACAGCCATCAAGTGAAGCAGTCTGAGGGAACGATGAATAAAACACTCACCGTTTTCTCTTCCAGCAATACCAGATTCCGACACAGCACAACACGATGATGAACTCCAAAAGAAGCAGGCCTGCCACTATCTGTAGCAGACATGGTGTTTCCCAACACCAACCCCTTCTGATGCCCTTCTGGGAATCAGGAACATGTGCTGTGGTCCCGGCTGCATCTGTGGGATCAGTGGGGAGCGTGAGCCCGTGCTGTGCTGCACTGCTGAGCTGGCAGCACGGTGCCTACGGCCAGGACGTTCTCTGTTGCCCCAGAGCTGGGGCCTGCAGGCACCTTGCCGCCCCTCGGCACAGGCTGTGCCCCCCAACAAAGCCCAGAAGGCCGGCAGGAGAGCCCGGGGGTTTGGGAGACAGGCACGGGAATCAAGGAGACGACTCAGTATGAGTTAGCAGCTTGTTCCGTTTATTATCCTATTTCTCTACATTTTTATACTTTATTCCTAGTGTTACATAACTGATCACGCATTGTCTGATTGGTTAGTACGCTTTGTCCACGCGCCCTTTTACACTATACGATTGGTTAATAGGCCTTGTTCACGCGCACTTTTCTGCTATATGATTGGCCTTATGTATCAACTTAATACATTAGGTCATATTGGCAAACTTATGCGTTTAGTCAGCTAAATCAGCAGGTTGGCCTTACTCTTGCTAGCTAAAGCATCAGGATGATACTTTTGTGTCTACTTCTCAAGGACCAAGGACAAGCGACTCAAGGAGCTTATTGTTCTAGTCAAGGGGCTTATTGTTAGTTTATACTAAGGACCTATTGTCAATTTATTAAGGGACCTATTGTTGATTTATGCTGTAAGCTCCATATACCTGTCTTGGTCGTGCATATTCTCATGGGAAACAAAGAAATCATGTCCACGAGAGGAAAGCCATTCCTCTACAGGGGGGCAGCGCAGCTGCTTGGCCAGTGGCTCCTTCGAGGGACAGGGGCCAAACCCAGCCCTGGGCGGCACCTGCCACCCCCGACCCTCCCTGCCCCGCCACAGCTGCCCCAGCCCGAGGGGACAGAGCCAGGCCCTGTCAGGAGCCCGTGCAGCCCCTGCCCAGAGTGGGAGCCAGGGCTGGCTCTGGCCCTGGGCCCGTGGCAGGGCTCCTGCTCGCGGCTGCTCCTGTGCCTTGGGCCTCTGGGCACTCAGGGCAGCTCCGGGAGCAGCTGCAGCGGGAGGGACCTTGGTGCCCCAGTCCCTTTTGCCACGGGCTCTGAACGTGCTCCACAGGCCTCGAGGCCGAGGCGCCTCCAGCTTTGGCTGCTGCCGGGCCCGTGCAAGGGCGGGCCCTGGGGGAAGAGCTGCTGCTGCCACACAGCCCCGCCCAGGGCTGAGCCTGCACAGCAATTACCTCTTGAGACTGTGCCCGTGCTTGACATCGCCTTCGTTCCTGTATCAGAGGCTGCCAGGGAGCCGTTCTTTCCTCTAGGAAAGCAGCAGCAGCAGGGCAGCAAGGCTGCCATGGGTCCCTTCCCACTGTGCCGAGCAGGCGTGTCCAGATGTCACAGAAAATGGGGGAAAAGCAAAAGCCCTTCAGCAACATTTTGGTGTTACAGAATCAAGGCATTTATTCTGTCCTGGATGTTGTTCTGGCCAGGATGTGCAACAGAAATAATTTCATCCACACCTAGCCCGGGTGTGCAGAGAAAATCAGTCCATGACACATGAGTTTTGCTAGATTTTCCCCAAACTTTACACTGTGGAAAACCCATAGAAATCCATTTTTTAATGCTCATTGGTCTCAAGTTGTATAGTTCTTAGTATCTGGCTTCCTATTGAAACCAGATTTCTTGGCCTCAGATGTTAAATAGGTGCACACTCCTTGATTTCCTTGTCAGCCTTTCCAGACCAGGTGTCTCCAAGTAGGCCAGGGGGCAGTGTCTGGGGTAGATGTTTGTTGATGTTTGCTGATGGTCATTGATGTTTTGTTGATGGTCGTTATCTTTTTGGGTATCTTTTGGGTCATTCCCAGTTTGCTGAGATGTTAAGCTCATCTCCCTTGTGTGGTGTAACATCCCTTAAAAAAAATTTCAGAATTCCTTTCCCCAAATCAAAGGCAAACCAAGCCTGACTAGAGAAATAAAATTTAAAGAAAATTAAGCTTGCTGTATTTTCCGGCACAGATGGGCAGTGCAAATCCCCAGCAGCAGAGCCTCAGGAGAAGGCTGAGGGAAGTGCACCCACCACGCCCTTTCTGCAGCTCACTCAGCATCTGATCCCGAAGTTTGGGTGCCTCCAGGGGTTGCTTGTCTCCTCTGGGTTTGTACTTCCCTCTCGGAGGACCTTAATGGAAAGCAGTTCCATCTCCCCTGCAGACCGGAGTGGCAGTGAGTCACTGCAGGCTGAGCATACTCCGATCCAAGGAAACAAGTGTGCATAAAGATCACACTGTGAAAAGCCAGTGCCCAGAAAGGCGCCAGAGGAGTCTTCAGTGGTCTTGGAATAAAGGGAGAGAGTCCATTGGGACATCCACCCATGGGGTTTTCTGTCTCTCAGTTTTGGAGGACTCAGCCTCCTTTTCAACACCCGGCTGCATGGTGCCCTCTTCCCTACCTCACTGGCTCAGGTACCAGGCCAGGGGACTCCAGGGACCTTTGTCCCCTCTTTTCCTTTTGCCAGATACCAGTTCTGGTCTCCATCCAAAGCCGGTGCTAAGGTAGGATGATCGTGTTAGTCCTGGCAGGGATGGGGTCCCTGCAGTCGGAGCCCCTCTCCAGGCTGTGCTTTTCCCTACCGTGCTTTGCTCTTCAGAGGGAGCTGGCTTGGGGCAGGTTACTCCGGACACACAGCAGTGTCAGTGTAGGCAGAATCCCTAAAGCCCTCATAGAGCTGTGCTTGGCAGCAAAAATACATCTGAATCAAACTGATTTTAAAGATTGTAGCACTTCTGCAGTTTCAAGGGATAGTAAAGGCAGTGTTGCATTCTGAGAAAGAACTCCACAGTCGGAGCTGTTGGTGTCATGTAACTAATTTGCAGCTCATTGTGATGAGGATGATGATGATGATGATGATGAGAACATAGAACAGTTCCTTTTTTTGTTTCTCCCCCAAATAAAATGGCAGAGTTCAGCTTCTGGAGAAAAGAACTACCAAAGGTGCTGTTTGGCAGTCACGGAGGGACAGGTGGGGGGGGAAGGATATGCCCTGGAGGCATGCTCTGGTGGGCTCCGGCATTTAAACAAGCTTCTTTTCATACAGAGATTGGGCCATTTTCAGTACTAAATGGCTCCATGAAATGGTTTCCCGGGTCTTATGCTGGCCAGAAAGCTTTTAAAGCCCATGGGAGTTTAGCGTCCCTGAGAAAGGGAGCATCAGTTCCTCTGCCAGGTGAAAGGTTTCATTCAAAAGCTAAACCTGTGTTTAGAGAAGCCAACAGCCTGATGTAAACAAGGCCATAAAGCTTCTGCACTCCTCCTGAGCGGGCGTGGCAGAGATGTTGTGTTTGACAGCAGTTCCGCGGCAGTATCAGCTGCAGCAGAGTGCTCAGGGCAGGCTTGGGGAGGAGCGGGCCAGCAGGAAGCTGAGAGAACCCCCTGCTCTGGAACTGAGGGAGTTCTTCCAGAAGCAAGCAAAGATGGTGACTTCAAGATCTTCCCGCTGTGCTCTGAAGACCAAGAGCTGAGCTTGTCAGAAGCGCTGGGAAATACCTGGCAAAATGTTTTAGGCTCTTTGGTTGTGAGTGGGTACAAATCTCCCGTGGGGAAAGAGCCTCAGCAGCAGGCTGGGTTTCTTAATGTGTCTGAGTTCTTCATAAAGATTACCAATTAAATGCAACTTTAATTTTTATTCAAGAATGTAAAAACGTTTTAAGTTTCACAGAATTATAGAACTACTTTGAAAAACTGGAAACTATTGTGGATAAATGGAACAAAACCTTGGGGATGTCTATCTCTATAAAATATTTCTAAAATATTATTACATATTGTTCCATTGAAAAAACCATTTCTAAATATTTCTAAAAAATTCTAATTTCTAAAAATGAAAAACAAAGATAACATGGGACTGCTGTTGGTCACAGCAGCCCCGTGCCCAGCTGCTCCCTGCCCAGCCCTGGCTGTGCCCAGACAAGGAGCTCTGCCAGTGCTGGTGCTACCAGCCAGACGCCAGAGCTCAAGCTCAGAGGTGGTGCTGGACTCAAGCCCTGGCCTGGCAGGAGGGGGCCACCTTCAGTCCTGGCCGGACACCAGGGCCAGTGCCTTCAAAGAACGAGGCTCCAGGTCTGGGTGGGGGCAGCATGTCCACAGCAACCAGATGGTGATGCAGCCTAGGCTGGTGGCTGTGACAGTGGCTTTGAGAAGGCTGATGACAGGTACAGGTCCCTCCAACTGTGGTATGTCGTCGACGTCCTTGTGAAGGTTCAGAGGTGCTCCTGTGCAGAGAGGAGTGGCTGAGGCGCCCAGGTACCGGTGGCACACAGGGACCCTCCTGCACAGCACGCCCAGAGCTGGCAAGGCTCCCCAGCACGGCTGGAGCTGCTGGCACAGCCTGGCCCAGCTGGACAGCTGCCCCTCAAGGCCCCAGCCAGCAGGGCATGGCTCTGGGCAGGCTCCCTGGCCAGGAGCGGCCCCAGAGCGCGTCTGCCTTTCAAGGGCAATCTCGTCCCCGCTCTTTCTCCTCCCCACCTTGCTTTGCCTCTGCCGCTGCTCCTGGGGCTGCTCTTGGCCAGGCAGCCTCAGTGGGGCCAGCACTGGCTGCAGCCCCAGCGGGCTCCCCAGGACAAGGCCCAGCCATTAAGAGGCCAGTTAAAGCACTGGGCAGCAGCAGAAGCCTCAGCAGAGTTATCTGGACAACCAGTGACTCCCCACAACTCCAGAGCAGCCTCACTGGGGATGTTTCCTGTCTACAAACAGCCATCAAGTGAAGCAGTCTGAGGGAACGATGAATAAAACACTCACCGTTTTCTCTTCCAGCAATACCAGATTCCGACACAGCACAACACGATGATGAACTCCAAAAGAAGCAGGCCTGCCACTATCTGTAGCAAACATGGTGTTTCCCAACAGCAACCCCTTCTGATGCCCTTCTGGGAATCAGGAACATGTGCTGTGGTCCCGGCTGCATCTGTGGGATCAGTGGGGAGCGTGAGCCCATGCTGTGCTGCACTGCTGAGCTGGCAGCACGGTGCCTACGGCCAGGACGTTCTCTGTTGCCCCAGAGCTGGGGCCTGCAGGCACCTTGCCGCCCCTCGGCACAGGCTGTGCCCCCCAACAAAGCCCAGAAGGCCGGCAGGAGAGCCCGGGGGCAGCGCAGCTGCTGGGCCAGTGGCTCCTTCGAGGGACAGGGGCCAAACCCAGCCCTGGGCGGCACCTGCCACCCCCGACCCTCCCTGCCCCGCCACAGCTGCCCCAGCCCGAGGGGACAGAGCCAGGCCCTGTCAGGAGCCTGTGCAGCCCCTGCCCAGAGTGGGAGCCAGGGCTGGCTCTGGCCCTGGGCCCGTGGCAGGGCTCCTGCTCGCGGCTGCTCCTGTGCCTTGGGCCGCTGGGCACTCAGGGCAGCTCCGGGAGCAGCTGCAGCGGGAGGGACCTTGGTGCCCCAGTCCCTTTTGCCACGGGCTCTGACCGTGCTCCACAGGCCTCGAGGCCGAGGCGCCTCCAGCTTTGGCTGCTGCCGGGCCCGTGCAAGGGCGGGCCCTGGGGGAAGAGCTGCTGCTGCCACACAGCCCCGCCCAGGGCTGAGCCTGCACAGCAATTACCTCCTGTGACTGTGCCCGTGCCAGGCATCGAATTCCTTCCTCCATCAGGGAGTGCCAATGAGCCATGGCTTCCTCCGGGAAAAGCCTCCTCCTGCATGGTCATTTGGTCCTTCCCTTGAGAATGGAAGAGGCACAGCTGGATCAGATGGAACAGTTTCCCATTTGAGTGCTGGCATCTTCAGGGTGTCATGCTTATAAAAAAGGGGATAAGGCAACAAAAACCGTCTGGGTTTTGGGGCAAGGCCACAGCCCTGCCTCCTCCAAACAGCCACCAGTTGTGAGCAGGAGCGGTGAGGGGATCCCGCAGGGCGAGGGCACACATGTGCATGGCTCTGTCCTGGCACCTGCAGCGATGCCCCCCTGGCCGAGCTTTGGGCTCTGAGCTGGCAGCTCTCCCACCCAGGGGGAAAGGCCTTGACCTACCCTCAGCATCTGCCAGAGGCACAGTCCTGGCCATGGGTTGGGAAGACAGATCACCCTCAGCAGCAGGCTTGGCTGCAAAGAAAGGCAGGACAGAAGAGCTCCCGTGGCACTGCTGGAGATGCTCAGGCTGCCTGGGGCCGGCAAAGGAGCCACTGCGCAAGGCACAGCCCCCGGCCACAGCCCTGGGCACGGCCCCTTCCCTCTCTGCTCTTCTCCATGGCTGCACAGAGCACACGGAAGGCAAGGAGCAACTGGCATTGCACAGTGGGAGAGGACTGACACCTAAATGCTCCTTGCTCCCACTGACAGCGATCCTGTGGGACCACTCAGGGCTCCACAAGGGAGCAGGGCAATGTCTCCAGAATCCATCAACCATAGAATGGGCCGTAACGACAGTGGCACCTGAGTGAACTCTTGCCACAGTGACACTGATTATTCTGTCAGTAAAAAGGCACATTGAGAACTTGCCTCCAGGATCTGGCAAGATCTTCAAAGTATCATTCACCAGCCGTTCCAAGTACTCCATGTCCCGATCCCAGTCTAGAAGGGAGCACAGATCAGAACCATTCCATGCTGTGCTGAGATCCCCTTCTGCCTTGGGGACCTGGGCACTGCAAGGGGCTCGGCTAAGGCCGTGGGAGCCAGATGTCAATGGACATGGCTAAAGGTGCAGAGGGGCCTGGGGAGCTCTGGGCTGGCTCCTGGTCACTCTGCACCCTCTTTGCAGGCCCTGGGCAACATCCCTGGGGAGGAAAGTGCAGCACCCCTGGGGGCTCTGCCCCTCCCACACAGGAAAACCTCCCTAAAGCTCTGAGGAAAACTGCACCAGGCAGTGCCACAACCATCCCTCAATCGCTCCCTTCTTCCGTCTGCTGGAGGAGCTCCCCCAGCCCAAGGGGACAGAGCCAGGCCCTGACAGGACACACTGGAGCCCAGCTCTCCCCCTCTGCCCTTTCCCCACCATGGGCACCCCCTGCAGCCAATCCCAGGCGTGGGGACGTTTCTCCCACGCAGGGACCCCAGCAGGACTGCTCAGCACCCGTGTGCCCTGAGCCTGCTCGGGATAATTCCTGTGTGCTGTGCCGGCCTTGTCCGGGCTGTGCCCGCACTGCCCAGCAACAGAGATGGCAGCTGAAGCCTCAGCAGGGCTCAGGCCCAGAGGCACAGCAATTACCTCCTGTCACTGTGCCTGGCATCGCCTCCCTTCCTGCAGCAGAGGCTGCCAATGGGCCATTGCGTCCTTCGGGAAATGTCGCCTTCAGCATAGCCTGTGCATCCAGCTCTGGAGAAAGGAAGAGGCACAGCTGGATCAGATGGAACTGCTCCCCATGGGAAGGTGGTATCTTCAGGAGGCAGTGATTCTCAAAGTCCCGGATAAGGAGCAGGTAATCAGATGGACTTTGGGGTCTCTCCCTAAGGCCCTCCCTCCTTCAAACAGCCACCTCTCCAGATCTCCCCAGAGACTGGGAAATTGCTGGGCATCTCAGGGTGTGCATGGCCCGTGGAGCAGTTTGGGCACCCTGGCAGCTGATGCCAAATGCCTTCCTGCAGAGGCTGGGGAGACGCTGCAGCCAGGCCAGGCTGGGAAACAGCCCTGCAGGGCGTGAAAGCAGCAGCGGGGCAGCCAGGCTGCCATGGATCCCTTCCTGCTGTGCCGGGCACGGCGTGTCCAGATGTGCAGCAAAAGGCCCCGGCTGCTGAGTGCCAGGAGAAGGCTCAGGGACATGGACCCACCTTGTCCTCCCTGCAGCAGTTCCTTCAGCATGTGCCTCATGCGTTCCGATGGCTCATGGAGTTCCTTGTGTCCTGTAGCTTTGTTCTTTCCCATTGGAGGACCTGAGGGCAAAATAGCTCCATTTCCCAGGAGTGGATCCCCCAGAACCAGAGCTCAGCCTGTGGGGTCAGCAGGGACACACTACTCACCCCTGTGATGGGAGCTGGGCTTGCGTGGAGCAACCAGCAAAGGAGCTGGAGAAATCCTCCCTGCAGACACACCTGTAACTCAACAGCCAGAGAAGCTTCTGTCATCTCTGCCCTGCTGTTCAGGCTTTGGGCTCTGAGCTGGCAGCTCTCCCTTAGCCCAGCCTTGACCTACCCTCAGCATCTGCCAGAGGCTCAGTCCTGGCCGTGGGTTGGGAAGGCAGATCACCTTCAGCAGCAGGCTTGTCTGCAAAGAAAGGCAGGACAGAAGAACTGCCGTGGCACTGCTGGAGATGCTCAGGCTGCCTGGGGCCGGCAAAGGAGCCACTGCGCAAGGCACAGCCCCGGGCCACAGCCCTGGGCACGGCCCCTTCCCTCTCTGCTCTTCTCCGTGGCTGCACAGAGCACACGGAAGGCAAGGAGCAACTGGCATTGCACAGGGGGAGAAGATTGACAGCTAAATGCTCCTTGCTCCCACTGGCAGTGATCCTGTGGGATCACTCAGGGCTCCACAAGGGAGCAGGGCAAGGTTTCCAGAATCCATCAACCCTGGAATGGCCTTAAGAGAAATGGCACCTGAGTGAGCTCTTGCCACAGTGACACTGATTATTCTGGCAGGACAGGGACATTGAGAACTTTACCTCCAGCATCATCCAAGAACTTGAAACCATTTAGCGCCATGGCTTCCAGATAATCTGTGTCCCAATCCCAATCTAGAAGGGAGCACAGATCAGAACCATTCCATGCTGTGCTGGGATCCCCTTGTGCCTTGGGGACCTGGGCACTGCAAGGGGCTCGGCTAAGGCCGTGGGAGCCAGATGTCAGTGGACATGGCCAAAGGTGCAGAGGGGCCTGGGCAGCTCTGGGCTGGCTCCTGGTCCCTCTGCACCCTCTTTGCAGGCCCTGGGCAGCATCCCTGGAGGGGCAGCTGGAGCAATCCATGGGCCCCTGGGGGCTCTGTCCCTCCCAAAGATGAAACCCTCCCTAAAGCCCTGGGAAAAACTGCAGCATGCAGTGCCACAACATCCCTCTCTCCTTCCTTCCCCTTGGACAGCTCCCCCAGCCCAAGGGCACAGAGCCGGGCCCTGTCAGGACACACTGGAGCCCAGCTCTCCCCCTCTGCCCTTTCCCCACCATGGGCACCCCCTGCAGCCAATCCCAGGCTTGGGGACATTTCTCCCACGCAGGGACCCCAGCAGGACTGCTCAGCACCCGTGTGCCCTGAGCCTGCTCGGGATAATTCCTGTGTGCTGTGCCGGCCTTGTCCAGGCTGTGCCTGCACTGCCCAGCAGCAGAGATGGCAGCTGAAGCCTCAGCAGGGCTCAGGCCCAGAGGCACAGCAATTACCTCCTGTCACTGTGCCTGGCATCGCCTCCCTTCCTGCAGCAGAGGCTGCCAATGGGCCATTGCCTTCTCCAGGAAGTTCTGCCTTCAGCACAGCCTCTGCATCCAGCTCTGGAGAAAGGAAGAGGCACAGCTGGATAACATGGAACTCTTCCCCATGGTAAGGTGGTATCTTCAGGAGGTAATACTTGTGAAAGACATGGATAAGGACCCGGTAATCAGATGGGCTTTGGGGTCTCTCTCTAAGGCCCTCCCTTCTCCAAACTGTTGCCCTTCCTGATCTCCCCAGACACTGGGAAATTGCAGGGGATCTCAGGGTGTGCATGGCCCGTGGTGCAGTTTGGGTGCCCTGGCAGCTGATGCCAAATGCCTTCCTGCAGAGGCTGGGGAGAAGCTGCAGCTGGGCCAGGCTGGGAAACAGCCCTGCAGGGCATGGAAGCAGCAGCGGGGCAGCCAGGCTGCCATGGATCCCTTCCTGCAGTGCCGGGCACGGCGTGTCCAGATGTGCAGCAAAAGGCCCGGGCTGCTGAGTGCCAGGAGAAGGCTCAGGGACATGGACCCACCTTGGCGTCCCTGCAGTTCCTTCAGTGTTTGTCTCAGCAATTCATTTGATTCAAGAGCCTTTTGGCTTCCAGTATCTTTGGTCTTGCCTGTTGGAGGACCTGAGGGCAAAAGAGTTCCATTTCCCAGGAGCGGATCCCCCAGAACCAGAGCTCAGCCTGTGGGGTCAGCAGGGACACACTACTCACCCCTGTGATGGGAGCTGGGCTTGTGTGCTGTAACCTGCAAAGGAGCTGGAGAAATCCTCCCTGCAGACACACCTGTAACTCAACAGCCAGAGAAGCTTCTGTCATCTCTGCCCTGCTGTTCAGGCTTTGGGCTCTGAGCTGGCAGCTCTCCCTTAGCCCAGCCTTGACCTACCCTCAGCATCTGCCCGAGGCTCAGTCCTGGCCGTGGGTTGGGAAGGCAGATCACCTTCAGCAGCAGGCTTGTCTGCAAAGAAAGGCAGGACAGAAGAGCTGCCGTGGCACTGCTGGAGATGCTCAGGCTGCCTGGGGCCGGCAAAGGAGCCACTGCGCAAGGCACAGCCCCGGGCCACAGCCCTGGGCACGGCCCCTTCCCTCTCTGCTCTTCTCCGTGGCTGCACGGAGCACACGGAAGGCAAGGAGCAACTGGCATTGCACAGGGGGAGAGGATTGACAGCTAAATGCTCCTTGCTCCCACTGGCAGCGATCCTGTGGGACCACTCAGGGCTCCACAAGGGAGCAGGGCAAGGTTTCCAGAATCCATCAACCCTGCAATGGCCTTAAGGGAAATGGCACCTGAGTGAGCTCTTGTCACAGTGACACTGATTATTCTGTCAGTAAATAGGCACATTGAGAACTTTACCTCCAGCACTCTCCAAGAATTTCAAGCTGTCAACCAGTAGGGCATCCAGATAATCCATGTCCTGAGCCCAGTCTAGAGGGGAGCACAAATCAGAACCATTCCATGCTGTGCTGGGATCCCCTTGTGCCTTGGGGACCTGGGCACTGCAAGGGGCTCGGCTAAGGCCGTGGGAGCCCGATGTCAATGGACATGGCCAAAGGTGCAGAGGGGCCTGGGCAGCTCTGGGCTGGCTCCTGGTCAGTCTGCACCCTCTTTGCAGGCCCTGGGCAACATCCCTGGAGGGGGCAGCAGAGCAATCCATGGGCCCCTGAGGGCTCTGTCCCTCCCACAGAGGAAACCCTCCCTCCAGCCCTGGGAAAACCATCCCCAATGCTTCCCGGGGAGAAGGGAGCTCTGTCCCGGGAAAGGGGAGCCAGGCCTGGGCTCACCTGCTCCCCTTGCTCCCAGCGGCGCAGCCTGGGCAGCCCTGGCAGGCAGGGCCACTGCCAGGAGGAGCAGGAGGAAGAGGCGCAGAGCAAGGGCCATGGTGCCTTGCCCTGAGCCACTCGTGCCGCTCTTGCTGCCACCACTGTCCTGACACTGCTGTCCCAAGGTCAGCACCACTGCTGCCGCCGCCACTGCTGCTGCTGCAACAGTTGTGGTCAAGGACCAACTGGTCACTCGTGCTGCTGTGCAACCATGGGGCTCTGGGAGCTCTGTGACCTCAGAGCCTGCTGTGATCTCAGAGCCCTGCTGTGACCTCATGGCCCTGGCTGTGCCCCCAGAGTGTAGCCCTGTCTGTACTTATGGACTACCTTGACTGCAAATCTTTCATTTCATCAAAGGGCTGTTGCTCAGCAAAACCTTTGTTTTGCCTGCTGACATTGCTGGTGTTATGATCTAATTATTAAAGTTCTTTAGAGATACCTCTGCCCGAATTAAGCTACAAGCGAGACCATATGCCAATCAATAGTATGAGTTTTATTTGATAGTAAATATGAGAGAGAGAGGGAGAAGAAGAGAGAGAAAAGAGGGAGTAGGGAGAAATAAGAAAGAGAGAGAGAGAAGAAAAGAGAGAAAAGAGAGAGTAGGGAGAAAGATGGGGGGGACAGAAAGGGACAGGACAAAAAGGTATCACCACTCCGTGGGTCCCATTGGTGTTCTGATGTCCTCTTCACCTGGTCTCAGTGGTGGAAGTCCCCCAGAAAGCACAGAATGCCATGGGTTAAGATACACTCAGGCCAGGTGGAAATGTCCAGGCATGTCCCCCCAGGGGAGGGGCAGCCTCTAGCAGCAGACTCTGCTTGCATCACGTGCACTCCTGTGGTGCAAGGCGTCTGGGGAGCACTTTGGGGGGTCTGTGATAGATTGTGACTCCCCCTCAGCTGCCTCTCATGTGAGAGTCCCGTGGATGTGGCTTGTGGGGTTGGGGGTTCCACAGCTGGGCCACTTTGTGTACTGGAGGATGAGTGTGTATTGCCTCTGATCAGAGGTTACGCCATCCTCCTCCCCCCTTCAGCTGGGGGAGGGCTGTGCAAACTTGGCTTCTGTGAGCTGTGCTTTGCCCCCCACCCCAAACTCAGCCAGAAACGATTCTCACTACAGCTGGTGGCTTCAGCCTCTGTGGACAAATTCCTTTCCCTGAGATGACTGAACAATAGGCTTTTCCCTTTATCTAATCTCAGCAGTTTGACTCAGTTCAAAGTCCCAGTCAGGCATCTTCAGGGAAGCTTCTCTGACCAAAACTTTATATCAATGTTGGAGGCATGAACTATTTTCAGTCTCTGACAGCCACCCTGTGACTCAAACATTGTAATTAATGTCTCTTTCTCGATGATCTTCAGTTTATGGGTTGTTCACGGGGGTGATACCTACATAGTGGATAGGAGAAAAGATAGGAGAAAAGATAGAAGAAGCAGAAGCAATAATACAGGTAATTATACAGCGTACAATAGCTGTCTCAATCATTAAGAATATAAATTCAATTGCAATAATTTATTTAATTTTCATTAGCTATTGTCTTCAGCTTGTTAGTCTCAAAGAGTGGAGTATGGACATCAGCCTGGAGTTGGGGTCTGCTCTTTGAAACCAGTCCTTGGGTTGGAGTGATTGGAAAAGTTCTGATGTTTGATCAGCAATTTCTTTATTCTTGGCTCATTTAGTTTTAGTAAGCTTTAACATTTCACATACACTTCGCTCTTTTAGTAACAACATGTTTAATGCTAAACAATTTTGTAAAGCTATTTTTGACACTGGTTGGGCTTGCAAGTTAAGCTCTCTGAATGCATACCTGGTTTAATCACTGAGGGTATGCACCTGCCATGTGAGATTTTCTAGAGATAGGTTGTAGTTTTAGACTTGATTTGGGTAAATGGGCAGGAGTACTATCCCACATTTTAAACTGTGAATAAAATTTTCTATCAGAACATCCCCAAGCTAATTTAAGCGGTGCAGGATAGTCGCTTGTCTTGCAAGTCCAAGTGTCATTATAATTTATTAAATACATTTGGGGAGATGATGTGATCTTTGATAGCAATGTACTTTTCTCAACCGCTTCAGGTATGCCAGTGTCTCTGGGGTTGTCCTGGGTTAGGCCAGAGGGGTCAAAATCTAGGAAGTGATCTGTGCTGCAGGAATGCAGGAAAGAATACAACTTCCTTCCTGCGAGAGAGAGAGCCAATAATCAGGTAGTTTTAAGAATTGATAGGTAAGTAAACCAATTAAAAAGTTGGTCCGCCTTCAAGGAAAAAAACATATATAAGCAGAGACTCTCTGACGCTCTTCCTCTTTGGACCTGCTGCTGCTGTGTAGAGAGGAGCAGCTCCTGCTTCTCTCGCTGGTGAGGCCCAAGCGCTTCCCCCCCCCCCTCCAAAGGAGGGATGGGGGCGGGGGGAAGGGAGGTTTTTACGGCAGCCGTGCCGCTGGCAAGCCGGGCAGGCATGGTGATTATTTGTGTTTGTTGATTTTTTTCCCCCTTTTTACCCAGTTTCAAAGGGATGCTCTGGTTTTTTGTTTGTCTCTTGGAATCTTTTGTGTGGAGACAGAATGAGAAATCGCCCTGCTATGGCTATCTGGCCAGCCAGAGGGAGATGCCAGCCCCCAGGGGACATCCCTTTTGGAGTGGGGGGACCCTCTCTCCCACCCAGTCTCCTTGGATGAGTCTTCCCAGTGTAGGGCATGTGGAAAGCCCTCCCTGGGGTTGGAGGGAGAGCCCAGGAAGGCTCTCACCCACCTGGGGCGATGTTGCAGTGAGGAGCATGGTTGGGCTCTGCTCCAGCTCACCTCACCTTGCACCCAGCACTGCAGCTGAGGGGGTTCGGGGGGACCCTGGGGGCCAGGGACATCCCCCTCCCCATCCCCAGCGCCCCAGGAGTGCCCGGTGGCCCAGGCCACCTCTCCCTCTCCTGTTTGAGCCGTCAGCTGCAGCAATAAAAGCACCTCCCCTTCCCAGCCCTACATTAAAAGAGCCGGACCTAAAATTAATTTAGCCCTGCTCTTTGTTGTGGACAATACAGAGGGGATATTGTGTGTGGGGAGAGAAAGGCTTTTTGTTTGGGTGAGGAGACAGCGGCGGTCTGTTCTTGCGGACATCTGAAAACAAGGCTGGGAAGAGCGGCCCTTTAAGTTCGGCTGAAGCAAAAACACACAGCCCCATCTCACAATTAAACACAGTATCAAACCGAGAAAGGATCAATTGAGCCTAAAACAGAAAGCTCCCCATGTGACAGATTCCAGAAAGTACGTGATACACCATGCCCAGGGCTAGTACATGCCTGCTGTGTTTCCCAGTACATGATTAATTTGACTCAGGGCAGGAGGCTGCAGGCAAGGGATCTGCAGCACACACTGAAAAGTTTTAACACTTTGAAGACTGGAGGCGCGGCTGAGCGCCGGAGACAAAGGCAGAGGCGGCGGCGGGCGGTGGGAGCACCGGCTGGATGGACCCACGGACAACGCGAGGCTCGACTTTGAGCCCGTGGCCAGCACGGGGAGCGCTTCCCGCTGGAGGCCAGCGCCAGCATCCCCCAGGCAGCATCCCGCCTCCATCCCCGCGGGGGCTGCTCCCCACGGCCACCTCCCAGGGAGCCTTTGGGGTCAGGGTCCATAGGGCAGTCCCTGCGCTGCCGCCTCATCCCGTGGGTGTGCGACAGGGATCGCCCGGGGAGGTTTGTTTCCCTTTCCCGGTCTAACAGGTGACCTTGGAGATGCGCAGATTAGAAGCAATTAATATATTAGTCGGTTAATTGCTGGAGAGTGCAGATGAAGCCAGCGGGCACTTTCCCCGGGAGGCAAGGGGTGGCGCTGCGACACCAGCAGAGCAGCCTGTCCTGGTGGGGTGCGGGCTGGGGACACTGGGGTGACAACCCCCAAGCTGCCCCTCCCCGCCCTCCGCTGCCTGGCCACGGGGGGACACGCTTGCCTAAGGGCAGGATGCGACATTGGCCAAGGGGCGCAGGCTGGGGACACAAGGGTGGCATCCCCAGAGCTGGATGCCATCTGTCCCCACTGCCCAGCTCTTGGGGACACAGCCCTTCCAACAGCAGGATGTCACCCTGGCTGAGGGGTGCGGGCTGGGGACATGGGGGTGGCATCCCCAGAGCTGGGTGCCCTGTCCCCCACTGCCCACCCGTGGGGGACACAGCCCTCCCTCGGGCAGAGCTCACCAGCCCAGCCCTGCCACCAGCCCTGCGCTCCTCGCTGTGCGGGTGGTCCCTGCTGCCAGCCCCCTGGCTGCCATCCTGGGGACACTGTGAGGCCACAGTCGTGGGGCTGGGGTGGCTGGTGTGCAGCAGCAGGGCTGGCATCACCGGGCTCACACTGTGCAAGCCACCCCTGAAAGCAAAGAGAGCCCAGGCTGTGACTGCGCTCTCCAGGATGGCTGGACACAGCACCTCACAGCTCTGCTTCCTGCTGCCAGCCTCTTTTCCCAGGCCTGGGAATGGTTGTAGCTTGGGAGTGACCCTCCCCAGCCTCAGCCCCAGCTCTGGACCCTGCACGCTGCCACAGAGGTGCTGCAGCCCCAGTTTAGGGGTGCAGGGGCCCTGAGATCACCTGGGGGAGCACACCTCACCCAGGGCTGCTCTGCTCCCTGCCACGCTGAGCCTCAAACCAGCACGACTTTTCCAAAAATATCTTTGTCAACAGGGCAATCCAGGCTGTCTCGTGAAGGAGGCAGACCCTCAAGCTGCCAGGGGATGAGGCACACAGAGGTTGGGCACCATCCCCTTTCCAAGCAACTCCCTCACGCTGAAGTGGCTGAGCTGTCCTCACGCGGGGTGCAGAGCAGGACGGAGCTGAGAGCAGCAGGGTCAGCCCATCCTTGGGCTGCGCTCCCCCCATAAAATGCAGACACTCCTGCCTGCCTCACAGAGGGGCTCCGTTCATTATCCGCTGCAAAGTGCTCCGAGATCCGCGGATCAAAGGTGCCGTCACAGCGTCGAGCCTGATTATTATTGATTATCCGTTCCAAGCCAGGTCCCAAACGAAGCCAGCGAGCCCTGAACGCAGAGGAGCCGAGGGAGGGCCCAGCAATCGACTGGCGATTTTTACTGTGGATGACCCGAGCCAGGGAGCAATTTCTGTTCATCCATCAAGGAAGATCCAGGCGTGAGCAAACAGTCAGGTCATGGGCATTCATTTTATTATTAAATCCTAAAGGGGCCGCGGCTCGTGCAGCTGGATGTAAGTGATCCTCGTGTTAAAAAGACGAGCTTTGAATTTAATTTTGCAGCCAGGCTGATAGACCTGGGGATGACTCAGCCAGAAGAACCAGCCAGGCCTTCTCCTCGGGGAGGAACAACACAGCCAGGCAGAGTCAGGAGCCAGCTCCCAGCATAGCACAACCCTCAGGTCCCTCCTAGAGCTCCTGTTGTCCCTACTTTGCTGTCCTGTCCTCGTGCACCATGTGCCAGGGTGGCTGCCTCCCAGCCTGAGCTCACGTGGAGGGTTGTGCCTGTGCTGGGGACAGGCTCTGAGCTGTGCTACCCCAACGCAGGCACAGGTGGAGTGAATTGTAACAGGGCTCTGGTGGAGTGAGCCATCCCTGGAGCAGGAACACACACTGCACCATGTGTGGGTTCACCCTGCACGGCTGTACAGACATGTCACCCACTGCAGAGGTGTGCCACACACCCTGCATGGCTGTACAGACATGTCACCCACTGCAGAGGTGTGCCACACACCCTGCATGGCTGTACACACACCCTGCATGGCTGTACAGACATGTCACCCACTGCAGAGGTGTGCCACACACCCTGCATGGCTGTACACACACCCTGCACGGCTGTACAGACATGTCACCCACTGCAGAGGTGTGCCACACACCCTGCACACCTATACCGCACTCCCGGCACAGCTCTGTCTCACTCCCTGCACAGCTCTACTGCACTGACTGCACAGTTGTACCACTGACCCTGCACAGCTGCAGCACACTCCCTGCACACCTCCACGCTGCTTTCTGCGCTGTGTGCCCAGCCCCATGCATGGCTGCACCCACAGTCCCTGCTGTGCAGGGTCCTGCAGGACCAGCAGGGCCGCAGTCGGGGAGGGGGTGCTGAGGGCAGGCAGGATGCTCGTGGAAGCCAACCATGAGGGAATGCTCCTGGAGGGGATGCAAATGCTGCTGCAAATCGCAGGGCTGTGGGTGTGGGAGCTGAGTGCCCTCTCCTCGTGTCCCCTGGGCTGGCACCAAGCAGGCTCAGGGTGTCCCAGGCCCCTGGAGCAGAGCTCATCAGCCGCCTCTAATCCCTGGCGCCCATCCTCGTCCTCCTCCTGCCCCCACAAGACTGGCTCCACTTTCCCCAGCAGGAGCCCAAGGAAAAAAAAAAGGAAGAGAGAGAGGGAGGGAGGGAAAGAGAAGCTAAAAATCTGTCTTCTTTAATTAATGAGGCAAGCCAGCCTGGAGAGCACGTTTGGGATCGCAGGCCCCCAGCCAGGGGCGAGCCAGCAGCCAGGGCCAGTGACATGGAGGAAGAGAGATGGGGGGAGCGTGGGGGGACACAGGCACGGCTTTTTATACTCTCCTGTTAACTGATCCACGGAGCTTTCCTGGCATCGGTTTCAAAGGTATCCCTTCACTAATCCGCCGGGCTGTTCCAGGATGGCGGTTTTGACCAGCGGGAAGGGGGAAGGGAGGGAGGAGAAACGGTCACAGGCAGACTGCACCTTTTCACAGCCCGCAGGAAAGAAAAGCAGGGGGGAAAAAAGGAGCCGAGTGTGGCGTGGGGCCGGGCAGGGGGATGCTGGTGCTCGGGAGCCGCACACGCAGCGTCAGGGCCAGCTCTGGGGACAGCTTGCTGCAGCATCCGGGGAGGGAACCAAATGGCACCTTCCAAATATAGCTCCTGCCACGCATCTGCCCGCCGGGCACCGCGGGCATCCCAAACACGCCTTCCCCAGCAGGCTGCCCTTAATATAGGCTGCCCCCCTCCCCAGTGATCTTCCCCAGCAGGGCTGCTGCTCCAGGGTGAGAACCACGGGGCACCCACCCGGATTGCCTGCAGGCACAGCTCTCACCCCAAGGGAAGGTGAGCTGTGCAATGCAAAGGCACACTGGGGCCGGGCAGGAGGAAGGTGGCCCTGTGGCATTTGGCCCTCGGGAAGGGCCGTGTGGGTGTCACTTGGCCATGTGAGCTGGGGGGATGAAGCAGGTTTTTATGTAGAAGCTGCACCTTAGAACCTGATTACTGGGGGCCAGACACTGCCTACCATCACAAGGGCCAAGGGTCTTCTCTAGTTGTAGTTCTTGCTGCTCTGTTGTTGTTTTAATATAAAAATGCAGCCCCAGAGGGAGCCTGGGTGGGTGCCTGACCTGCTGTGGGGACTCTGCAGGCAGGATCAGTCTGCCCCAGCAGGCTGGCATCATTTCCTCTGTCAACCCCACGAGCTACTGCCGTTCCACTTCAGCATTCTCTCATTCCAGGACAGCCCGTGATGCTGGAGTGACCATCACTGGCTCTGTTGTGGCCATCGCCAATGGACACCAGCACCCCTGGCCTGCAGGGTGGACACCATGCTGGACACCAGCACTTCCATGGAGAGGAGAGGAGACTGCAAGATCAGCAAGAGACCCTTCTGCAGGGCACCACTGCAGGCAGCAAAGGCATTTGGTCATTAATGTCATTTTTCAAATTGCAGTCCAGACCTGGGCACAGAGTCCCCACCAGGGACAAGCTGCTGGTGCTGGCCCAGGGGGTAGGTACCAGATGAATTTGCTTATGAGCTCCTTCTCTAGGTGGTTAAAAAGCTCAGTGTGTGTGACACAGAGAACTGGGCTAGGACAGATCCCACGCCACAGCTCTGATTTCCCTCTCAGGCCAAGGACGCTTTGCTAATGCTCATGTCCTGACATGTAAGATTTGGGCAAAGTCAGGTAAAAGTCTCAGTGTCCCTGTGACTCTGAAGTAGCTGTGCTAGCTCAAAAACCAGATGTGTTCTGCTCTTTAGCACAGCTATCTAAACTAGCCTCAGAATGGCTACAAAACTCCCCTTCAGTATAGGAAAAATGTCAATCCTCCATCCAATAATATTTTTACAGCTTCTTGCTGCCCAACAAACTCCCTTAAGTTCCAACAGTGTCAGTTTTGCCTCATTTTTGAAAGGTCCCTTTTGGAGTAAAGCACCAAGCTTCTTGTGTAAAGAAGAAAAATTCGAACCAAACCCTCCTGCATGGCCTAAATGGCACGGTGCCATTTGGTGTTGAGGACTGCTCTGGGCTTCTTTTGGTCCCTTCAGACGTGTCCCACCACATGGACAGTGCTCCTTGAGAGGTGCTGGGAGGTCGGTGTAGCTGCATGAACAGCTCCATCTTCCAGGATGGAGTTTGCTCACCCATCCTTGTATCTGTTGGAAGGGGGGAAGGGTTATCCCCATACCCATCCTTGTATCTGTTGGAAGGGGGGAAGGGTTATCCCCATACCCATCCTTGCCCAAGGAGAGAGGAAAATCCTCTTTCCTGCTAAGCTCAGCCTGTGATGCTCCCCAGTGCACCGAGAGGGAAGCTGTGCATGCTCTGTGCAGGAAGATGGTGGGAAGGCAGCTGGGGAGGGGCTGATCACCTGCTCCAGTTTCACACCAGAGTGTTGGGCACGTGAAGACCCAGCCCCATGTCCTGCAGACTTTGGCTGGCTGCTGCCTCTGAATGGGAATGCCATGGCAGGAGCCAGCACGTACCCAGCGTGAGGACCCCACTGACGTTACACATTACATTCCTCCCTGACCTTTGTCCACGGGCTCATTAAAATAATTGATCCTAGCCATGACAGTCACACAAGGACCCCATGCTTGTCACATCAGCTTCTGGGTGGCTCCTTCCTTCCCACCGCCCTGGCCAGGCCCAAATCTCTTTTTGCCAGCCCTTCCCTTGCCCTGTGCTCCCCCGGGGGCACCGCAGAGCCGTGCCCCGAGTGCCCCGGGATCAGCAGCAGGCTGCGGTGGCTCGGGGGGCTGGGGAAGGTGTCTCGCTGCTGCCCACGGGGAGATCCAGCCGGTTGTTTTGCCGGCTTTACTCGGGAGTGTTAATTATTCCAGCCCCAGGTGGCATTGTCCCTCACTATTACACGGTTGACCTGTATCTAATCCGTCATCATCTGAAACCCTCTGCCCCATCCTGGCATCCCCCGTTCGCCCCGAATCCCCCCATCCTCCGCGTGCTTTATTGCTCCTGCACAAACCAAGTTACAGTTTCAGGAGAGAATCAAAGGAAAGATCCTTAATTTCCATCCAGCAAAGCGCGGTGAATCTGAAGCCCCCCGGGGCGGCTGAATCCCGACCAGGCAGGAGCTCGGAGCCCGCAGGCGGTGGCGGAGGGTCCCTGTCACGCTGCCCTCCTTACCCCCGGCTGCGAGCGGAGATGTCTCTCGGCTCAGCCTGTCTTTCGGGCTGCTCCCCACTGCGAGAGCCGCACAAAGGAGCCCTCCCCGCTGGTGTCCAGGCCAGCAGCATCTCCAGCGCATGACTTGTAACCCGCCGAGCTGGTCCTTCACACGCCGTGAATGATAACAGGGAGCTGCAGCCCATTGTCTGCGGCCCTTGCGCCGGTTTGTCAAGTTTGCGGTTGCATTTTAATCCTGACGCCTTTTCAAAGCCCAGCTGCGCATTGTGTGGGCGCAGGAATTCTTGACTTGCAAATCCCCCAGCATTAAATTCAACCTTCTGGGGCTGTGGGGATGGTCCGCGCGGTGAATGGGGGGCGGGGGGAGGCTCCTTGCCCCCTGCCATGAATAACAAGCAGATGAGAAGCAGCGGAGGACAGCGCAGGGGCTGGGGGAGCCGAGGTGACAGCAGTGGGGACTCTGGGGCTCAGCAGTGGGATTTGTACCCAGCCATGGCCAGCTTGCCAGCTCCCCTCAGCCCCTCCTGCCACGCTCGGTTTGGTGCCCAGAGCCGTTACAGACCATATGTGATCTCCAGCAAGGAGGGCTCCGTGTCCCTCCGTGTCACAGCACGGGGACAGCCCTCAGAGCCGAGACTGGGAGGGGGAAGTGGGAATCAAGGAATCACAGAACGGTTTGGGTGGGAAGAGACCTTAAAGCTCATGAATTCCATCCCCTGCTGTGGGCAGGGACACCTTCCACTATCCCAGGATGCTCCATCCAACCTGGCCTTGAGCACTTCCAGGGATGGGGCAGGCACAGCTCCTCTGATGCCAGAGCATCACCAGCCTCACTGAGCAGAATTTCCTCCCAAGATCTCATCTAACCCTGCCCTCTGTCACTTTACAGCCATTCCCCCAAGGATGGGTAAGGGACAGCAAAATCCTGCCGGTGCTGCAGTGCCAGCCCGTGGGTCATGCAGGCAGATTGAGCCTTTTCCTGCCTGTCTGGGTCTGCTCCAGGGATTGGGAAGCCTTCCTGCAGGCTGGAGGTGTGGAGGTTGGCCAGATCCGGCTGAAACAGGCACAGAGAAGGGGTCTGCCCATGCAGGTGGTGTTCCAGCTGTGATGACCCAGGCAGTCCTGCCCAGTCCTGTGGTTAATGCCAGCCCTCCTCTTGCTCTGCCCGGAGAACAATGGGCATCCTGTGTGCAGGAGAAGGCCCTGCTGCCCCGCTCCCCTACAGACTGGCTGAACCATCCTCCGACCAGTCGGGCAAGTTTTCAACCCAGCGGAGTTGGGTTTTTCATTTAAAAAAACAAACCACACACACAACAAAAAACCACACATTTGTCAAAGCTGAAATGTTTCAGGGAGCTGTATCGTTCAGGCAGACTTTTGCCAAAAGCCGGGCAGAGTTTTGGTGGCAGCCTGCCCGATTCCCTAACCCTTTGCCTCCAAAGCCAGGTTCCCAGGACACCTCCAGGCTGACAGGGCCCTGCTCCCCTGAGCTCGGCGGGAGGCACGGGGAGCAGAACAGCCTCTCCCTGCTCGGGTGGGAGGACATCGACTCCAGGCACGGCTTTGCACAGGACCCTGCGCTGCAGGAATCCCACGCCTCACCCCACGGCTCTCGTCTCTTCCGTGACGTCTCTTGTCTGCTGGAAGCGGCCCCAGCAACCCTCTGGAGCTGGGGCAGCGCGGGAAGTGTCAACTGACAGCTCTGCTTTGTTTCAGGGGGAAAAAAGAGTAACACGATCCCTTCTCATCTTCTCTGGTGGCCTCGCTTAACTTCTCAGTGCCTCGGTTTGCCAGGTTCTGGGATTGTAAAGCCCTGTAAAAGACTCGGAGATCCTGGCACTCGGGGGAGGAAGGTAAGAATTGAAACAGGAGGAGCCCAGACCGCTCCACCACCTCCCGGCCCAGCACTGTCCTTTCCCCTCCTCTTTGAACACTATCAAGTGTGTATGATCACTCTGCACATCTTCACCTCCCAGGACCCCTTCCTGTGCTCTCCCTGCCCTGTCATCCTTCTCTCCAAGGCCCAGAATGCTGTAACCATCCCTGCCTCTGCCAGGCTTCCCTCCTCTGCTTCCCTGCCTGCTCTGCTCAGTGCAAGGGCTCAGACAGACTGTCCCCAGTTCCTTCTTTATGTCCTTGAGTTTTCTTCATCTGGGGAGAGCCCTTTGTTCTGGGCACAGACCACAATCAAGCTCAGCAAAGCCTGGGATTGGGGACCACTCAATGGCAGCCTGGAAAACGCAGGTACATGAGTAGAAAAAGTGTTTAGGTTCCCCAGGACACTGGCCAGGAAGCAAGAGGCTGAGCCCAGCCATGCTGTCCCAGCAAGGAGCTGGCCACTGTCTGTTGGCCATGCAGGACTTGGAGTGACGTCTGTCCTCAGCTCAGCAGAATTCCCCACACCAGCCGGAGAGAGAATTATCCCTTGTTTGTTTGCCCTGGTTTGTTTTTAACAAAACTGTGCTGCTGGCTGTTTATCACTTCGTTTTCCTCCAGGAGATGAGGCAAGCGAAGGAGATCAGCCAGAATAAAACACGACCTTTATGGGCTGTGCTGTGGGCTTGGACTTTCCACCTACCGCCTGTTTGTACCAATGGGGCCTGAGCTGAGCAGATGCCAGGTGCCATGTTTGGTGCTGGCAGAGGAGCAGCATATGTAGCTCTGAGCTCAGGCCCACGGGATACTCCCCAGCGTGTGCTCATGACACCCACCCAGAGAGTTTTTGTGCCACAGCTCAAGTCACTTCCTCACACCCAGCAAATTCCTCCTCCTGGTGCCCGTCCCCCCACGGCGAATCTCAGCAGAGGAGGGCTGAGTGCTTGTGAGGGAACACGGCACACAAGGCACCATTTCTGGGTTGCTGTGAAGACCCAGGCGTGCAGGGACTCACTCCCTGGCTGGGTCGGTCCCCAGCTGGGCTAATGTGTACAACATTCCTCAGGCCTCCCCGGGAGCTGAGGGACTTTGCTCCCTGGATGTGCCCAGGGCGTGCAGGCAGAGTCTGCACTGAGACACAGCAAAGCACAGCCATGTGAAAGATGCTCCAGCTGGGGTGTCCACAACCCCCAGCCCATTCCTGCCTCTCACAGCTCTCCAGCCCAGTCCTAGCTCAGCTGGACCTGACTGGCTTCCAGCACAGCCTGGGCTCTAAGCACAGCTCAGGGCTTTGCTACTGGGAATGGTTTGGAGCAGGCTGGCCAGCTCACCCAGCTCTCCAGCCAGGCCCTGCGTGCTCCCCAGACCACCAGACACTGAGCAGCCTTCCCATGGGCTCCTCCTGTGTCACACAGGTGTGCACAGCCAACCCCTTCCCCATCTGGGTTGGGGGAGACAGCTTTGTGGTGAGGGGCCTGGCTTGGGGGGAGAAGTGATGTCCTAAGGGGAGGCTGAGAAAGGCAAAGCCTTCACCACCAAATGTCTCTGTCCACCCAACACTGAGTGTCATTGGTTCCTACGGGGTCCTGCTGAGCCTCCTGGGGGTCCTGCCCCTCCTGCTCAGGGATTCAAGTCCAGTGTTCCCACAACACCCTCCTTATCCTCATCTGGACACAGCCTGTCTCTCCTTCCCTTTTCCCAGGGAGAGAGTGAGGCTCTCTCTGGTGTCATTGTTACTGCCTCCAGTCCCAAAATGTTCTGTCCAGTGACCCCATGGCCCTGCTATCCCTTGGAAGCACAGTGTGTCCAGCACATCTCTTCCAAACGGCCCTGAGAGGGGTTGGGGGGTGCCTCTGTCCTGGCTTTTGTGGTGCTCACATAAGAACTGAACATTCATTGTATTTACCACAGACTCTAACTGTGAAAAGAGCTCTTCTGACCTCTTTCTGAACTAAATCCAAACTGGTTTGACCCACGGATGGCACCCTGAGTTTTGAAGGTATTTACTGAGTAGCAGTGAGCTCAGAGATGTGATGATGGACCAGGGGAAGGGTGTCCTGGCAGGGACATCACCAAGGGAAGATGGGAGAAGACCCCACTCTCACAGCTGACTGCCAAGAGTCCTGGTGGCTTCTGGGCCACTAAAGATCTGGGCCACAGCCCCAAAGGGCTGCTGTGGGACCTGTGTGGATGGGGACAATGAAGGTGACAGTTCCGAGCTCTTTGGAGGACAAAGCCTTTTGTAATTATCTTCTGCCTCTGTGCGTGCATTTTGGAAGGTCCAGGGCTTCAAAATCCCCCACTTGAAGCAAAAAGGTGTCTTCCATCCTCACCAGTCCCTCAGGCATGGTCAGATCAACCGAATTTTGGTCACAACTGAAGAATTCCCCTTCCAGACACAAGAGAGCCTCAGGGCACACACAGGGAAGCAGCGGGGCATGAGGCAAGACAACTCTGGGAAGGCAACCAGCTCCCTGGAGGCATCTGGGGACACCCTGGGAGAGCAGTGGGGATGGGAGCTAGCCTGGAAGCCTGCCCTGCAGCCTGCCTCCCTCCTCCCTCAGCTGAGTCCCCGGCAGGTAGTGACAGAAACCGAGCAGGTTTGTTCGCAGTGACATTTTGGAGGATGCCTCCCAAAGATGAGTCAGGCCGTGCCTGCTGCGGAAAAACAGTGATGCAGTGTCTTGTGGGACAGCTTTAGTGGCTGTGGAGGAGGCAGGCTCACCTGAGCCAGCCTCACCACGCTGATCTTTGGGAAATGCCTGCCACAGACACGGCCACTGGTTCTTGCCAGAGCATCCCAAACACCCTTCCTTTTCTTCCACAGAGTCATTAATGCTCTTGGAAACTTCCACAGCAGCTGGAACTGAGGTATCCCTTCAGTGAGGTGGCCACCCAGAGGTGTCTCACATCCCTCTGCCTGCAGTGTTCCCACCTCATCCTGTCCCTGTTGCTAAGGTGCTCAGCTTAGCAATGCCTGCTGCTGACACCAGACCCTGGATACTGCCTATCACATTTCCCGTGAGCTGCAGAGAGCAACGAAAACAGAGATCAGAGAGCCGAGGAGAGGAGCTCAGCCTGCTAATTACAGTGGGAAAGCAACATCCAGCACCTGCTGCTGGCAGTTCCGTGCTTCTGCCAGGGGCTGAACGGCAAAACAGGTTTGGTGGTGGTGAGACAGGGCAGCAAAACAGGATCCAGGAGTGCTGGGGGGAAAGTTGGTGTTACAAGGATGGAATAAGACAAAGTGGTGGGGTTAGGATGATTGCACCCACGATGCGCTGGTCAGAACTACCCCTCCAGACGCACTGGGTCTGTGGAGAGGCAAGTCGTCGTGATCCCCACCCTTCTGCCGGCTCCGCTCTCGCCTCGGTGCAAATCACAATGTTTTCTTCCTGCCGCCGCTCTGCCAGGGTGATTTGTGTCAGCGGGGTCTCTGGCCAAGGTGATTGCAGCAGCCTATTTTTGGGAGTGCCCTTGAGAGCTGCGAGGCAGGAAGGCGGAGCCCAGCTGCTCCCGGTGTCCGTGCCCCGGGGAGGCACCGACACCTGCAGTCCCTGCTGGCTGCTCTCCAGCGCCTCGCTAATTGCGCCCGGGCCCTTCAATAATGCAGGGCTGCAGGGGCTGCCCGCTGGCTCTGCTGCTCCTCGGGAGGGGACGGAATGGCTCAGCTGGGGGCCACTTCAGGCTGCAGGAGATGGCAACATCTCCTTTCGAGTCCTGGGGTTTTGGCTCCAGAGGTGCTTTCTGACTCAGCTTGGTTGCTGGATGCCTGCTGACTCCCTGGGATGTTGATTTGGCTCTGAAAAATCAGCAATAGGTTCATAGACCCCCATTGTTTCGAGGCCATTTTAGGTCCAGACAGAAATTTAAGGGATGGGTCTGCACCCAAATGTATGTGAATCCTATTCTGACCACCACATTTATTTATCTCATCTTACAACTCAGGTAACATCCCACTGAGGTGCTGTCCACCCCCAAAGCTGCCTCACTTCACCTGAACATGGCAGGGATCCATCTGAGTAGCTGTTCCTGGGCCTCCCTTGATTGCCCTTGCCCACAGAAGTGTCCAAGGCCAGGTTGGATGGGGCTTGGAGCACCCTGGGATAGTGGAAGGTGTCCCTGCCCATGGCAGGAGGTTGAAATGAGATGTTTTTTAAGATCCCTTCCAACCCAAACTGTTCTATGATCTGTTGACCTGCAACACCACAAAATGAAGGCAGAGACCTGGCAGGAAGCACATTTTACACCCCACAGCTTTGCATTCCAGACCTGCCCATTCAGTGACCACCAGCAGCCCTTCCTGGAGTGGGTGTCACCCTGCAGGACCCAGGACGATGGTGACACATGAGCTTCCACTTCTTTCTGGGTGGTGTTGCACCTCAGGGTCTGAAGCTTGCCTTGCAGGAGAAGGGTGGCACTGCCAGCCAAAGGCCTGTCCTGCCCAGGCCTCATCTCCAGCAGCAGCTGGAGGGGAAGGATCTCTCCTACACATCCTTCCCTGGGATACAAGAAGAAGACAAACACACAGTGCTTCCCACAGTACTTTCCCAGTGTCTCTCTGGTCTTCCTGATCCAGCTGCTGTCTGTGGAGTGCCTGCTTTTCCATGGGTTCCTTTTCCATGGTCTTGCATCCACACTAATGCTTTGATGCCCTTTATTAAGGAGTTCCACAGCACCACAGCACGTTCCCTGAAAAATTGCTTCCATCCATCTGCTTCAACTCACTGCCTTTGCCTCGTGCCCCTGCTCCTCAGCTGGGAGGGAGAACGAGCAATCCCTGCTCGCATTCCCCATGCTGCTCATCTTCCCCTGGATTTCTCAGCCACCCCGCAGGTGTCTCTTCCTGCTCTGCCTGTTCATGAGAGGTAGCTGCAGTTCAGTGGTGTGGATGAGAAATGCTGTGGCTCGCAGTAAAGCCAGAGTCTTGCAATACCCTCCAAATGTTGCTGAATTTATCTTTCCAGCACACCTGCCAAGCTCAGAAATCCTGTTACCCCTATTCCAGTGAGGAACAGCACGGCCAGGTAGCAAACGCTCTCCTGATGCAAAACTAGGAGCTGGAAACCAGGTGCTGAGCCTGCATGTCCTTGTTCCCACCCGAGAGGTGCTTTGCTTAGCAAACCAGCTAAACCAAGCTTAACTAAGCACCCAGCTTAACTCAGCACCCAACCAGCTGACCAAACCCTTGTCACTACAGTGACCAACCCACCAACGCTGTGTTTTGATCTCCTGGAGTTGTCATCCAGCTCGGATGCCAGCAAAAACAAGCTGGAGAGACATGGCTTTTCCCAGACAAAGGGAAGGAGGGGAGGGAGCAGCTGAGCCAGTGGAACTGTTTGTGCAGCCATAATCACACCGTAAAGCACAGCAACAGCACCTGGAAAACAGCCCTGGTGCGAGCCTGGCAAAGAGGCCCTGGTGACCAGGAGGGTTCAGTGTGGAGCTGCCCTTTTGGGGACACTCACCCCCCCAGAATGGTGGGTACTCACACACGGGCTGCCCACGGGGGCAACGCTTTCATCCTTTTTGGCCAGGGAAGAATTCCTCCCTCCAGGTTTTAACTTCACATCTGTTTGCCTTCATTAAATATTTAAAAAAAAAAAAACGAGAGAGGAAGGCCAGTGTTTTTTGGCAGTTTGAAAGGGTCCCACCCAATGGAAACAGAAGGGAGCAGAGGATGGGGAGGGCCAGGAGAGAAGGTGCTGCAGCCTGGCCCAGGGCATCCACTGCTCCCTGCCCCATGACTGTGGTCCATGTGCCCTCCAGCTGTGCCACCTTCCTCTGCCCATGCTTCCCTTGCTGGTCAGCTTCTGCTGACCCCTCTGTGGGGCCAGAAGCACCATCAGTGTCAGGGTACAGCAGAGACACTCAGGGCTCAGCTCTGGGGCACTGCAATGCCAAAGACAAGAGTGGAAAAGGGCAGGGCCAGACCCCATCTCCCACCTGAGCCAGGTCAGGCACCTCCTTGCTGTGTCTGCTCCAGGTGGGTACTGGGACACACAGGGATGCTCAAATCTGTCACCAGGGGAGAACTTGCCATCCCCAGCATTCAAAGATGCTCCAGTTCCATTCTGGGAGGCACAAGCAGGGTCTGGGAAGAGCCCGTGAGCTGAAGCTGTGGGAGAGACGAGCCAGACTTCGCCTCTCTCTCAGCTCTGGCCCCCACACACTGCAAATGAGAGCTGCAAAGACCTCTGTTCTCCAGGCTGGCCTCTCCCCCTCCGTGCTCCTGCTCCCACTCTCAGCAGCTCAGCCCTGCATCCAGGTTTACATATAAATAAAGAGTGAGTGTGAAATCCACCCTGGGGTCTCTCCTGACTCCCACTTGGCTCCCTAATTGGAAAGTCTGCCAGCAGGAGATACTGCAATGAGCTAAGGCAGAAACAAACTCCCTTTATCCCAGGCAGAGATGACGGCTGGGGTTAGGTCCCAGTCCAAATCACACCGGCTGGGAAGGACACAGAGCAGGTTTGCACATGCTCTGGTTCTCCATCAGGCTCTGGGGGCTTCACCAGTGCTGTGCCTGGAGGGAAAGGGCAGGGAAGGGATGTATCAGAGAGGATCCTGCAGCAGCTCATCCCTCTGGGAAGGGCTGGACCAGCACTTTGCAATCCCTGACCACTTGATGCCAACAAGGAGGGCATTAGGACAGGGGGGTGATCTCTGTGCAGCACTGGGTGGGTGCATTGCTCAAACACCTGCCTCTGCAAACAAAGACTTTGAGGTTCCCCAACACACACCCAGCTCCCATCCAAACACTGCTGACCTACAGTGACCCCCTCTCATTTTGGTTATTCTGCCTAAAGGAATTGGGAGTCAAACTCTTCACCTCCCTCCTGTAAGGGAAAACTGACCCTTACACCTTGTGGCCTCTGTTTCTGCACTCCAAGCCCTGTATTGCAGGTGTTTCTCCCCACCTTTGATGGAGGCAAAGTGCCCACACCTCACCAGGCTGTGTGGCACCACAAACACTCCTATCATCAGCCAGGAGCACCAGGAAAGGCAGCTCATAAACCTCCTCCAGCAAACCCCCATTGATTTTTTTTGCTGCCTCCTCTAGTTTTTGGAGGCCCTGGAGGCACAAACATTGCCTCCAGTAGAGCTACTTCAAAAGCAACAATGATTTCAGTACAAGCAGATCAATGTTCCAGAGCTTTGTGTTCTTGGAGAAAACAGCACAGATCTTGTGTCTGACACTGCTCCCGGTGTCCAGGGGGTGTTTTCCACAGTGGGATGCCATGTTCACCCCAGGATCAGGGGTTAGGTGGTGCACAGGTTCATTTCCTTTGGTCTGCCATCACCCAGATGAGCTCTGCAGATGAGCAGGCAGAAAAGAAGCCCCAGAGAAAGAAAAGGAACAAGGAATGGTCAGATACCAAATTAAACCAAGAATGGAGTCAAAAGAGGTACCCTGAGCTGCTGAGCACTGCTGTTGTGCAGAACCAACCTGCTCCCATGAAGGGCAGATGCTTTGCCTCTGAAGGCTCACCAGAATTTCTGACTTATGTAGGACCCAAATAACTGGGAATTCAAACATCTTCAAAGAGAAATTTCCATTTCTGACCAGTTCTCTAAAGGCAAAACAAACCTGACGTACGAAATACCGTTTTATAGCTCATGTTGTCTGTGTGAATTCAAACATCTACTGATGCAGCAAATGCTTTATGCCAAAGCAACACCAAACTCAGTAAGCTCACTGCTTTAATCATGGTGTTTGGAGTGAGACCAAGGTGGTGCAGACTCTCAGACATCTCCTACACACATGAGCTTGCCTGGAGAGTTTCTCATGGCCATTCCCATGATTCCCCCTCTAAGACCAGACACACACTTGCAGAGGCACCATCGTGGCCACTCCCTTCTGCTGGTGAGACTCTGCCAGCTGAGCGCTGCAGACTCTTCCTTTTACTAATCCTACCTCCTGGAGGCACGTAGCAGCTAATCTGGATTACCTGTTTGTACTGTTCCATGGCAAAGGAAACATCATTGTTTCAAGTCCTGTGGGCTCACTCCAAGGCAGTGGCTCATGGGAACATCCCCTTGTCTTCCTAATTTGATTTAGGTTGCTCCTTTGCCAAGACCCCTCAAGTCTCACGTGGGTTTAAGTCTGCCATTGCATGGGCTCCACACACACTCTCTAGCTGGGGACATCATCCTGCTGCAGCAAACGCTCAGACCTGGGCTTGCAGCAGCAGGATTATCATTATTTAGCAGTGCCTTGTTAACAGATGCCTAAGGAAATGCAGACAGCACGATGCTGACCCACAGCATGGAGCTGGAAACACCTTCCTGGTCTGATGGAGGCAGGAGTTTCCTAGTCCAGAGCATCCCTTGTCAGGTTTGAACCAGCCCATGTCACTGCAGGTCAGAGCATTCACACAAAGAAAGTCCAGCTGACTTCCCCAAACCCTGGAGCAAGCCTTTGGCTCTGGCCACCCCAGAAACAACCAGATGGAGTCAGGACTTCCAGAGCTTTGCAAGCCACATGGGCCCAAGTTTGTGCATATAAAAGCCCCAGGGTCTGCCAGTCTTGGAGCTATTTTCCCAGCCCTCCTCCAGATCCGTGCCTGTGACTGTCATTTGTGAGGTGGGATGTGCAGCCCTGCCCACAGCGCTCCCGGCGAGGTCACAGCGACACCCCCGCCTGCCTAACGCCTCTGTGAGACTCCTGACATCCTTCTCTGCAGTCTCTTATTTTTATTCACCTTTCTGGTCACTGCTGGGCTCTCGAGCAGAGGTCCTCATTGGGTTGTCACAAAATTACCCAGTTCCTGGGAGGTGGCAACCAATTCAGGAGCCCTCAGTGCAGGGAGTGGCTCCAGAGAGGCTCAGGATGGGCTCTGCCTCTTTTTGCCACACATTCTGCCCTGTAGTGTGCTGAGCTCAGCTGTGTGATCCAGGCCCACGGTGCCTCTCTCTCTGATCAGCCTGGACACCCCACTGAACCTGACCCTCACAAGTTTTGAGCAAACTAACAGGACATGGTTTCACTCCAGACATCTCCCCACGCTCCCTCACGCGGATCGCCTTGGTGCACATGAGACTTTTCACAGATGCCACTGAGTTTCATGTAGGAGGATTATTCCCGGGAAATCTCATTTCTCACTTCCACTCACACATCCTGGTGGCCCCTTCTAAGGACAGCAAAAGAGCCCCAGCCCAAGAGCCTTCCCAAAGAGCTCAGATGAGTGAGGCAGCTCTTTTATCCCAGTTGCGTTGGGCCAGTGTAAAAATTCATTCCCCACTGGGTGGCCAGGGCTGCCCTGCTGGTGGCTGTACCTAAAGTCTTCAGCTTGTTCACCCACTCAGGAAAGACAAATGCTTCAGCTTGTCCCCAGCAGCAGCGTTGTCCTGGCCATGGTGCCAGGACGCCGTGGAGTCTTACGGAGTTCCCAGGAAAACCAGTTCAGGTGGGCTTGTGGTGCTTGCAAGAGTTCAAAGTGCATTGTCACAGAAGATCATCCCCCTGCCTGCAGACCCATTCCTCTCTTCCCAGGGACCTTCCAGCCACCACTGCTTCATTTGTGGCTCCAGAGATGCTGAGCTCCTTGCCTATCCTGGTGAGCCAGCACTACCTGTGACAGGAGCCTGGATGCTTACAAATCCTTGCAGACACCACCAGGATCCACCCAGCAGTTCTGGGCTCTGCCCTGGCTGCTCCTTCTTTAGTGCCTCCTGCAATGGGGCAGGCAGTGAGCTTGGGCAGCTGGGGGACAATTATTTCTGCTCCACGTGGGTGAATGTAATCTCTGGTGGTGGGGCAGGACCTCGATGCAGACCTGGTATTTCTGGGATCTTGGTGAGAGCAGCTTGGGAATCGGTAAGGAAATTTCATCCCTTTAGCACTGCGTCCAAGGGGTTTCCAGGTGTCAGCTGAAGGCGTTGGGCTGGTGTCCTTCCCTCTGAGCAGGATAAGCAGCTCCTCCAGGTAGGAGCTTCTCCCTCCTGGCCACCCTAGAAAAGAGATGACTTTCTTCAGAGGGAAGTGCTTGCCAAGCATAATTTAGATTTTGTAAATGTCCTGCCCCTCGCCCTGTGGCCTCAGTGCCACTTCTGTGGGCTGGCACTTGTGATGGCAGCCATAGCAGAGGGAAGACACACAATCCTCCTTCCCACCACAGTGCATCCCATCCTGGCCTCCACACAGCCCCAGCTCTGCCTGGCCTGCGAATAAACAGGACAAAGCTGCCCAGGACAGTGCCCACCAACAGGATAATGCTGCTCCTGTGGAGCAAAGCCCCAGCCTGTGTGCATGGTGAGGAAGGACCAGGCGGGACCGCTGCCTCCCCTCCCCATCGCAGCACCCAGGATCGCAGCCCCAGGCGGATTCTCTCCTTGCTGGATAACTTACACGTAGCTTCCCTGCTCCATATACTCAGCTGTTCCTCTGATATGGTGCCAGTCTCAACACATGGAATCCAGGCCTTCAAAATCTTCCATAAGCTCAGGCAACTTTACATTAGCACATTGTCGATGATTTCGAAGCCTACGGGCTCAGCCCGGCGAGCCTTCCGTAAAATATCGAGCGGGATAATGGTAGCTCTGCATGGAGCAGAATGGAACGGTGCAGTCGTCCATCTTTCCAGCCACCACATTTCTCCTGGCTGAATAAAAGAGGTTGTTTAATGGCAGCATTAAATTCCGTGTCACCTGTTGTATCCCTGTGTCCCCGGGACCTGGAAGGAATGATCTTCGTACAGTTTTCCATGCTATTTATGAGGATATGGCTCCTAATTGCAGCTCTGCTGTGTTAACATTTCCAGGAATTTTCATCAGGCCATTCAACACCAACCTTTAGTTCCTGAGAGCTTCCCTTTCCTTATGAAACTTTTGCCATTTTTTTCCCAGGGTGAGTGAAAAAACAGAGCGGAGAGATACAAACATTCAAAGTCTTGAACCAATTGGTCAATGAAGGAATTACTGCAGTATTTTGCATTTTGGGGCTATTCACCCCCAGTGACTAATTCCTCCTTTCTCTTCATCATGAAGCCAGACTTGTTCCCTTCAAGAAACCCTTCCACCCCACCCCCTTCTCAAACCTCAGCCCTACAGTTCACAAGCAAATCTGGAAAACCATTCCTGCTCTCCAGGAGATGCAGTTAATGGAGGAGAGCTGGAGAAAGACCTGGCCACAGCTCCAGTGGGGCAACAGATGTCCCCTCCTGTCCCTTCCCTGAGCTCCTGATGAACGCTCAGCACCATGACAGTCAGACCCAGCTCAGACATCTTCCCTGACCTGTGGACAGAGTCACTTGTCACCAGACCACCAAAAATGTCCCCAAGGTCAGCTGCAGGCTGACCCAGCTGGCACTTGGCAGCAGATGTGGCATCTCTCAGCCTCCTGCTGTCCCTGCTCCACACAGACCTGTTCCCTGCCCCTTGTCCCACTGCTGGATGTTTGCAGATGGCTCATCCCACCCCTGCCCTTCTCTGGAGTCCCTTTTCTCCTGCTTCTGTCCACACATCAGCACTGCCTGTGCCATGCCCAGCATGCTCTGTGGGCCAGCCCTGAGCTTCCTGCTGCCTTTCACCATCTCCTCCACAAAGCCCTTGGCCCAAAGCCCTGTGGGCAAGGCTGATCCTCTGGAGATCTCTGCCAGCACAGCCTGCCCGGGCTCACAGCTCTGCCTGGAGGCAGCTTTCCCAGTGGGAGGAGGGAGATGCTCATCCTCTGTTCCTTCATGTGGGCACCCACTGCCCTAATCCCTGGGTCACGCTGCATCTGCATCCCCCGAGCATCCCCAGGACTTCCCTGGAGGTCCCCAGGACATCCCTGGAGGTCCCCACTGCACGGCACCGCCAGCCCCCGAGGCCTCGCATCCCACCCACTGCAGCACCGCGGGGGAGATCACCGTGTTTGATGGCTCTGCCAGGGGACAGCTGGCTCGTTCCTGTTCCAAAGCCCTTCCCTGAAGCTGCCAGCCCAGCTGGGAATCCTAACCCCATCCCTCACGCCAGGCAGCAGGGGAGGACAGGGATACCGCGGTGGGGAACCCCATCCTTCCCGGCACCGCTGAGCAGCAGGGGCGGAGGGCAAGCGGCGGGGGCTCAGATTTCAACTCCTCTGCCCTTGGGAAGTCCATGCCAAGAGGACCTCGGAGCTGTTTGGACTCGTTTGCCTCTCCCCGCCTGTGCAGAAGGGTGTGGGTGAGATTCCGCTTGCCAAGAGAGCCCCATGGCTTGTCCTTCTTGGCTGTTTATGGCTCGGACCAGATCAGGTTTCTAAGCTCTTCCCAAGCCGGTAACTTCGGGGTTTTTTTCTTAAAAAAAAAAAAAAAAAAACCACTGATTTTCTCCTTTCCGCACCCTCCCATCCTCCACCCTGCGATTTGTGGCCTGGCCTGAAGATGGTGAACGAGCAGCGATGCTCCAGAGCACTGCCAGGGCTGGGCCACCTCTGTGTCCACCCAGGTCCCCCCGGGGCCAAGCAGGCGGTGAAGGGGGCTCAGCATCCTCCTGCTGCACCCCTCTGGTCTCCTGTGTGTCCTCACCTGGTCTCCCCAGAGAGGGGAGGGGGCAGTGCTGTGACCCTCTCAGCCCCCCAGAAGGTGTTTTCTGCTCCCTGCTGAGTGGCAGGCTGGCAGCAGCAGCCACCGTGTGTCTCAGTCCCCCACTGCAAAAAGGGCTGGGAGCCCTTTCCCAGGGTGCTGTGGGGATGAATGCAGCAGATAGCACGAGGTTCCCAGAGCAGGTAACATCCCCCTAATTAAGATAAATACTAATTAAGTCTGGGACTTTCAGAGAAGCCCTGGGAGCAGACTCCAACTCCTGTTGAATTTCAATGGGAACGAGACACCTGACTCCAGAAAAACCCAGCCTCTGATATTAAGCTTAAATGGGCCCTTCTCTAACGTTGATATATTGCTGCTCTGTAACTTATGAGTGCCTTCCCGTATATCCGAGCACAACATCAATGTCCTGGAAATGCTAATAAGGAGCTTTAGGAGGGCAGCAGCGAACAGGCTCCAAGTCAGATGCCCGTGATCATCCTGTGCTATTAAACATTATGGACAAGCTCTGAGCAGAGCTTACCCATACTGCACACGAGGCTCTGGCTGAGCCCTGCGTGCTTTGTGCGTCCCTCCCTCCTCCTCCTCCTCTTCCTCCTCCTTTCCAGCTGTGAAGAGCTTATGCTGTCTTAGTCCCAGCTCTGTGGGAGACCCTTGCTGGGGTGAGCGAGGCGAAGGGATGGGGCACTCGTGGTAGCTGCTTCACACATGGAGCTGTTCCTGCTGGGAACAGCCTCCCAGAGACCACTGAGGGACAGAAGCAGGGAGCAGACCCCCAGCAGCCTCAGATGGATGGGGCTGCAGCACACGGAGCTGCCCAGACTGTGCCCACGGATCTTCCACCTGCCCACCCTCCCTCGCCCAGTAGAAGTTATGGGTCATCTCTGCCAGAACCACACCGTGAGGACAGTGCTGGGTGGCCACGGCAGCAGGAGCTGTGCAAGGAGGTGCGGGGATGTAACACGGGTGTGGTGATGGAAAAAAATGGAAAGCACTTGGGTTTTCAGTGCCGGGATCGCGGAGCGGCAGCGCTGAGCTTGGGCGGCAGAACCATTGGGGAGCTCCGGAGCGTGAGACCCCTCCGCGAGCCACCACCACGTGTCCAGCTGGCTCAGACCCAGCATTGTGACGGACTGGACTTGGCCGGCCCATTGCCAGCCCAGAGGTCTGACAAACACAACCTCTCTGTCCTCCGGCCCCTGCTCTCCAGCGCCTGTTTCGAATTAGCATTTCCCCTGCCCCCACCGCCCGCCATTTGGGCAAATCCCTCAGCTGTCTGCCAGCAGTGCCGGGCCAGGGGAGACCAACCCTGGGAGCCCCGTTTGCTTTCCAAGGACTTTCCCAAGTCCCTGGTACACTTTAGCAATTAGAGGGTTAAGTTTCCTCCCGGCCTCGCTGCATTAACTGGAAAGGAATGAAGTGTCAGGCATGTTCTCACCACAGCAGGCTGTTGGAAAGCAACTCCCTTCTCCACGCACACACACCTCCCACTGCTGCGACCAAATTATTTTCTATCCTCCAGAGACCCAGTATGCCAGACAAAATCTGCAGCATGACTCTGATTCATTGCAAAAGGATGCAGATGTAATATTCCCTTTTTTGCCGGGGCTTCTCGCACGCTAATTCACACGGCATCTCGGCGTTTTGAGTTTTACAGCTCTCCTGCTCTCTTTATTATTTTTTTTTCTTCGGAGGGCTCTGACGCCCCTCGCTGACCCCTGGCCCCGCGTCCTTTCTCCCAGCACCACCAAAATAAAGACACTAAGCCTCCCATCTCCAGCGTGCAAATAGGCAGCTCTCCCCAATGTGCTAATTAGCCGAGTGTTTGGAAGTAAATAGGTAAGATTGGTGGTAATTTCCTGGCTGAAGGGGTAATTATTTGTTTCAAACAGGCTGCAAAATAACCCCCGTAAGGTGAGATAGGAAACTAAATTCAAAAGAGGTTTCCTATTCCCACTAAGCAGGATTGAAAACTGGTTTGAAATTCCTTTTTTTATTTATAGTACATGGTATCCATGGAAACCTACAGAGGAGGTCATGGTAGCTAGGCCTCCGTTTCACCCTGCTCAGGGGATTACCGTTGCACAGTGGTACGCAGCCGTGTAAGAAAGTAGATTCACAATTCCCCGCAAACAGCCCCCCCCCCGCCAGCCCCCAGCCCCAGCCTTCCTGGAGGGCTGCAGGAGAGCTTTTGGGAGGCTCATAAATCTGCTCCGAGATGGGAAAGTGATGGGAACGGTGCCTCCGGCGTCCCCCAGAAGCAGGAGGCGGCCGGGAGCAGGCCGGCTCCCCGCGGTCCCCTGGCGCGATGCGCCGCGGGACGGAGCCGCTCGCGGCGAGGCAGCGGGAGCAGCGGGATACCCGCACTTCCCCTTTGCCGGGCTCCCATCCCTGCTCCGAACCCCGCGAGAAGGGGAGGAGCACCATGGCCAACTTTTCACTTGGCTGAACCGAGTGAGGAAAGCCCAAGCGTGGTCCAGATCCCGAATTCCCATTTGCCAGCCGGGACGTGCAGGCAGGCAGGGCATCTCCTGCGTTCACCTTTCCCTGCCGTTCTCAGGAAAACCGTGGCTTTGGAGGAAGCGGGAAAGGCGTGGGGAGAGGCATGCCGCAGAATTGGCTGCGGTTTTTGGCCGTGTCCTGGGGCCGTGGTGCTGGGCACTGCTCCCCTCATGATTCCAGCAGGGAAAAAAGGCTGCTTCTCACCTTCGGGAGCTATTTGGGTTCTCCCTTGCGCGAACCTTTCGCCGCTGCGGAGAGGAGCGGCTCCCACTTCCAGCCTGGCCGTGTGTGATTTAGCGGGAATCATTACTTTTTATGCCGTGTGTAAACCCCGGTTCCAGCCCGTGGAGCGGCTGATGCTCCACCAACACCCGCGAGCAGCGCAGAGCAGGAGCGCGCAGCCAGCTCGCTCCCCCGTGCTGGCAGGGCCACGGCGCCGGGATGTTCCCCGGGAAGGCAGAGGTGGAACGTGGAGCTGCTCCACATCCATTTTCCACCCAGCCCAGCCTCTCTCCCAGACCGCCCGCCATCCCCTCCAGCTCCCCGCGCTCTGCCCCAGCCGCGCGCGCAGCGACATTCCGCCTGTGACCTTCACTAATTCACTTTCCCTCTCCACGCCGCATTCCCTCAGCTCGCAGGAGGACTCGCTTTTTCACACAGCATAAAAATAGCCTGCGCAAGGCGTTGCCAGAGGAAGCTGCGGGGCCAGCAGCGCGCAGGCAGGCGGGGGGACCGGCTGTGCCGCTCGGGTCCCCGGCCCCGCTCACGCCACTCCTCGGCCCGGCAGGGCTCTCCCAGACCGGCCTCCCACCACCCAGGCGCCCTTGGCCTCCTTAACACCCCAGTTTCTCCCTGCGCCGCTGCCTTGCTGTGAGCTCGGTCTCGGATGTGGTGAAATTCAGACGGTGGAGGTCAGCAGCAGGGAAATACTGCTGCATTAACCTTCCCCCTTAAACGGAATGTTTTCCCCCTCGGTTTTGGGAAATTGAAGGCTGAAAGCATCAAGTTTAGGTGAATTGCGAGGCAGATTTTTGAGGCTTTCTAAAGAAAAAAATTATCCAAGAAATAATTTCCGTGTCCTTTGTGGAAATGGCACTGGTTTGAATATCTGTCAGCGGGAAATAGCACTGGAGCCAGCACCATCATGCAAAAACTGAACTGTTGGTACCAAACCGATTTTATATTACCACAAAACACCTCCAGCTTCTCTTTTCACAATCCCTTACCTTGATTCTTCCTCTGCCATCCCTCCAGCTGGCCTGTGCATGGCACCATATGACAACGGCCACCCCCAGCCACTTGCTCAGGCTGCGAGCCAGTACCGTGGTGTTTCCCATTTCCCATCACCATCCCTAATGTGCCTCCCAGCCACCCCCACCCCGTTCTTCAGGTCCTTTCCTAGGCCTGCCCTTTGCCTGGGAGCCTCTCATCTGCTGGGCAGGGCTTCAGCTGGCAAGGGAGGAAGACTCCACCTGTGAAGTAACCTCTGGACACACCTCTTGGCTGATTTGAGGAGGTGAATTGCATCCTAGAAGTGTCCTTTTCTCTCTAGCACTGGCTGTAGATGCTGGAGACATCAAAAGGGAGGCAGAATGAGGCCAACCCTGCTCTATCAAGTGACCAGCCAGTGCCATCACACGCCTCTGTGCTCCGTGTCAGACTCATCTCCTCTCCCTTTCCTGCCGCAGGGAGCCACACCGCTCCCCAGCTCAACACAAAGCCTGCATCCACCCCATACATCTTCCCTCACATTAAGTTCATCCCCACGGCTGGTGGTTTTCTAGTGCTCACCACGATTTTGTGCCTACCTTGACGCGTGCTTTGCTATCGCCACTACAGTCAATCAATCTTGCCTCGGCCAATAAGCAGGAGAGAAGTAATGTTTTTCCTACTCCCCCAGCTCTCTTCTCCTCCCGATCTCCATCAGGCACTCGGCAAGTTCACAAGGGCAGCCCGCTCTCGGTTTCCTTGGTCACGCACAGCAGCTTGCCCTCCTAGAGTAATAAAAACAAATGACACGTTGCTGGTTGTTGTCAGAGACGTTGTCGGGCCCCTCCATGGAGAGCAGATTTGGGGTGAAGGAAGCATTTGCATTTTTAGGTTCCTTCTTGGGCAGGTGGAGGAGAGGTTGCCAGTGGATGTGACTTGTTGGTGGATGTAATGCCAGAGTCAACTGAAAAGGATGAGCAAAGACAGAGGAATGCAATCTGTGTCTGCTCACAGATGCCAGAGATGGGGAAATGATGCTGGAACTGATTATCTGGGAGCAAGCAAGACCCAGAGGTGCTTGTGCAAGGTCCTGATGATTGCCAGAGGGGGACAAGCCCCCATTCTGTAATGCTGCACCTGGCACTGAATTGAGTCACCCTGGTGTGTGGACACTGGTTCCAGAAGATGAAGAACAGATTAAACCTCCCTTGTGGCTGGAGTCAAAACTTGCCCTGCTTCCATTTGCAGCATATCTGCATTTTCTCCCAGTTCAGTGTCCTCTCCACGCAGCCACATGGACAAACACAAGGACACACACTCAACTGCATGGGAGGAGGCCCTACGACCCCAGCAGAGCTGGAGCTTGGAAATTCAGGAGTTACTCGGGCCAGGAGCCTGGTTTTCCTTTAGCCCACATGTAGCCCATAGTGATGGAGAACCTATGAAGCTGCCCCTTGACTCAGGAGCCCTGCACCACCCACCCTGCAAGCTCTGCATCCCATCCCACCTGGGAGTGAGCAGGCTGTGTGAGCCCATGAACCAGCAGTGAGCAGCTCCATGCCTGAAAGACTTCACCATCTGGTTGCTGGTTCAGACACCAGTCCACAACGTTCCAAGAATGCAGGAGGGGAAGGCTCACAACACCTTTATCTTTGGCTTTGCCTCTCCCTTTTTTTCCTTTTTTTATTAGCTGGGAGACAGCCCGTCCTATTTATAGCTCTGAATCCAAGGGTGATCAGGTGAAAGTGGAGAGGGGCTCCTGCATGGAGCAGCCATAAGGTCAAGGCACCTGAAGGAGATGTTTCCAGCTCTCACAGCCCTAAAGATTGTCCCATAAAATTACTCATAAAATTAAAGTGAGGTTTGGGTTTCAAAGTCCTAAGAAACCTGAAATAGTCATCAGTCAATTCTGGTATATGGGAGGCCTCAAACCCCTGGTTATTGAAGCAGAGGTTAATGCTGAGCTGTGTTGGCTGCTGGGGACACGATGGACACGGCAGTGCCTGGCTCAGCTCAGGGGTTATGGCTTAGGCAGTGGGTGATAAGTTCTTCTCACTATCACACTATGGAGCTGAATTTCTTCACTCAAATTCTTCCAAATAAAACACGGAGCCACCTTCTCAGAGGCTTCCGCAGGATTTACGAGGACTGGGTCCTCTCCAGTTTTCTTTCCGTATCAAAGTGATGATTTAATTAATTGATGATCTAATTTCAGTCTGGAACTGAAGCTAACCTGCCGATTTGTGAATTTGACCTTGGTACAGATTAACCATGGTGGCAGTTAGTGTTAGTTTAACAGTGTCCAGGACAGCTTTGCTGTGGTGATGCCTTCCCTGGACTTTGCTTTACCAAAATCTATCCACAGCAGGGTAAAAGCTGAGTGTGAGGGATAGGGACCTCGGAGAGGGGGGAGCCCCTGGCTGCAGATGTCACTGTCATATCTATGGCAGCAAATGCCAGCTTTGAAGCAGGCAGGGGAGCTGATGTCGCTGAAAAACAGCCCAGGCAAAACTCGGGAAGGTTCCGCTCAGTGGCAGCGACAAGGTCATGCAGCCACGTGGGTCAGCACAGGGTGGAGGGTGGGGGAAGCCCCGGGGCAGCAGAGCCAGCGCTGTCCTGTGCTGTCACTGCCAGGAAAGAGGAAGCAGCTCCAGGGACGTGACCTCCTGTGCCTCACGCGTGTCCCTGGTGCCAGCAAGTCCATGGAGCAGGGGTCAGACCTGGTGTCTGTCTGCACGTGGTACGAGCCCCAGCACACACACACCCCACACGTATCCTGTCACACCTGCCTGCAGCCTGCACAGGTCCCTGCACTGTCCCTGCCACAGGCACACTCACTGTCACACAGCCTGGGAACACACACACACTCACAGAGAGTGTATTCCAGGGTGCAGGGTACCTGCACACAATTTACACACACACACAGCCTGTGTCCCTCACACTCACACACAGGCACACACACCCAGTGCACCTCTGTGCGTGTGAACACACACATGCATGTACTTGCCAGGCACGTGGGTTGCCCACCCTGTGCTCCCCACACTCCCTCCACAGCCCCACTCTTCTCACCATCACCCCAGGGCAGGGCTGGTGCTGTCCCAGGACTCTGGGCAGTCACTGAACACAGACCCACACCAGAGATTTCCCTGAGCCTCACGCCAAGCACAGGACCCCACCAACCCCCTCATGCCAGCCCCCACTGCACTAGGCAAGGTTACCTTCTGCCACTGCCCAGCAGCTCTGTTCAGCTCACGGTGGCAATGTTTGGGACATTCCTGGCTGCCAGCAAGCAAAAGGCATTAGGCAGTGCAGCAGGACCTGTGTGAGCTGGGGTTACAGGGGCCAGCCGGGTGCTGGGATGGAGGGGAGAGCTCAGAGCTGGCATGGATCTGTGTGTGCATGGCTGGACACTGCCAGCAGGCCCAGCATCCCCACACACCCCTTCTTACCAAAGGTCACCCCACGAGTGTGCCACTCCCTGCCAAACAAAACCACGCTCCTGATTCCCAGCACTGCCACGGCTCCTTGTGCAGCCCGGGCACTGCCTGAGCCCTCCCAGCACCTCTTTTCCTGGTGGGTGGCACACACCAGATCGGCTCTCACGGCCTGGGGAGGTGCACCAAGCTTTGGGATGCGGAGCTGAAGCTGCTCCCTGTGAGCAGCCCTGTGTGGGGTGGCTCAGGGTGCTGCAGAAGAGGCCACTGGAGCAGGGGCTGGGCAAGGACGGCACAGCCTCATTCTGCACAAGCCAGAGTGCAAATCCTCCGTGCCTGCCGCGGTCCCGCGTGGCCGGGGAGCTGCCCGCGGGCTCGGGGTGAGCATCCCCCCTCCACCCCCGAGCGCTGAGAAGGTGAAACCAGCCCGAGCTGCAGATCGCCGCTGGGGCGGGGGGATGGCTGCAGGCTAATAATATTCCGTGTCTCATTATGCCGCGTATTAAGCTGAAATTTGCAGATGCTCTAATCACCGCGAGGCATTCTGCGCACACAGCCTCCCTCCAGCCCGGCAGCGCTGTGCAAACACCGGAGGAGAAGCCCTGCTAACCATCCTGCCACATGGTGTCCTGGAATCTTTACAGACCATTTCACCTTCACAAATAGCCTTGGAATGTCTGTGCATCGACAGCCCCTGCGGTAGCCAGATAGGCTCAGCCGCCTCCTCTGCAGCTCCCCGGGCCCCTCTTAAGCTTTTTCCCATCACGCCATGCAGATGCGAGGCTCCGGAATTTACACCGGGGCTGGGTAAAGCACCTCACGTCGAGTGTGATCTGCGCCCCAGGCTCGCAGGAAACGTGAACTGTATTTTATAGAGGTTGAGGAAAGCTCCTGCCTGAATTGCTTTAATTTTTTTCCCTCTCTCTCTCTCGTCCCTCTCCTTTTTTTTAAAATGATTTTCTTTTCCCAGATCTCTGCCCTTTGCCCTCCCGCGATCAAAGGGGGCACGCATTCGAGTGCCGTGGGAATACTCACTCCTTGCGTATTCTGGGCAGTCTCACGAGAAAAGCTGCTTTTCCCCCAGAGCTAGGGAAACGCGGATGGACCGGGTGTGGGAGGGAGGGGTGTGAAGCCTGAGGGTTCCCTGTGCGTGGGAAGGCAGGAGAGAGGAGCAGTGCGGGAAGGGTTAACAGGAGACTGTCCTTGCTGTTTTTTCCAGGCCTGGCTGCACCAGATTCTTCCATTTCTCTTGGCAGGGATTGAAACCGTGGGGCTGAGCTAAGCACATGAGCCTGGAGAGTCCCTGTGCTCCGACGGTGAGCAGGACCCTGAGCGAGATGCTGCAGCTCATTAGCAAAGCAGCAGCTCGTCCAGGGCACGCAGGTGTCAGGCAGGCAGCAACAGCCGCAAAAGAGAGACGAGGAGGCAGAAATGCAGCGAGATGGGGAGCGTTTGCTGCCCTGGGCACGCACATGCACACACATGGTGAGGGCTACAGGGCGTAGCACAGAGGGAAACCTGGCCTGCTCTCGGTGTCGGGTCAGGAGTGAGGGTTTGGTGATTGGGTTCATCCCCCGTGCTTGGTGCTGGTTTGGCCCTCCACCTTTACTCTCAGTTCATTGTGGCATTTGGCAGCTTTTCCTTGCTGGGGGGTTGTGGTCTCCCTCACCCACCATCCCACCCTGGAGGGCTGATCTGGAATGGTCACGGAGCCCCAGGCAAGGCCATGTGCTGCCCACCTGGGGGCTGGCAAGATGGGGTGACGCAGGGAGCCCCCTGACCCGGGAAAAGGGCTGGGAATCATTCCCTGAACGAGCACAATGGCTCCTGTCCTGCTGGCTCGCCTGGCTCGGCGCTCTCAGTTGCCCAGGCGACTGCTCCTGGAGGAGCGCGCATGGCCGCAAAGGCTCCGGCTGCTGTCCCGGCGGCTCCGCAGCCCCTGCTCGCCCCGGAGGGGCTGGCACTGCCCCGCAGCAAAGCAAACCCTCTGCTCACACTCCCTGAGGGCGACCCCAGCGCCCGCCACTGCTGACACAGCCCGAGGTCTTGTCCTGTGCAGGTTCCCGGAATCCAGACCCGGATCTGCCGCTTCCAAAGAAAATCAGGGACAATCCTGACCCCCCTTCTCGTGGATGGATCAGGGTTAGTGTGTGCTGCTGCCTCCACTGACACTGCTGTGGGTGTGTCCCGGGCATCCAGCGCACCCAGGGATTCCTTACTGCTTTGGTGCTGGGCTGTCCTTCCCCTCGGACATGTTTTTCCAGGTGGATCCTGAGCTGGATGGTGTGTGATTTTCAGCTGCTTGGCCATGGGTTCCTGTAGCAGTGACAGGGAAGCAGGAAAAGTCCTGGGCAGAGACCCTGGAGGAGCAGGAGAAGCAGGAGGATTCAGAGCCCTCTGAAAATCTATGCAGGCATCCCCCAAAGAGGTGTCCCAGGTGTCCCAACATCCCAGCCTGGCCTGTCAGATGTCACCTGGCTGTGTCCAGACACAGGGCAGCACCAGGCAGCTGAGCAGCCTCAAAGAGCAGCTGGTTCATGTCTGCCCAAAGAACAACCTTGTGTCCTGTCAGCAGGACCCAGGGAAGGGAGCACCTCTGGGGTGGGGACTCCAGCACCTCTGAAACACATCGTATGCCCACACAGCCCAGTCCTGGAGGATCTGACCAAACACAACCCTGCAACCACCTCTTGCTGAGGCCAGGCTGCTCTGAGCTGCTTTGTCCCATGGCTGGTGCTGACACTGCAAAGTGAGAAAGGCCAGGAGACCCTGAGCTCTTGGTCTGGGTCCCAGCTGGTGCCTCTGTGACCATGGAATGCAATCACTGCTTTTGGCATCAAAAACATCCTTCAGGCAGGACCTGGAGTGCCCTTGCTGAGGATGGAAGCTTAGAATCATGGAATATCCTGAGCTGGAAGGGGCCCATCAGGATCATTGGGTCCAACTCCTGGCAATGCACAGACACCCCAACAATCTCACCCTGTGCATCCCTGAGAGCATTGTTCAAATGCTTCTTGAGCTCTGGCAGCCCTGGGGCTGTGACCATTCCCTGGAGAGCCTGTTCAGTGCCCCACCACCCTCTGGGGAAGAACATTTTCCTGATAACCAACCCAAATCCCCCTGGCACAGCTCCAACCATTCCCTTGGGTCCTGTCCCTGGTCCCAGAGAGAAGAGACTGGAGCTGCCCCTTGGGAGGAGCTGCAGCCTCTGGTGAGGTCTGACCTCAGTCTCCTCTTCTCTGGGCTTCTCTAGCTTCACCTGCCCTCTCTGTGCCATCCACCTTGGCCCTGAATGGCACCTCTCTCTGGGCATGTCCCTGCTCCCCAGCCATGTCCTCTCCACCCAGTGCAGATTTCTCCATGGCAGTGCACAGCCAGGGCAGTGCCACAGCAGCAGCCCCAGCATCCATGCAGATCATGGTTTGGGAGCAGATCCAGAGACCAATGTGCTCCAGCTTGGACACCCTTGATCCAACATCCACTCTGCAAAAATGCATCCCTCAGGAGGAGGAAAACAAAAGCAGGGATGATTTAAAGGGAGGATAAACTCCCTCCTTCTGTGGGATTTTGTCCTTGGCCAGAGGAGGAATCACCTACTGCAGGAGTTTGATTGGGGCAAGTAATAGACCCCCTTAAGCTGAGATGACACCTCCTATGAATGCTGCATTCAGCAGGGGACAGGCCATATGCAGAAATAAACAGGGACCCGGGACACACTGGCAGCTCTTTAAAAGATTGTTAATAATGTGCTGTTCACGTTCCTCGGAGACTGCTGCCATGATCTGCCAGCAACAGACGCTGGCACTCCTGATGGGAGTAACTCCTGCCGTGACAGAGCCCTGGCCTGGCACCAGGCACCAGCCCAACCTGCCCTTCCCCTGGCCATGACTGTGGAGGGGAACATGGCCCTGGGCAGGGACCCCGCTGATCCAGGTGACACAGGGCAGGGGACAACCTGAGGCTTTGCACTCAAGCCCTGGTGGGCTGAGGGAGCCCCTGTGCAGGGCTGGTGGTTCCCAGCATGGACCCAGTCCTCAAAAACAGGAGGGGTTTTGGGAGGGTGATGAGATGCTGCTCCAGATCTGGCAGGGGAAGGGAGATAAGAGTGGACCTGCAGCTGATGGGGCCAAGAGGAGAGTCCCTGGAGAGCAGGACAGCCGTGGGACAGCTGGGTGGACACACATCCATCACTGCAGACATTCCTCACACTGCAGCTCTCGAGTCAGCGTCTCCGTGCTCATCCTAGAGCCTGAGCTAACAAGGTCCAGGTCAGAGTGGTACAAGGGAGAGGGAAATGGAAAATCATTCAGACTGCCACGTTTCTGTGCAATCCACATCCCCACATCTAAGCTGGCCTCACCCTGGGCCCATCAGCTCCCAGCACTGGGCACAGGGATGAGGGAAAGAGCATGGAGCTTTCCCCCTTTCCTGTAGGCAGGGATCAAAATGTGTCAGGCTGGAATTCTCCCAAGAGCAGCTCCCTCCTGGGCTTCACTGCTGCTTCCTGTTCTCGGGGGCAGGAAATACCAAGCAAACAGCTCCGTGCATGACTTCAAAACTTCCACTTCCAGCGCTGGCTGCAAGATGAGGATGGAGGAGCCTGGATGATGGGAGCAGCCTGCCCAGAGGCTTTGCTCCCATGGACCATCCCCCCTCCATCTCTCCTCTGGCCCTTGGGAAGCCAGGTGCCAGGAACAGCTTCTCCCAGCCCTTAATGCCATGCTCAGGACCTGCTCTGAGCTCCTGGGCCATGAGTCCTGGTGGGGTTCATTTGCTTTTGCTCTCTGCCTCCACTCAGAGCCAGGCAAACAGAGGAATTAATAACAGCACAGAAAATGAGACTGCGCTGTGCAGCGTGAGGCTGATCCCTCATGGGCATGGCTGGCCAGCACAGCACAAGAGCCTCTGCAGTCCCCCTATTGCTGCCATCATGAAAAAACCCCATAGGCTGCTCCCCTTCTGCAGTAGAGAACAGCCTGGAGGGGGGAGCGGCGTTTTCTTGTCTCCATTCTGATTTTTGAGGGTTGGTTCAGCCTGTCCTGCTGTGCCAGGAGCTGCACAACAGCACAGTGACTGTCAGTGGATGAAAAAGGGCTGTTTCCCCCACTTGGCTGGATAGAAATAACAAGGTGGTGCCTGGCCAGGCTCTAACAGGGTTTCCAACTGGTCTGTTGATTGCCCAGCAGATCATTAGCCCAGGCAGCAAGGAGCAAAACTGGGACAGGGGCTGATGGCTCAAAGCAGGGGCCACCCTGGGGTTCTTCAGCTCCAAGCCCCAGCTGCTGCAGGGTGCAGGAGAGGCCCTGCAGCCTGGCTGGCAGATCTCACTGGAGCAAAGGTGTCCTGGAGCTTCCTGCATCAGCCCTGGGCTGGGGGGCTGTCCCCAAGAGGCACCTGTCCTGTCCAGGGCACCGCTGATCCCTGCCAACACCTGTCCCTGGGTGCCCACGGGATGCAGGAGCTGGCAGCACACCCCACGTGAGTGCAGAGCCCAGAGGTGCCCGGCCCAGCCTGAGCCTGCAGGAGAGGTCACAGCCTCGTTTGCCTCCCGTGAGCTCCCGGCGCTGCTCAGCATCTCCGCTCTTGGCCCGGGTACGGATGGAGCCAGCTGCTCCTGGCGCCCGCGCTCGTCTCTGCCAGGCGCAGAGCCATCTGCCTGGCAGGGCCAGCCACACCTGCTGGGAAGGAGACAGAAGCTGGGCAACCTCCCCGCCTTTGCGGCTTTCCGGCTGGCGGCATCACACGGCGGCTCCAGGAGGGCTCGTGTGTGTTTGCACAAAGGGAGAGGAGATAAGGGGATGCTTCTTCCCAGAGCCAGGCCGTGCTGGGCACCTCGTGAGGAGAGCAGGCACCCATGAGGAACCTGGATGGAGCCATGGGACCGCTCCCTGCGCCAGGCAGGGGGTGGGATGTGTGTCCCCAAACCCTCTGCAGGGTGTCCCAGGGCAGTCCCCATCCCCAGCACCACACTGGGCCTGCTGCCAGCGTCCAGCACAGGCGTCAGCCAGCACCAGAGAGCAGCTACTTCTTCCCCCCGGTGGGCAAAGGGCTCCCTGGAAGGCAGGGGGGTCAGAGGAGACACACTCAAACATCTCACGACAGTGATGATATTTCCTCTCCCCAGTGCCAGGCTGGCAACTGGCCTGGTTGTTGTTCAGGGTCCACCACTGTGGCTGGTGCTATGAGGGAGAGGAACAGAGGGCACCTAATAGCTTTGTCTCCCCGGTGGATCCACCTCATCCCACTCCTCTGCATCAGGAGCTGCAGGAGCCAGGTGCTGGAGCCAGGGTGGGGCTGCTTCTCCAGCTCCTGGTGCATCGAGGCCAGGCAGCACCACGGCACCTCACACCCCAGCCCCACTGCCAGCAGCAGCATAAGTCAGGTGCTGGGATGGAAAATTCCTCCCAGTCCAGAGGAGCTGGGGGTCACCTGGCCTCTAGGGTAGCAAAGCTGGGCAGCAGGACAGGCAGAAATGATGGAGAGCATTTCCTGATGCCCCACTGCTGAACATCCTGCAAGTGACTCTTTGCCCTGTTGTGTTTCCCCTCAGTGGGATGAGGAGGCTGATGGGCATCACCGAGTGGTGCTTCCCCCCAGCCTGGTTGGCTTCTCCCATCCCAGGGCAGCCACAGCAGCTCTGCCATTCCAGCACCTGAGTGTCACAGCTGGCAGCCCCTCCTGCTGCCACTGAGCCCAAAACCAGCCCGGAGAGCTTTTTCCAGCCCAGAGAGGGCCAGGTCACACTGGATCTGTATCCACCATCCAGCCAAGGCAGGGAAGTGAGCTCTGCTTTTGAAGGGTTGGGAACAGAGAAAAATCACCCTCAGGCTTTGGGAAGGTCTCCCTACCCAAACCTCCAGGCCCAGCAGCAATCCTGGGTACCCAGAGCTCCGAGGTGTCTGTGGGTAGCATCAATGCAAAGACAAATGTGCCAGCTCCCCCATTCCCAGTTCCCTCAGCAGGACTGACCTTCTGGCCGACAGAGCAGCAAATGGAGGCAAAAAAGGTCTGTCTGGATGGTTTGGTCTGGGTTTGGTGGATTGAAGATCTCTGCCCTGCCTGTCTCAAGCTTCACCATCCTCAGGTGCAGTAGTATCCTGCTGAGACAGCTGCAGCTTTGGTCCACACAGGAAGGCCCACACTGGGCTGTGGAGAGCAGAGGGATTGATGTAAGCACTGTTAGTCCTGCAGATGTGGGGGTCCCAGAGCAGCAGCCTGGCCAGTCTGGGAAATGGGGATCACTGCCATCCCCTGCCAGCATCTCCATCCCTGCCAGAGCCATGCCTCTGTGTGAGGCAGAGGCACTCTCAGGACATGGTGCCTGGAGGAAGGGGAATTGCCTCCTGACACCCTGTGCTGATGTCTGTGCCAGGCAGAGCAGGCAGAGGGTGGCAGCGGACACGGCTCCCATGCTGCAGACCCCACAAGCACGCCGGGGATGGGCAGCAGGTCCTGTGACAGCCCTCGTGCCCGAGGTCCCCTGGCCACAGCCCTGGCCAGCTGACACCCCACAAAACTCCATGCTGGTCATGGGTCTGCTCGTGCACACAGTGCTGCTGGCTGCACCAGAGGGCTCAGAGGGACAGAGAGGTCACAGTGAGGACCCAACTGCCCTGGGGAGCACCCAGCATCCCAGCTTGGCTTTGATGTGGATGAGAAAGCTGACAGGCAGCAGCATTCAGGGACTTAGCAGCAGCTCCTGAACGTTGTGTGAGCCCTCCAAGAGATGCTGGGGTCCTGCTAAGACCCGACATTCTCACTCGACCCACCCAGGAGGCTGCTCCCCACCAGCCCACCCAGTCCAGCACCAGCCTCCAGCCTGCAGCAGAGGGCTCAGGCTTGGTCTTGCCCATCCCCGGGGCTTCCACACTCCATGGACACCCTACAATGATGCCTGAGAGACAGTGCCACCTCCACGTCTGCCGACACCCACCCCTGATGGGTCCTCCTGAATTTTACAAATCTCCTCCTGCACCAGCTTAGGAAAACTTTGCTCCAAGAGGTCTGCTGTGACCTTGACCTGCAGTAACTCCATGGTGGTGGCTGCAGGAGGGGCCATGAGCTCAGCACCTGCCTGATGGGAAAAAAACACACACAGCAACCTCTCTCCTTCCTTTCCTCTCTCTCTGCCATCCATTTGGTGGGCAATGCGGCCCCGCTGCAGCTTTATCTTGGTTCTTTAAAAGGCTCCCTGGCTGACATACACACCGTATGGGAGCAGTCAGCCGAGGAGAGCTGTAAATCTCCCAAGGCCTCATCTTGCGGGGCACATTAGCTGTTTTAAACTTGTCAGCTTTCAGCGATGGAAATTGACTGTTCAAAGCCCTTCTTCCCTCCACATCCTGCTCCATTTCACGCCGTGGAGAAGGTGCTGCGTCCCCGGTGTGTTGGAGGAAGGGGAGGTGCATCCCCCCACCTGTATCCCCAGGGACTGTGGATGCTTTAGGGATGTTTCTTGAGGTCCCACCAGGAATATGAATGCCTCCAAGTCTTCTTTCTTCCTTCTCCTGCGATCCTGCCCCCACCTGGAAGCAAGGAAGGGGATACACGACCTCACAAAGCGTGCCCGTCCACATGAGCTGGCTTTCCCATGTCCATCCATGCAGGACGACTCCAGATCCAGTCTGAGTCCGGGAAGGTTTATAAAAATCAACCCCAGCTTCCAAGCGTGCTGGTGGGATTCACTGCAGCACCGTGTGTGTGTCACTGTGAGCTCCAGCGCCCAGCGCAGCCTCGCACGCAAAGCCCGGGGACACGCAGCCCTGTCCCCACCTGGGGACAATGCCCCCACCGCCACTGCCCTTGCGCCAGCTCTGCCGGCACCAACAGCTCGCCAGCCGTGTCAAGAGCGCAGAGCGTGAGTGTTTCGAGGAGGAAAAGCTCTGCTTGAACAGCTCACCCCGATTCAAACTCCCACACAGGCATCTTCTCCAAAGGGCACGGGACCCCATCCGTGCAACCAGCCTGGGCATCCCACAGATCGGCCGTGGAGCCAGCGCGGGGTGGGCGCCCTCCTCGCCCCTCCCGTGCACTCAGCTCAGCTGAGCACGGCCATCCCTCTCCATCCTGCCGGGTGCGTGCTTCATCCCGACAGATGCTCCCCGGCCCCTGGGCGGGACACGCAGAGGAAACCCTGGAACAGGCACAGCCCTTCACCCCCTTTCCCCTGGGACAACCCCCCGTGCTGTGCCCGGCTGCCACCCCCCGATGTGCCCACGGGCATTGGGGTGCCTGCGGAGCAGCTTCACCCCCGGGGACCGCGGCCACCCCGGAGCAGCCCCCGCGGCCGCCGGCGAGCGGCAGCTGCACCGTGTCTGCCGAGGGAACGTGACAGCCGCGCTCAGCCCCGAATCAGCCCCGGGTCCCTGACCCTGCGTGCACGGGGTCAGCGCGGCCGTGACGGTGGAGGCGAGGGGGGCCTGGAGCCGCTCCTGGCGCGGGGTGATTAGCGGCGGTGCGAGCCCTGCGTCAGAGCCCCGCTTCCCCCCGCCCGCCGCTGATCCCTCTCCTTGGATACAGGAGGCAGGGGGAAGCGGGCCAGGTGGGAGGGGGGCATCTGGGCCGGGGAGCGCGGGGGCCCTGGCGCGGCGCATGGCGTGATCCGTCGCAGGCGCAAAATAGTTGCCCCCGAATTAGCGGAGCGGCGGATGACGCACCGCGCTCACAGCCGGCGGCGAGGAGGGGGAGGACGGCGGTGTCAGCGGGCAGCCAACCCACGGCACCGGGCAGCCCGTGGGGACGGGATGCCGGGAGGGCGCAACGGGAAAGGTCCCGGCCCGCAGCTGCCGGCACGGCCGTGCCCCCCGCGGCACCCCCGGCACGGCTCGCAGCCGCGCACTCCCCGCCGCGTCCGTCTGTGGCGGTGCCCAGAAATAATCTGGCAGCGAAGCAGAGCCAGAGCCACGTCCACCCACCGCTCCACGTGAGCGATGGGGAGCGGAGAGGGCGAGGGGAGCCAGCTGGGCCCCTCTCCGGCGCTGCGGCCCTCTGATAACGCTGGATTTGGGTCCTGCAGACGTGTGACAAGAGGGGTGCCAGCGTGGGAGGGGGGAGTTAAGCTCCCTATCACCTGCAGGGCAGCGCTTCCTTGGGGACCCTGCCAGCCCCCCTCCCGCGGGCACCGCAGAGGCTCCGAAAGCAGGGAGGGCACACAGGCACCCCGTGCCCTCCGTGCCCTCCGCGGGTGCCGCCGCCCCGGGCACACCCCGGCTGCGGGGACAGCGCTCAGAGCCTGATTTGCAGATTGCTGTCCGTGGCACGGGGCTGAGGCCGGCGGGTTGGTTATTATGTCGGCAGCATAAACGTGTCGGAAATTGCCTGAATTAGCCATGTGCCATGAACAGGTTTGTGGATAATGGGATGCAGAGCCCTTTCAGGAGTAGGCAGCTCACAATCCAGTTAGACAGCTCCAGCCCCGGCCATTCCCCTTCAGAGGACGAAAGCTCATTGGGTACAATGGACAAAATCCAAGTGCATCCCCTGTGTGGGAAGCATCCATCCCAGTAAGCCCATCCTGCTCTCCCAGCTGCTGCCACCTCCTCACCTGATTTTTCACTTCCTTGGGAAAATATTCTCCTTGTCTTCCCCAGAAGATGCTATCCCTGAGGATGTGAGGAGGGGGATGTTCCACTTTTGTGTCCAAATTGCATAACAAGGACTTTGGGCAAAATCCCGTGTCCCACAGGGCTGTCCTTAGCTTGGATTTGGAATTAGAATTCACCAGCTGTCCTGCCTCAGCTCCAGGCTGACCAGGTCCAGGGTCATATCCTGCAGCAGCTCTAACAGGCTGCCAGCAGGGACCTGAGGGCTGGATTAGCTCTTGCTGGGTTTTCTGTGCATAGATTGATCTGATCACTTTTTTTGATCCATGTTTAGTTTTGGGGTTTCCTGTATCAAAGCATTCCGGAGCTTCTTCCCAGACATTCATTGGGACTGAAAGGTGCTGGGTGGCCATGGCCAGCCTGATGTCCTTGGCTGAGTTCTCCCCTGAGCCTGCAGCCTCTCAGCCTGGACCAGAGACCTTCCCAGTGATTTTGTGGGGGAGTGGGGTGTCACACCACGGTCTGGGGACCATCATCGTGGGGCAGCAGCAGGTCTGAAGGGGCCCTGGCTCAACGTGCATCCCCACTCTGCATCCCTGCAAGAGCTCCAGCTTTTAAAAGGGGTTTATTAATGTCCACCGGCATCTCGGAGCAGCAGGCACCAGGCGGGAGCGAGCCGGGGAGAGAGACAAAGAAAAAGCCAGCAGTGGTGGGGAAGGGCCAGGCTCGCCTCCCTGCACAAGCGCTTTTCCTCAACCGAGCAGCGAGAAAGCAAAACTGCGAAGTGCCTAAAATTAGAGCTGCCAAACCCCAGCTGGGGAAGCCTGGAAAGATCCCCAGGCCCTGGAGCCTTGGGCGAGCTGCATAAAAGGCAGCGGAGGGGAAGGGAAGGGAGCTTGGGGACCGCGGCAAGTAGAGCGAGGCACAGTGGGAGCGGGGAGCGGATGGCTGCCTCCCCCCGCCCGCATCCCACCGCCTGCTCCCGACACTCCCCGCCTGTGCCGGATGCTCGCCCCGCGCCGCAGCCCCGCGGGGCTCAGAGGGGTTCTGATGTCCCTCTGAGGGTGGCTCTGTGGGGATGCAGCTGTGCTGGTGCAGTGGGAGCAGGGTTCATACAGTCCCAGAGTTGCCAACACCCCCCCAGTCAGACATCCCAGCTTGTCTGTCTGTCCAGAAAACCCCCAGACCTCACGCTGGTGCCTGGAGAGCTCCGTGCACTTGGGTACGGCTCCTTCAGCCCAGGGGCTGGCAAACCTGGGCCATTCTTCAGTGGGGCTCCCAGTCCCACACTGCCTTGCTGAGCCTCTGAAGGGGCAGGTATAACTGAGGAGGCCAGAAGCTGCGTGTCCAGGGCCACCAGTGCCCTCACAGAGACTTGGGCACCCACCCCCACCACCAAAACCAGGACAGCAACTCTGTGACCCGCACACAAATTACCCATCCCAGTGTATCTCCCTGCCCAGGAAGACACAATTGGTGAGTGAAAAGCACAAGCTCTGCCATCAGTCAACACAAGAGGAGTCCCATACACCAACCCTCAGCATCCCCCAGGCCAGCTCCTTCCACAGAGGCGAGTGAAGGCACAGGCAGGACCAGTCCCACCAGCATCCCAGGGCTCCTCTGGATTCACAGAGCACCATCCTGGCCCCAGCAGTGTGGGTGGCAGAGCCACCAGCCACACACAAATCAACATCTAAAACCAGGAAAAGCAGCAGCTCCACAGCCAGGCAGTGACTTTGCACTGAATTTGGCTTCCCAGCTCCTATTTGTCATGATCAAAGCGGCCGAGGCTCAGCGCCAGCTTCACTGAGCTCAGGAGATGCTATGAAATGGCTGAGTCAAGGGCAGGGCTGGATCCTCTCCCTCAGTAACTGCAAAAACCCCAAAGGTAACCCAACACCAGCAAGGGTGCAGTCCCCAACTTCTCCAGGGCTGGGACTGCACTCCAAGCAGTTCACAATCAGACCCTGGCCACTTCATTTGGGGTAAATCAGCCTCTGATGGACATTTGTCCATGACTTGTGGTGGGTATGTGCGAAATGACCCAAGGAGGAGGCAGACATGTGGGACAGGAGGTGTAGAGAAAAGGTCTTGGGAGGGATTCGAGCCAGAAAGATACTCTGGGAGTGGCTCACCCTGAGGTCATAGAAACATGGAATATCCTGAGTTGGAAGGGACCACAATGATCATTAAGTGCAGTTCCTGTCCCTGCACAGGACAACTCCAACAATCCCCCCTCTGCCTGAGAGCATTGTCCAAAGACTTCTTGAGCTCTGGAAGCTGTGACCATTCCCTGGGGAGCCTGTTCAGTGCCTGACCACCCTCTGGGGGAAAAACCAACCTAAACCTCCACAGACACAGCTCCAGCCATTCCCTTGGGTCCTGTCACTGGTCACAAGAGAGCAGAGACTGGATCCTGGCTGTCCCCCTGGCAGCCTTCATTGCCAACATGAGAGTGGGTGTGAGCTGTGACAGCAAGGGACGGTGTCCTGGCTCTACTCTGCCACTCCACCCCCTGCCCCTGGCATGGCTGGCACAGTGGGATGTGCACCCAGCAGGAATGGGGCTGGGATGGAAAAGAAACAGGTGACTGAGGGGAGCTGGTCAGGACCAGAGGATTGCACAAGATTGGTCACTGGGAGATGCAGACAGTGACAGAGCTGTTGCTGGAGGGAGGATAGGAATGCACAGGACTATGGACAATGGAATGGGATGGAGTGGGAGAGGATCATTGGGGCTGAACTGGATTTGACAGCAAAGAGAATGGAGTTGGCTGGGATGGGACCAGAAGGGATAAAACAGAGGGGGAAGGATGGGACAGAATAAGCCAGAAGGGATGGGATGGCATGACATGGTAAGGGCTAAAACAAAGGGGATGGAATACATGGCATGGCACAAGAGGAGACAGGACAAAAGAAGGGATAGAATGGAATGGGATAAAATAAGGAATCAGATTGGATGAGATGGGACAGAATAAAACAGAAGGGAAGAGATGGAATGAAATGGCATGGCAAGGAATGAAACAGAGGGGATGGGATGGGATGGGATGGGATGGGATGGGATGGGATGGGATGGGATGGGATGGGATGGGATGGACCAATGACAGGATGAACGGGATGAAGGAGACAAGAAATCCTCCTGGGAGCCATCTCCCTGAGGCCCCTCTGGGGTGGCCAAACAGTGCCTCCCAGCTCGGGGCAGAGCCCAGGGCAGCACGTGCTCGCCCAGCACCCCCAGCCATGCCCTCGGTGCCCCGCTGGGCACGGCGCCGCGGGCGGGGAGCCACGTGCGAGGCCCGGCACTGGCGTCTCCCGCTTTCCCATGGTGAAGCAAATTGCTCCCTGGAGCGTGAGATCTGATTAGATTCGTGACACACCGCGGCGTGGTAACAACACCACGGCCGGGACCACGGTGCGTGCCCCGTGCCCAACCCGGGCACAGCAGGAGGGGCAGGAACAGCTTGGGGAGGGGTCAGTCGGGCACGCTCTGGGACGGGTTCAGCCTGAGACTCTGGGATCAGAGCTGGCTGCCCGTGAGTGTGGGTGATGAGCTGGGTTCTGCTGCACATCCCCAGCCCTGGGGACTGCGGGAGGGATGGAGTGAGAGTCTGGGGTTCCCTCACCCCAGCGGATGGTTACCCCATCCGTGCCTGAGGACCGCAGGAGGGATGAAGGGAGAATCAGATGTTTCCTCACCCCAGTGGATGATTATCCCTTTCCTACCTCCTGATGGATGCAAAATGATGCTCTCCCAGATCTATCTGGTGAGGCAGCTGCAGAGCCAACCCACCAGGGCAGCAACTCACGGAGCCTTGGAGAGCCCCAGGCAGACGGGGGTCAGGGGAGCTGCCCAGCCGGGAGAGGATGTATCTTCAAAGGCCTCTCAAGGCAACAAACAGTACCTGTTATGCAGTTTACCCTTCACATTTGCTGCCTTGAATGGCTCCTGAGCGATGCCTGCCTCTTCATTTGAGATCTTTCAACAGCTGTCTGATAGGGAAGACCTTTATCTTGCCTCTCCCGGGCTCCCATCCAACACCGGTCTCTGGAGGTGGGGAAGAAGGGGGAAAAAAACCAGAATTCACTCCTGACCGAGAGTCTCACCTAATCCACCGCGTGTGGAAAATTACTGCCACCGCACGGTGCCCAGCCTGGCCCCCTTCCCACCCACGCCAGCCAGTGCCTGCTCCTAAGGCTTTTGTGCCTGGGTTTTTTTCTCTCCTCTTCCTGCTGGGAGAATGGGAACTTCGGCGTTTGGACAAACCCTTGAGAAAACAACTTCACACGTGCTCAGGGCACTGAGTCGGTTTTTTATTTAATTTTGTCTCATCCTGAGACGGATTTGCCTGGAATTGCTGTGCAGGCTGTGAAAGCCCCCCCAGCCCCCTAGCACACTGCCCAGACCAGGGGCCACTCCTGCCAGTAGCTTTGTTGGGAGCCTGTTAAGCTGAGCCAGCCCTGCAGGCTGTGGCACCAAGCTTTGCCCCTCCAGGCACGAATCCAGCCTGGCAGTGCCACCAAGTCCCACTCAGCCCTGGCCACCTCACAGCCACACTTCCACCTCAGAGGAGATGATGTGAAAAAGCTCTCCAGGATGGTGTTGAGCTTCAGGACAGGTGACCTCCCTCCTCTGCACAATACAGGCACAGTAAGGTGAGGAGTCACTTCTGCCACCCCAAGATACCTGCATGGGGACCTCTAGAAATGAAGGTTGCCCACTCTGGGTTGCTCCTGCACAGAAGAGACCAAGGCACTGCCAAGCTTCCCCTGAGATCTGAAAAATGTCCTTCAGCATCCCATCATAACCTGGGATGCGCTGAAAGGGCTGTCAGGCACTGCCCTGGAAAATGGTGGAGTCACCATCCCTGAAAGTGTTCAAAAAATGCATAGATGTGGCAGCTGGGGACATGGTTTGGTGGTGGCCTTGACAGTGCTGGGTGACTGGGGGGACTTGATGATCTTAGAGGGCTTTTCCAGCCTTAATGACTCCATGAGTTCTCTGCTCAGGCTCTTGCTGGCCCCACGGAATGAAGGCACCAGGCAGTTTGTGCTCTCCAGAGGGGCTGTGCCATCAGCATCTCCTCTTGTCCCCAGCACGTACACGGTCCTATGACACTCACCAGCAGTTTGCAAAACACTCAGTCCTAGAATTGGGATTAAAGACACACAGGTGCAGAGTTTCTTCCCATCTGGATGCTCTGGACAGAGCTTTGCTTGAAGGAGGAGGTGCACAAAGCTTCCCACACTGCTGAGTGGAAAGAAAGGATTGTTCTCCCTAGATCACAGTTGGGGAAGTTGAGTCACGGGGCAGTAAATCTCAGAGCTCAGAGAAAGGTTGTTTGGCTAATTTTGTCTTGCCTGTGAATACCAGGCAGAAGGAAACAGAAATGCAAATAGTTTCCTATGGCAAGTAAACCCCCAAGAGCCACACATTTTACCTCCTGTATTCTCTTTTCACATCATCCCATGGCCAGTTCAGACCGAGGCATTGCAACCCGTGTGCTACATGTGACCCTGAACTCCTCCTCATCACTCTGGGATTGCCTGGATAAATCATGGGGAATTTACTTTCTTCATTCCTCAAATTATTTTGGAGCTATAAAGCACTTGCAGCACAGCTGCCAACCTCAACCTGTGTGATCTTGCCCAGGGCCACTGAGATCTGAGCCCTGGAGACACTCGGTGATCGATCGGGGGCCTGGACACTCTCCGTGGCCACACCCCTCTGGCAGAGCTGATGGCACTCACCTCACCTGAGAGCTGGGGGCAGGGAAACGGAGACACGAGGGTGCAAACCCACTCCCCAGTCAGCAAAGGCCATACCTGCCCATGCACAAGGTGAGTGCACAATTAAAACCGCAGCACCACTGCAGTGGTGCCGGTGCCAAATATTTATAGTGTGACTGCACCTAAAGTCCCTGCCCAGGCCCAGGAGAGGGGAGGCAGCTGCAGCCTGGCTGCCTGGGTGGAGAGAAGGGAACAAAACCCTGCTGCTTTGGGCACATAAAGCACTGGGAGGCTGGGTTCATGCTCAGGTGGGTCAGTGTGGTGCTTCCCACACTGCTGATTTTGGGAAAACCAACCCCCTGCACATCGTCCCCACCACCACCACTGGCAGCCCTGGGAGGGACATGGCACAGGACCAGCCCACGCATCCCCAGGGGTCAGCTGCCATCGCTGGCAGGATGCTCAGAGGCCCATGGACTAGCTGGAATAATCCTTTGCTAAGATTGGATGCTGGATAGCATTTTCTGAAGTGTCTTCAGGATTTAAGGGCCCAGCTCTGCGAAGGAATGGAAATTGCAGGAATGAGGTATCTAAATAAGAGCAAGGCACTTGAAAGCCACTCTGGATCAGGCTTTTAATTTACCATTTAACCATACAGTAAGAAAGCCTCTTGAAAGATGAGGGCTGTGTTGTAGAGAGGTGGGAGGCATCCGTCTCACCTGGTCCCCCTTTTCCATTGGGGGCAGTGCCAGGTGCCTGGGGAAGCCATTACTGATGTGGTTGGCATGTGTAACATTTCCTTGCTCCCCTGATCTCCAGGCATTCATGGAGCAGGGTTTTCTGAGCTGGAGAGGTGCTGCCTTTCTCCTTAAGAGCTCTCCATGGGCTTTTTCCTTGTGTCTTTGAACTCTCACGCCTCCCGTGCGAAGTGGGAGCACCCGCTCTCCCTGCAGCGTGGAGCTCTCCTTAAGGATGCTCCATGGAACAGACATCTCACGTTTCCTTTGAACCTGGCCCCTTCCAACTGTGTTTCACCTAGATCTGGGTTGATATATGAGAAAGGGAGTGAACAACCACCCGTTTTCCCCCTGCTGCTCAGAAGTCTCTGCTTCCAGGACCTGAATCTTCCACCACCAGCAAGGATGGTCCCAGTGACAAGGAACAAAATGACTTCACACCCCTTGTCGTGGATGGCTTTGGACATGGTTTTCTTTTCCATCCCTGACCACAACAAAGAAATGCATGAAGAAAACCCTGTTCTGCCCCATTTGCTGGCTCACGGCAGTTCACAAGCGACCTTGGAGCTCCCCACTGTGCTGAGAGCCTCTCTGAACCTCAGCGCTGCCTCCAGAGGTGGGGAAACTGAGCCACAGGGCAATTGCTTGGACTTTTTCTGGTCACCTGGTAACTCCACATAAGACAGTTTTGAAAGGCTCCCAAAAGCCAGTCTGGCCAGCACCACTGGAGCATTTAAAGTCTGCTTTTCTTTGGGTGGATTTATCCTCCCCAGCACTGCTTATTCTCATTACAAGCTTTTAACATCCAAAACAGCAAGAGCAGGTAAACTGAGGCACCAGAGGGGCTCCTGCAGCCTAAACACAACCCCACAGAAAGGAGGTGACACAGGTGTGGATACCCCCACACCTGAACCCCTTGCTCCCTGACCTGGCAGGATACCTGGGGACACGGGGTGGCAGTGGCTGGGCAGAGGGGACAGGGGTTGACAGTGGCTCACAGAGGGGCTGTTCCTAGCCCAGGAGCCTGGCAGCCGAGGCAGGGATGCAGAAGCAGGGGATCAGAGGCAGGGATGCACAGGCAGGGGCACCACCAGCACGGGCTCCCCAGCCCCAGCCAGGCAGCTGATTAAAATGCAGTCCGGCCACCCCGGGCCTGTCCCCACCGTCTCCCGGCTTTAAATAATAGCTTAATTATCTCATTTACATTTGGCTCCTTTCAGGGAGGCACTGCAGTTGATTAACATTTTCCCTCCCGGTGTCTTGCTCTGCGTCCCTGCCTCATCCCACCCTTCCCACGCTGCGGGTCCCACTCCCCCAGGCACGGCTCCCTGCTCCCTCCACGGGCACCCAGCACCGCTGCCTCCGGCCCCGCTCCTCCCGCGGAGCCGGGGCTCTCCAGGGCTCTGGAAATGCCAAGCCCCAGCTTGCAGATGGCCACAACAGATGCAGATGCTGGAGGATGGGAATCAGTGTCCTGGCTGTGGGATGAAGGCTCTCCTCATCTTCTCTCGCTGTCCTGCCATTGCTTTGCTGCCGGCGCTGCCCCTGATCTCTCCCCACGTTCCCGCTTCCACCCCTCACTGGGCAGCTTTTAACTTTCTTTTTTATCTTCTCTTTTTAAATCTCCTTTGAACGCTCCAGCCAAACACTGAATTCCTTTGAAGAAGAAGAAAATGTCTCTGTGGGTTGCCCTTTCTCACCGGCTGGAGCTGTGAGAGATCCCAGTGCCCAGCCTGAGAGCCCCGTGGCTCCCCCAGCCCCCGGCACATCCCCAAAGGTGTTCCTGGAGGAGACCAGGACTAGAGGCATCACCAGCCCTCACCTCCCACACCCTCCAAGCCCGGTCAGGTTGCCCAGAAAAGCTCCTTCATCACATGGGGTCTCTGGGACAAATTATTGTCCCCGCCTCGCTGAAGGGGGAGATTTTGCAACAAAATTTATGTGTCATTATCTTCCCAGGCCCCGAGGCCACGAGGCAGAGGGGGAGCCGGGAGGGTGTGTGTGGAGTCCCTGCTCTCCCCAGCGGTCTCACCAGACCCCGAACTGGGACAGGACCTCACAGACAGGGGCAGGGAGGTGATGCCACCAGAGCCCCATCCCAGTGGTGCTGGGGGGCATGGATGTCCTCGAGGCTCTTCATTAAACCTGCTTTTTGCTGCACGAGCCCGTGGCCCCCTCAGCCCCTTTCCCCCCCCTCTCATCCCCCTTCCCTGGCTCCCCGCATCCCTCCCCGGGCTTGGCACAGCCAGCCGAGCCGCAGCACAGCACTGCAGACCCCGCTGCTGAATCCCAACCTCCTGCGTGACTGCCAGGCATTTCCAGATAGTCCTATTGATCCTGCGGAGCCTCCGAAACCCCCATCCCTGCTGCTAATTTAGCTGGGACAGCCGCGCCGTCCCTTCTCCCTTTGATCCGCTCCCTCCCGCTCCCTTCAAACAGCCCCCCACTGCCAGGAGAGTTTGTGCTCGGTGCAGAGGTGCTCTTTTTGGAACATATATTTTTAATGGGTATTTCAGACGTGACGCAGGCACGAGGGAGCAATTCTCCCGTGCCCTGGTATTTACATATTTTCCAGCACAGGCAGGGGAAGGTTTCACGGAGGGAGCCCGGCAAACAGGAAGGAAAGGAGCTTTGTGCTTTGTATCGCCAGGGCCCAATTACAGCCTGAAAGGCGAGGAGCCCATCCGGGTATTGCCCTCTCCAGCCAGTCCAGGCTGCAATTACAGTCCTCGCCAGGCTCAGCAGGGTCTGGGAAAAAAATAGATCTCGAGAGCTTCACAAATGATCACTAGCTCACTCTTCGGGGCGCGGGGATTTTAGGGCACCATCTGCTCGCTCTTCTCTGCCAACACAGATCCTAAAAACTACTGGGTTTCACCTGGCTCCGGAAAGAGAAGGAGAGCAAGGGAGAGCCCCGAGGCTCCCCGCTGTGCTGGAAGAGAGGGATGGGGGACCGGGACTAGGGAGGTGATGCTGCGGGGATGGTGGTACTGCCAGGGGGCTTACGGGGGGATGTCAGAGGAGATCCCACAGGGAAAAGGGGGTGGGAGGTGCAGAGGGAAGCTGGGAATGAGGTTTTCCACTCCCACTGGGACTGACCTTCCCACAATGGAGGTGACTCCCAGCCTGGGGCATGCCCGGGCAGTGCTCTGCTGCTGGTGCAAGCCCTGTGAGGGTGCCTGTGTTCCCAGAGGACAGCCCCCAGCCCAGCACCCCCTGGGCACCTCACACCGCAATTCAGGTCACCTCTGAAGCCCACACAAGCCATTCAGGTCACCAAATTGCACCCCCAAACTGCTCACAGGCTTGGCTGCCCTCGAGGTGGTGCCCACCATGGGGACAAGGGTGTGTGACAGCAGAGGGTGGTGGCATTGCTGCCTGACGACCTGAGCTGGGAACCAGGGAGAGCAGAGCACTGGCACTCCAGGGAATCTGTCACTGTGACTGGGGGACTCCCTTTAAGCTCCAGGCCACGTGCCATTGACCACAGTAAAATCTGATGGCAACAGCAATTTCCACTGTTCCAGGGCAGTTTCTGGGCAATGATTGGGAAAACTGAGCTGCAGAGAGAGTAGCAAAAGGCAGAAAGAGCTGTATGGAAAATTAAATGGAAATACATGAGAATCATGGTGTGATTCATGGGGCTGTCCTGTGCAGGGCCAGGAGATGGACTCCATAGTCCTTCTGGGTCCCTTCCAGCTCAGGATATTCCACGATTCTGTGATACTGAGTATTGTGCTAAGACCAGCAAGCTCTGGTTTTGAGCCAAACCAGCAAATACTGAAGTGGTGCAAGTGAGTGAGCCAGGTTTGACCTTCAGGCTCTGCTAGGACTAAAGAAACATGCAAGGGGAGGGTCTGTCCCACTAAACTCAACTCCCAGAGAACCACCACGCTGCTCTCAACACATAGATTGTGTTGTCTTTGAATCTCTTTCAGTCTCAAAGTCCTGCCTGGCAATTATACACATTTTCAGGTCTGAATTTGTTGGCCTGTCTCTAGACATATGCTGTATGATATGATATGGAGCATTTGGGCAGAGATTTCCGTGCAGCAGCGCCGTCTGCTTCCGAGCGCTCCCGCTGTGGCTCTCTCTGCTCCTTCAGCTCTCTGAAACCTACAGATTAATATTTTGATGTGCAGGAGGCTGGCTCTGCATCTCAGCATGGGCTGGGAAGGGGTAAACCCGAATCCAGCAGATTGGGGAAGGCACCTGGGACAGTTTGGGACAGTGTGAGCAGTTCTGTCACCATGGCCAGGTGCAGCTCTCCCACCTCTCCCGTGCTTTTTCTGTAATGTTGACCCTAAACATCCCAACATCAGTGAGGAGGACCATGGCTGCTCCTGCAGTCAGGGAATGGGATGTGCCAAGCTCTGTGGGGTGCATTAAACCCAGTCTCATGCCTTGCTTTCCAGAGCTGCCCACACAACCAGCCACCCAGGACAGTGGGACATTTCCTGCTGCCCTCCCCAGCCTTGCCCAGGATTTTTGGGCACGAGAATCATTCAGAGGAATATTTCTCAGAATATTCTGACCTGTGGGGCAGATCAGAAGCTGATTCTGGTTCCCATCAGTAGGTTCCAGAGTTAAAATCAGGTTTTTGTCGTGGCAAAGACTGCCCAAGGAACAGCAAGTGCAGGCTAAGGGTGCACAGCCAAACATGACGGGCTGATGGCTGCAGCTCCCTGCGTGTGAGGGCCAGCTCTGCCAGTCTCCCTCCTTTCCCTCAGCACAGGACCTGGCTCTCTGCAGGATCCCCTCCATCAGGACAGGCTGCAGCAAGGATCAAGGGCAGATTTCCCTTTTTGGGGTGCACACTGAGGGTCTGACCAGGGTGAGCACCCTCAGGCACACCCCAAAAGGCTGGGTGGGCAGAATCCTGGTAAGTGAACCTACAGTTCATCCTGGAAATGGCTCCTGAGGTTCCCGCTTGGCAGCCAGGCACTGAGGGTGGCTCTGGGTCATCAGCAGGGCCACAGCATGTCCTGGCTAGAACCCTGCAGTTCCCACCGGCCAGCAGGCCACCCTGTCCCACAAGCCATGACCAGCCCTGGGAGCTCCCTGGGCTCAGGTGGCAGCAGCACTTGGCTGAGCAAGGAGGAAGAGCCATTCCAGAGCTATGGCAGAGAGATCCCCTCCAGCACGGGGCCCAGGCCCTGCAGCAGGGAGGTTCTGAGGGCCAGTTTGGAGGCCAGATTGGAGATGTCCCTTCCTGCACCTTGTTTCTTCTTTGGAGAGCTCTTACTGCCACAGGGATAGGAGAAGGACACAAAGGGCCATGGTCCAGCCTGGGGATGCTCCCAGCAGCTGCCAGTGAGGCAGAGGTGGCCAAGCCTGACCCCCACTGTGTTTCAGCACAAGTGTGGCACCCAGTGAGGTGTCAGTCCCCAGTGACTCCATCCCAGCACCCAGCCAGAGCCACCTTTGCCTCCCTGTGCAGGAGGGAGAGCCTGGCTGAGCGTGGTGTCCAGCCTGAGGTCTCCAGCACTTTGCCAGCTGCCTTCCCAGCAATGGGTAGGGTGTGGGGCTGAGGTTGCCTGGCTCCTGCTGTGCTCTGCTCCTCCTGGTTTGGCCCTGGTGGAGCCACGAGTGATGGTGATGGTTTGTGCATCCCTTGTGATGAGAAGTCCTCAGGCTGGAGGGAAGCAGGGGCTGGGAGCAGAGCCTTGCCTGTGACCCTCACAGCAGTGCCAGCACTGTTGTTTAAGGGCTAAAGGAGGTCCCCAACCACACAGTGGGAAATGTCACAACTCTCCACATCAGGACTTCTCCAAGCCCCATCTACCAGTGAGCTCCAGCTGAAATGAATCCTGGACCAGGTCTCTGTTCCACTGAAACCCCTTCCCAGCCCCAAACATCACGAGTGGCACCATGTCTGCTGCCCCACCCCACCAGCCTGTGCTGGGGGCCACAGGAGGATGAAAAACCCCCTTGAGCTCACCTTGCTGCCAAGGCCTGGCCCCCACCTCCCTCCACACCGCTGCCCCTAAAAAGCCAAAGCCACATGCCTTGCTCCCAGCAGCTGGAGAACAGCCAGGAACCACTTCCAGACTGCGTCACCATATTCACGGCCTCTCTTGGGCTATATTTAGTTTTGTGACTGCAGGTTTTTCTGGACGTCGAGTTGCTAAAGAACTGGCACTCCCCACTCAAAGCAGAGCGCATCCCGAAGGGGAGCTGAGCTGGAAGGGGGGAGCTGAGCAGGAAGGGGGGAGCTGAGCAGGAAGGGGGGAGCTGAGCTGGGAGGGGGGAGCTGAGCTGGAAGGGGGGAGCTGCACAAGGTGAAGGAACCCTGAGCATCCCCCAGGTGAGGTTTGCCTTGCTGACAGGAACAACCAGCACACTGCAATTTTAGCCCTCTCTGTCTCCCCTGCAGGGGAGTGCATGTGGAGCTGGGCAGCTTGTGCAGGGCCAGTTTCGTTTTGCCATAGCCAGCAGATCTGGAGAGGATGTGAACCTCAGCGCCAAAAGCTGCCTTGCAAAGAGGTCACAGCAAACACAGAGGGAGGAACCGTGGCTGTGCTGCACATCAGCCACTGTGGTCGGCATGTTTTTTACGAGTCTGAGCTCAGAGGCACTGACTCAACCACTGCCGCCTCCCTCTGCTCCCCCGAGGCCCCGAGTGCTCCAGTCTGGCCTGCAGCACAGCAGGGGATGGCAGGAGTGCATCTCTGGGCATCCCGCTGGGTCCCTTTGGCTCAGGCACAGCTGGGCGGCTGCCAGACCTTGTGATTCTCCTCCTGCTTCACTCTGATACCTGGGACAATCCTGGGATGGGGCACGTGCCCAGGAGATGCCATGGATGGGGTGTGGGCTCTGTCAGATCCCATGTCCCAGTGCAGAACAGGGGAGCTCTGAGCAGCCTGGTCTAGTGGAGGATGCCCCTGCCCATGGCAGGGGGTGGAATCAGAGGAGCTTTAAGATCCCTTCCAACCCAAACCATTCCAGGATTTTATTATAAGATTCTGTGAAGCCAGTGCAAGGTGATCCATGGCCTTAGACAAGGTTCAGCCACCTTCTTCCAGCCTTCAGGAGCCCGAAAACTGCTTTGGAGTTCATTGTGTGAGGAGGTGGAGCAGCCCTGGAATGTTGAACTCAACATAGAGGGACAGAATTTCCCAGGTCAGAGGGGACCTCAGGAGGTCTCTAGTTCAACTTTCTGCTCAAAGCAGGAGCAGCTGCAAGACCTCAGTGACCAGTGGGGCTTGAAAACCTCAGAGGATGGAGACAGTACAGCTCTCCTGGGCAAGCTGCTGATGCTTGGCTGCCTTCATGGGAAAAAGAGTGTCTTTATCACCAGTCTGAGCTTCTCTTAACTTACCTGATACCTGTTGTCTCTCTTCCTCTCACCATACACTGCTCTGAAGAGTCTGGCTGTCTTCTCAAACACCTCCTCACAGGTACAGTTGCTTTAGATCCCCCTCAATCCTTCCCTTCTCAAGGATAAATCTCCCACTGCTGTGCTCATCATCCTGGAAAGGGGAGGAAGTACCTGAGGAAAGAAAAGAAAAAAAAAACACCAAAGAAAAAAAAAAGGGGGGGGGGGGGAGGAGAAACAAGAATTTAAAAAAGAAAAATAACTACCTCAAACTCTTGTGACCCTCTTCACTCCAATCCCACTAAAAGTGAAGGCAAATGAGAAGATCCCATCCCGTCATCCTCTGGGCTGCTCTAAGAATCAGGAATAATAAATCAACTGACTTCAGCCCAAGATGTTCCCATCTCTTTGCTGACACCAGATAACACAGGGCTGTGAATATTCCCAGCCTGGAACACCTCTGAAGGAAAAGAAGCTGCTGTCTGCAAGGCAGGGAAGGAGAGACACTTAATAGGTAAAACAAGGGAAAAGGAGGCTCCAGAGGTCTCAGGTAAATCCGTTAATCCCACCATGCCTTTATTTTCCATGCTGCTCCTGAGGAACCAGTGGCTGAATGCACAAAATATCTGCACAGAGAAGCAATTGCTGCCTGATCAGCCTCTTCCCCTGGCTGAGTCTTCTGCCCTGTGCTGATTTCAGTCCCTCATCACAAGCCAAACCCAAAAATCAGTGCTCACATGGTCAAGGTGAGCTCTGCAGAAGGTGAGCTGTGTCTTTTTCCAGGTCGATGACAAGATTAAGAGGGGCTGGAGGCACAGGACTTAGCTCCATCCATCAGAAGCAGATCTGGGTATCACCACCATCAACCACCATCAACCATCATCAACACCTTCCCCCTGCCTACAGCAGTGTCCCTACAACGTCCCCTCACCCAGCACTGACCGAGGCCAGCCCTGGTCACACAGACAGCAGTTCCAGACCTGGCAGCTGTGGACAGGTAGGCTGGAGACTGGAAGTGAGCAGGGATGTAGGAGGTGTGATGGAAACAGGTGGCTGGGGGCAGGTGGTGCGAGGAGGAACAGGATATGACGAGACAGGAGTGACCATGAGCTTTGGGTCGGCTGGAGAGGACCAACTCCCACGACAGGAGGTCATTAGGAGCTGGCATAAAGGTGAGAGCAATCCAGGAAGCCTTTGGAAGCCACCAGGAAGACTTAAAGAGGGTCAGGAGGTTGTAGGTCTCATCTCAAGCTACTCATTAGCCACAAGGACTCTGGCCTTTCAACCAGGCTAATTACTGATTGCTCAAAGGATAACACTTCCCACAGCTGCTAAACTTGCTGACACTGGGCCCTGGATGTCTTCTATTCTGGGAAGGGGGAGTGGAGTCTCCTAGTGTGAACTTGTGGAGCTGGGCAAAGCCACACTGGAGCAGAGATAAAGTCAAGGACAGCTGCAGCTGCTTGGCAATCGTTCAAAATGAGCCACGAGTCACTGACTTGGCTATTCTGGGACGAGCTGAAGAGCCAGAGCTGGGGAGAACAAATTCATAGCCTGCTCGCACAGAAATGGACTGCAGCAAGCCTGGACCTGACCAGAGCCCAGGCACATTTGTCAGGGACCTGATGGGAGCCTGCAAAGCTCTGTCCCTGGTCACCAGCAAGGAGCCAAGGCTGCAGATCTGCCTTGGGATTGATCTACCAGAGCTCACAGGTCTCCAGCAGGGGAGAGCCACACAGGCTCCCTGAAAGTCACAGAGAGAAATCGCTGCTTTGAGGACTTTTCAGCGCTTCAGGTTGCCTGAAATTGGGTCAAAGCCTTTGCCCAGGGCTGCCATGCCTGAGTGCAATTGCTGCTGAAACTTCTAGAGAACCCAACCGTGGTTTCCCAAGTCGGAATTTATTTGGGAATGGGGGAGATGAGCCTGTGATATTCCCCGAATCTGCAACCAGCGGCCAGAGTAATCCTCTCAAATCTTTGCCTAAGGCTGGAACCTGAATTTGTTTATGTGCTGCATTTCCCAGCTTTTGGGTAGGGGCACTGGGCTGGGAGGCTCTGATGTGCTCCAGCAAAGGTCTCTTCCCTGCCTCCAGTAATCCCAGCAGTGCTGGGACTGACCTGACCCCTCCACACACCCCAGTGCAGGTCACCTCCAGAGCTGCAAGACTCAGATAGACAATTAAGCTCGTTGGGAGCTCACCCAAAGGACACCAGGCCTTCTGAGGTCACTCACTGCATATGCTGGAAAGCAGATATGGTCTCATTAGGCAAATATTTATGATCAATATTGTCCACTCTCTGGCAGTGAGCGGCATCACTTGGAGCAAGAAGCTCTCCAGGGATGGATGTGGGTTAACACAAGAGCCCGGCCGAGCGTGAACCTCTGCTCACCTGGCTTGAAAACACCTACATTTGGCCTAAATATTTTTTTTTCACAATTCACCAGGAGATTAATTAGCTGCTTGGAAACCCCAGACATTAATTATTGATTATGCAAAAGATTTTGTTCATCACAGCTGCTGAGCTTGTCAGTGCTGTAGGACAGGATGGCTGAGGACATCAGGATGGAGGGAAAGCCTGGATGAACCCTGGAGACTGAGTGGATTTGTCACCCCTTTCCTATGGTGGGACCTCTCCTCAAGGTAGAACGGCCCCAAAACAGGAGCCCAACTCAATCACAGCTGCACTGAGGGGCAGGGAACTGAGGCAGGGGACAGCGTGACCCGTTCAGGAGGCAGACCCGGGACCTTCTGTGCTCTGGGGCGCCTGAGCTGAGCTTGGGCTGCTCCCGGGGCGTACCGAGGGGAGGTATTCACCATCGCCTCCCCCTCGCAGGGACTCGCCGGCTCCAGCGGCACATCCCGGGTGCCAGCAGGCCCCTCCTCGCCCCGGTTCCCCGGGACGAAGGAGCCGCAGCCGCGGCGAGCGCGGGTGGCAGTGATAAACCTCCTGCAACGCCCGGCAATTAATCTTGCGGAGCGGTGAGTCAGAGTCACCCGGAGCTTCCTCCCCTCACCCAGAAACAGCCACCGCCGTCTCCAGAAGCTCTCGGCTCCAGGGACCTGCAGATGCCACCTGGCTGGGGAGAGGGATTTTTTTTTTTTTTTTTTTTGGTTCTGTGCCATCCTGAGAGGTGCTGGATCCCCCTCCGCACCTCTCCGCTGCACCCAGTGGAAACAAGACCCACCGATACCCACATGTGCCCGCCCGTCTCTGCAGAGGAGCGGGGTGCTTTATTCCCAGCTTCTCTGGCCATCAGAAAGGCGAGAGGGAGATGCCATCCTCATGATAAAGCCCATATAAAAAAGGTGTCAAAAGCCAGAGGGGTGGAGGAGGCGGCAAGGACTTAAATAAAGCCCCCGGGAAGGAATGGGTATATTTAACTCCCACCAAGAAAATGGCTCCTCGCATTTTCCCCCCGTCCCCACCCCCCTAAACCTGCCGTGCTCCCCAAACTTTCCCAAGCTTTCCCGGGGAAAAGCCTCTTCCCGCCTTGCCCTAGGCATGAATGCAGTTTGCAGTTTTAACAGCAGATGTCTCTCCTATTATGATTTATAAAAATGCTTAAAATAAATAATGCAAACATATTTACAGGAATGAATTCCTGCTCCTGAGCGCGTTTGTCACTCGGAGGCTCCCGAGCAGGAGCGCCTCGCCGCCTGAGTGCCTCCCGCACAGCCTCCCCGCTGCCCCCCCGCCGCCCCCTCCCGCCGGCGCTGCGGCGGCTGCCAGGAGCCCAGGGCAGGGTGGCCAAATCCCAAATCCCCCCCCCCCCTACCCTTCCCCAAACCCCGGGTCTGGGCCCACACCAGCGTTTCAATACAAATGTTGTATAATCAACGTGTTAAATATTTAAAATGGTCGTGCAGGAGAGCTGCCCGGCGGTGCCTGATTTCACACATCCTGACAATTTCACGGACCTCTGGGCTTACGTTTCTTGGCAAATAATGAAAGGCGGTGGGAGCCCCCTTCCTCGAAGGGCGCGTTGGGGAGGTTTGCCCTGGCCGCAACTCCTTCAAACGCGATGCGACTTGTGCAGCGCCTCTCCCACCTCCGCGCCCAGCCATGTCCAATGCTTTTAAGCGTGACCTTCGCGCGGGGCGGATGCAGCCGTCACGCCGCCGAGGTGACTCAAAGGCAGAGCGGGGGGCCGGGGAGGGGGGCACGGCCGGGGGGCAGCTGCCGCCAGAGCCGGCGCTTGCAATGGAGCAACTTTTGCAGGGCCGTTCCCGCAGCCGCGCTCTTTCCGGCGCGGTGCACACAAAGAGCCGCCGTACCTGCGGTGATGCGAGTGGCCCAATTACCGCTCCGCACCCTGCCCGCCCGTTTCCATAGCTTCACAGCACAGCGCTTCCCTCTCCCGAGGCCATCGGAGCAGGGCCCGGCATCTTATCAGCGATCATCCTGCCACGCAGCGCTCCTGCGGGCCCTACCTGCCGGCGGCCAGTCTCGCTGGCAACGCAGGATAATATCTTTTCCCACCAGGGACGTGCGATGATTTTTTCTTCTTCCCGCTGTAATTTTGTCTTGCGTCCAAAGCCTCTTGCATAACCCGTGCCGAGGAAGCGGAGCACAAAGCAGGGCAGCTCCAGGAGCTCCCCCGAGCAGGGGAAGGGGTGAGAGGCTGTCCCAACCTGCAGGACACCCCGAGAGGCTCTGGTGCTTCAGCCCTGCCTAAGGAAGGGCGAGAGGAGGCATCTAAAAGGACTAATGTGTCTCCCCGGGCAAAGCCCACCGGCAAGCTGTGAAGCTGAGCTGGGAGGACAAGGAGGTGGAGGGCAGGATTTTCCCCCCAGTGAGCCAGATCCTGCCTGGATGAGAGCTCCACGGGAGCCCAGAACCACACCCTTCAAAACAGGCACAGGATTTGGCTGCTCCAGGAGGAGTGTGGGGTGTTTCTGGCCTCCTGATGGAGTGACCTGCTCCAGTTCCTTGCCTTCTTGCAGATTGCCTCGGCAAGGAGCAGGAGCACAGGGCAGGCAGGGGGCACGAGGTGTCTCTGCTGTGACCTTTGTCATGGTGGAGGAGGCACATTCCAGGTGGCACGAGCAGGAAAATCATTAACTGAACGCCCTGACATTTTCCCAGTGAGGGTCTTGCACCCTTCCCTGCCTCAGCCAGAGGCACAGCCAGTGCTGCACATCCCACCCACTCTGCCTCCACTTCCCTGCTCCAGAGCTGGATCCATGGGCAAAGCCAGGAGAGAGAACTACCTGATGTGAGCAGGTTGAGCCCCCATCCTGGTGGCCACGCTGCACAGCCCAGCAGGACGGTAGCAGCACACACAACAAAGGTTGCTCAGCACTCTACATCCTCTGGGGGATGATGTGGGAAGGGCAGATCCCAACATGGGTCCATCCACAACTTCCCAACCAGGTTGGAATTGTTCACAATAATAGTTCATCACCAAAATCTCTGACTTCAGAGGGGCTCTAATTATTTCTCTCTGGTGACCAGGGGGAATGGCTGAGGCTGTGTCAGGGGAGAGTTAGGTTGGATATTTGGAAAAGGTGCTTGTTCCAAAGGGTGGTCAGGCACTGAACAGGTTTCCCAAGGACGTGGTCACGGCCACAAGGCTGACAGAGTTCAAGATGTGCTTGGTCAATGCTCTCAGAGAAACGATGGGGTTGTTGGGGTATCCTGTGCAGGGCCAGGAGTTGGACACGATGATTCTTATGGATCCCTTCCAGGTCAGGATATTCCATGATTCTATGATTTGTGAGTCTGGGCTCCATCTGAAAGGACAAGGAGCATCTGTTATCTTGGGACAGGCAAAGTGTTTATTTCTGATTTCTCTGGCATTAGAGGAACTTCACAAATTTTCACTTGCCATCTAGAAAAGTCATTTATATCAGCAGTGGATAAAACCAAGCCTCCTGCTGTTCAAAGCAACACTTTTTTGTTTGAGAAAGAATATCTAGAACAGTTCATTTTGAGTTGACCCAAAGTTATTTCTTTCCCCTGGGTTTTTGATTTAACAGCCCAAACAATACAACCCCACTTATTCTCCCAGCCCAAGGATACTTTTTGCCACACATCAAGTGCCTGCTTGAAATTTTCCATGCTTTGTGGTTGAGTCAGACTACATTTTTCTTTCCAAAATTTAAGCAAAAACTCATTTCTGAGAAGAGAGCTTTGCCCACCAAGCAGGACCATGGAGCTTTCCCACTGCCTTGCCTGGGATCGGGAATGAGATGGCTGCGCTGGGCCTTGCTCCATTTCCCAAGGAGCTGCACATGCATTTGGGGGAATGATCAGCCTCTGGGAATGGTTGTTTGCAGAGTAGTTTGCAGACTGGAAATGCCACAGAATTTGCTCAGCCTCTGGAAAACTGGGATATTCCAGAGAGGAGAGGGCAGCCAAGAGGATGGACATGGTGGGGCATCACTGTGCCCAGCAGCTGATGCCCAGGGAAGGGGCAGAGCCAGGGTCTGTAGGGGTGAGATGCTCCCAGCTCTGGTGATGTGCCTCAAGGACTTTGCGAGATGGAGGTGGCATGTTTGTGTTTTTTCTTCTTTCTGGATTTTTTTTGTTTTGGTTTGGTTTTTTTTTGTTTGTTTTTTTGTTTGTGGGTTTTTTTGGGTTTTTTTTTTTTGGCCTTATCTCTCTCTGCCAGGTTTGAAAGCTGCACCTGCAGGACAATTCAAACTCTAGTGTGAACTCACACCTCATCCGTGCAGGTTCAGCCTCCTGGATCCCACCTGGGGGCAGAGAGAGGTGATGATGCCACAGATGCTGCAGAAAGAACGGCTTCCTCCAGGACCTCACACCATCAGAAGAGCTTCATCTTCCAGCAGAGCTCCAGAGGCAGCTGGAGAAGGAGGCAGGGGACACCCAGTGAAAGCAAGCAGGGGCTCACCAAGACCAAAGGAATCCACAGGACCCTGAAGGAGGAACAGGACAAGGCTGACAAGCTCAGGAGTGCTCCTGTCCCACCATGGTGTTTTCTGAGCTTTATTCCCAAACTGTCCCACGTGCCTTGGGCAGCACCCACCCAGGAGCACCTGGGCACCGGGCAAGGTGCCAGCCCTGTGCCTGCCCTTCAGCAGGGCTGCAGAGGGAAAGCCCCAGGGCAGGTCCCCAGCTTCCTGCAGCTGCTGCTGGGCTGGCAAACGTCTGTGCTGGGCAGCAGAGGCACATCCACCCCTGCCTGTGCCTGCAGCACCTGCCTCACCAAGATGGGACAGGCTGTGACCTGATTGTGGGAGGAACAGAAAGGCTCCCAGGCAGCAAATGCACCAGCCCAGGTTGTGCTGGGTGTCAGCTCAGCTCTGCTCGGCTCAGACATGACTCAGGACAAGCAGCAAACTCCTCTGAGACAGCTGCACCAGCAGGGACACAGCAAGTGAGGCCCATTTCCCTCTTTTCCCTGCTGTCCTGGAGCTCTGACACTGCCAAGAAAAGAAAAGATGCCCAAAAACTGTGACTGGAATATGAATGTAACGTTCAGGCTGTGGCAGTGGCTGGAACCCAGCTTGAACTCCCCAGCCACAGAGGTCCACCCTGAGCTGAAGGCAGCAGGGACGAGGCCAGCCCAGCTGAAAAACCTTTCCTCCAGCCCCAGCAGTCCTGCTGGTGCCTGCCTGCACCCTCTGCTTGTCCACAGAGCTCTCCTGCCTGCCTGTGCCACAGCCCGCAGTCCTTGGCGTCCCCCTGGCACAGCAGAGGCTGCTGGCAGTGTCTGAGCAGATGCTGAGGAGAGGGAGCAACCCACATGTGGTCATGCCTGGGAAAGATCCAGGCCACTGGGTTTGGTCATGATGGAGAGCAGAGTCAGGGCTGTGGATGTGAGAAATCCACCAGCTCTGAGCACAGGGGCTGCACCCCCAGGCAGTGCCAGGGCTGGGCACCCCTGCCTGAGTGCTGTGTTCAGTGGGGCCCCACCTACCTCCAGCACTTTGGCTCTGAAAAGGGCCAGAAACCTCAGAAAAGGCTTCTGCACACTACATCCAGTGCAGCAGCACTGCCTGGCCCTCCCTGTCCATGGGCATTATCCCCCACACTCACCAGCTCCAGCCCCAGAGCCCAGCTGAAGAGTTGCCTCTGGCTTTCCAACTTCAGCACAGCAGAGCAGAGGTTTGGGATGAGGCAGAAGGGCCACACTGGACTGAGGGAATCCACAGAGCAAGACTGAGGTGCCCAGGGTGCAGCATCCATGTGCAGCACCCATGTGTGAGCCAGACCTTGCTTGTAGGGACTCTACCTATTCCAGTCATGGTTCTGGGGGCATCTTGTCCCATTTTGGAGATGGCTGGCCATGGCTGGAAGGATGCTCCAAGGTTCTGTGGGCAGCAGAAGCTTTGCCAGGGTCTAGAAGATGCCTGTTCCTGGGCTGGGAGAATGGCCTGAGCAGGGCTTTGCTCTCCAGCCTGGGCAGGCCAGAGGCTGTGAGGGAAAGAGGGAGGGGAAGAAACAAAGGCTGCTGCAGATCTGCTTGACCAGGGCTGTGGCACCACCAGGATCTGTGTTAAGGACTGGCTTCCCCAAGTTTAGGAGGCTGAGAGATGCGTGGAATAAATTACTTGTGACACCGACTCCTACACTTCCAGTCTCACACGGGATTTAGCCACCAGACTCCCGGGTAAGTCAGCGCCAGTTATTAAGGTCAGGAGAAGTCGGGTGGCTAAATCCTACCTGGGGCTGCGGCACAGGGCTGTGCCAGCCTGAGGTGCTCCGGGGGGCTGTGCCCCCTGGCACCACTGCCCAACACCCATGGCAGCCTGCAAGTCAGATAAATGAATTATCCATTACTGCATCCAGCTCCTTCATGGGGATTCTCTGGGAGAGGAGAGAGGAGAGAGGAGAGAGGAGAGAGGAGAGAGGAGAGAGGAGAGGAGAGGAGAGGAGAGGAGAGGAGAGGAGAGGAGAGGAGAGGAGAGGAGAGGAGAGGAGAGGAGAGGAGAGGAGAGGAGAGGAGATGCCCTGATCCAGGAACAGCCTGGCTTGTTTTGCTGCTGGTTTCTGAGTGGTTTCACTTATCTCTTTCCTCCTCCACTACCTGAGGTTTCAAATGCTCTAGGGAGATGTCTCCATTAACCACAGTTTTCTTTGGCAGTTATATTTCATTATAGTCTCTCTTCCCACTAATCTTTGCCAGCTTTTGCTGTTGTTATTTTTATTATGACGATTTTCACAAACCCTTTGTTTCCAGCCATACTTAACCTGGCCGTGTCCCTTTAAATACCACGGCCTGGGCAGAATAGGGGATCAGTCCTTTGACAGGAGCTAAAGTCCTGTTTGATCTGGATTAGATGCTGATTTTGCTTACCAGACTAAAGACCGAGGGGGACCACGCAGTGCCTGTGTTTGCACAAACCTGCCTGGTCGCATTCCTCTTCCTGCCCGTGTCCAGCCCAAGGGGTGAGCGCGGGGCTGTGCACACAGCCTGAAATCCAAGCGGATAAGCGGTCACTGTGTCTGGAGACGTAAGAAAATGGAGCTGTGGGGACAGAGGCGGCGGCTCTGCACCGTGCTGGGGAGGTGGCCCGGGGTGCAGTGTCCCCAGGTTGGGAGCAGGCCAGCCCCTGTCACTGGGATGTCTGTGGGCATCCCACAGCCCTTGGCACTGCTCACTCTGGAGGCCCAGCTCTGACTTGCTGCCCATCTTGCGGCCCCAAGCTCCCAGCAGTGGCCCTGCCTCCACAGCTGCCCTGCAGCATCACCCCCTGCCACGCTCCTGCTTCTGGAAGGCACCACGGCCAAACCCTGCTCCAGCAGAGGTGACAGGGCCACCAGCCAGCTCAGGCACTCCATGGGCTGGCACTGGGGGGGCAGGGAGCCCCCATCACACACACACACTTGCAGCAAAGCCAATTTATACCTCCCCCTGCGGCTGTCTCGATGCAGAAATGTCAGGACTCACAGCAAGGCAGCGAACCATGCTGCTGGTGGGAGCCCTCCTGGCCCAGCAGAGGCAGGAGCTGGGGCTCGGTGTGAGCCCAGGGCCTGCACCCCATCCCTCACTGCAGGGACAGGGGAGCACACAAGTGGGATCTGCCCCAGGATGGTTTTGCCCCACCTGCTTCAGGTTAAAAGCACCAGGAGAAAACGTGGAGCAAGGAGAAGGGCATCTCTTGCTCAGGGAGTCAGAGTCTTGCTGGAGGAGCATCTCCCACCTGGCTGGTGCCCAGGTCCCCGGGCAGTGGGAGACCTGTGTCCACCATGACAAGGTGGGAGGGTGACAGGGCACAGCTGAGAGGTGCTGAGCTGTGTCTCCTGCTCATTGCCAGGGTCCAGCTCTGCCAGAGAGAGGTGCAGGACCTGCAAGGTCTTCACAGGCATCAGTCTCCTCCCAGTGCACTCCCAGAGCTGGGAGATGGACCCTGCTGGAGGTGTGGGGGTCATGGCCGTGCCACTGCTGGAGGTATGGCTGCCCACAGCAGGTGGAGCTTCAGGAAGCACAGGGCCAGCACGTGAGGTAAAATGCAGAAATTAATGACTGTAAAGGTCAAGTGGGATGTACAGACTGAGGCATCAGCTCCCGGCAGTGGGCTTGGCTCTGCTGCAGTCCCAGCCTGCCAGGATAGAAGGCAGGTGGGCACTGGCATCACCCCCCTGCCCACTCCCCAGCCCCCCAAGACAAGAGGGTGACACCTCAGTGACAAGGGCGTGTGAGGAGATGGAGGAACCCAGGGTCACCCAGGATTCTGCAAGGGGAAATCATTGCTGTGCTCTGGCATGTGCAGGGATGAGAGGGGAAGGCTGTCCTGCTGTCATCTTCTTGTGCACAGGGAATCTCCATGGCAGGAGGTGGCCTTGTGGAACACCCTGGTCACCCTTCCTCTTCACCCAGAAGTAGGAGAGCAGGCAAAGCCAGAAAGCAGGTGAGACCAGATGGAGCATCTTCATGATTTGGGAAGTCTCATCCATGCTTGCCCTGTTCCTGCACCCTTCCTGGGTTTGGTATAACCTGCTCTAATCACTTGTTGGCTCATAGGTTTGCCAACAAGACACAGAGCAGCAGCTCCTGCATCCCTGACAGGCCTGCCCCAGGCTTGCTTGGGCTCAGGGAGAGGGGCTGCAGGAGGAGCCAGCCCAGGGGGCTCAGAGGCAAGGCAGGAGAGGGCAAGGCATCCTTCCTTCCCCATGGGCATCCAGCCCTGGATCGGAGTTGTAAGGGGGGGCTGCAGGACTGGCTGAGGGGACAAGGACAGGGCAGCCTGGTCCTGTGTCCCACTACCCGTGGTACCATTTGGACACCTCCACCAGCACTACACCCACTCAGCATTTTGGAGGGGGGAGACACAACTCCCCAGACCGATGCTTCACCAGGTCTGTCAGCACTGATGGCTGGCCAAAAGCAAGGCAGGCTGCAGGCTGCAGAGCCCCAGCTCGGGCTGGTGGTACCTGTCACCTCTGCTAAGCCCCTGCTCGGCCGCTGTCATCGTCACCCAAGGGCTGAAGGCTCGCGCCGCGCCAGCCGCTGCCTCCCCTGCCCGATAACACCGCGTCTTGCACTGAGTAGCCTCCTTCTGCTGTCACAGGCCGACCTATTTCTCACAAATCCTGACTGCTCTGGCCTTAAAGCATCTTGACGCAGTGCTGAAACCGGCCTTGGCACAGCAGCCGGCCCCCGATTAAGCGGGAGTTGCCGTGGCTTGGCGTGGGCTTTGCAGCGGGCAGACGCTGCCTGGGAGAGCAGCAGGGCTCGGGGAGCACCGATGTGCTCATCAGGAATAATCAGGCATTGATGGTGACCAAAAAGAGGAATCCCATGGCTCCACCAGGCTCAATGGTGCCCGCAGCCATGGGATGTTGGGTGTTGTGGTTCTCTGCTGGGGCTGAAGGAGCTGGTGATGGAAGAGGTGTCCTCCTTCATGCAAGCACAGCTGGCACACCACAAGCAGTCACCCACTCTGTGGGGTGCAGGGGGGAGCTGAGACCCCAAACCAAGACAGCTTCTCCATGGAGGCAGCACTGTGGAGCTACAGGCAGGATGCCAGCTCTGGTGGTGCTCTGGTCCCCAGGGCAGTTTCTGTGCACCCTGTGATGGCTGCAGCGACATCCCCAGCCTCCTGCAGAGCCGCAGCAGGGCAGCCAGCCAGGGCCCTTGGCCAGCTGGAGCTGCAGCTTTGCCTTGCTGGGGACACAGCTCATCCCACGGTGGGCTGGTGGGACACAGGAATGGGTGTCAGCTTCCACCTCCTGCCCCAGCTCAGGCATGGGGAGATCTCAGCAAGTGGTGGTAGGTCAGGAAGTCTGGAATTCCCAGAGGTGAAGCGATGTGGATGTGAAGCCTTTATCATGGATGAAGGATCTCCCATGGTTCCTCTTCCCTGAGGAAAGCCCTTTTCGGTTTTGCAAAGCATCCCACAGACCTTGTGTCCTCCCCTGTCCCACATCCCGGCATGGGACATTTGTGGGGAAGAAGCCAACACAGAGCTCATTCCCAGTGGAGAATGTGCAGAGACGAGGCATCCTTAGCCCGAATTTGAAAACTCCACAACTTCTTGGAAGAATTTCAGCCAAGGCTGGAAATCAGGCTGGAAAGCTGCCATGGTGTGTGACACAGGGAAGGTCACCTGGCCAGCTGCGGGGAGGAGAACTTGGGAGGCTTATTTAGATTAATGGTCCCAACCAAGCTGTCCCAGCAGCCCCGGGCTCCAGCCTGAGCCAAGCCAGGTGTGTGACAGTGAGCATCCCCCACAGCTGCCCATGCCTGGGGAACCCCAGGAGGCCTGCCTTGGTCCCATACAGCTGCTGTGGGGCTGCCAAAACCCCAGCCAAGACCAGGACACACTGGGCAGCACCCACCAATGGCCCAGCCATGCTGGAGATGGTGGATGGCTCTCACACCTGGCACCAGGGCTGGCTTGTCCCCACAGCCCCCTGAGCTGTGATGTGTCCCTACCAAGAAAACCTGAGCAGATCCCACCCTCCCAACCTCCCCTTGCAGTGGTGGCTGTGAACTGGGCCCCCTCCCAGCAACCAGGACTCGGTGCTGATGGAGGTTCCCACCCCACCACCAAGGTGCTGGCAGCCTCCCCTGCCAAGCCCTGTCCCCTCGGTGTCCCCATGGCAGTGGGAGCAGGCCGGGAGGTCACGCCTGGCCGGCGGCGCTCGCGGCGAGCCCGCCATCCGGCTCAGCTGAAGCACATTTTGTTCGGCGCTTCCTGCATCCTGCCCCATCCCCACGCCGGGGGGGCAGGTCAGCCCGGGGTCAGCCTGCTAATTGCAGCCCGGGGGACGGCGGGGACGAGGCGGCCACCAGCCCACCGTGCCGGGCTGAGAGCCAGCGCAGGGGACACGGAGTGGTGACACCCTGCAATGTGCTGGGGTGCCCCTGTGACAGGGCAGGACACTCTGCACCACTGTGGAGGTTCCATCTGCTGCTGCAGCTCAGCCCAGAATCCATCCTCTCCCAGCCAGGCCCCTCCACGCAGAAAACACCGCTGGCATCACCGCTGGACCAGCCCTGCACCAGGGTCTGGCCTCACCTGGCATTGCTTGCTGGCACCTTCCCACGCCACCAAGGCCAAGCAGGGATGGGGACACGGCTGTGCCCTCTGTGACAGCACACCCTAGGGCCACAGGCAGGTTTGGTTGCCCTTCTGCTAACTCCTTTTAATGAGGATGTTAATTAAGAGAGACTCGAGGCCAGCCCTTGTGGTAGCGCCCAGGGTTGTCCCTCAGCGCCGTGCCGAGCTCGTTATCATCATCCCATGCGCCCTGTGTCACCTGGCTGCCAGCAGGCACCCTGGGGACAGCAGCCCTGGGTGCCACCTTCCCAGCAGCAGCTGTGGGGACAGCCCAGCACGGGGGCTGTGCCTGAAGGAGGGTGAGTGTGGAGGAGGGGATGGGGTCACCCTCGGGGGATGCCTGAGGTCCTGCTCGTTAGGCAAGGCTCCAGGCCAGCACAGGGCCATCCTCCCACACACACACCTGAGGGGCAGGGGTGCAGCCCAGCTGGAAGTGGGGTGGAGGGCAGCCAGCACCCCATATCCCACCTCCCCACCACCCCATCCCACTCACGGGGAGGGTTTGAATCCCACTTCTGATTCTTTTCTCCCAAACCTTCCTGCATGGGGAAGCCCCTGCTCTATTTGTCCCCTGCTAATATCTGTGTCCTCCCTGGCAGCTCCATGTCCCTGCTATCACTCTCCTCCCCTGCTAATGCCCGTGGTCCCTGCCAGTGCCCTGCCAGTGTGGCACAGCGGGGTTTGCTGTGCCATGATGGCATTTCTCTGGGCACAGCCCTGTTGTGGGTGACACAGCCAGACCAGGCTGACATTCCCAGCAGTCCCCAGCCCCAGCTGTGGGTGGGATGAGCAGCACCCCCCTCACAGCTCCCCAGGGGATCTGGGCTGGGGAGGGGGCTCTGTGTGCTGCTCCCCAGGACACTCTCCCAACATGGGGCAGGGGCTGGCTCCCTCCGGGTGCCAGGAATGTGCCTTCTCACAGCTCCAACCCTGAGCCACAGTTGTAAAGAAACCGGCCAGACTCCTTTTTTTCCCAGAACACCCCCCCACATTCCTGCTAAGTGATTTCGGCTGCGCGAGCAACACGGGTTGGGATCCAGCTCCCAGCAGCCCCTTGCCAGTGCCACCCTGGTCGGAGCAGAGCCACGCACCAGAGCCCTGCTGGGGCACGACCAGGGGCTGTCTGTCCCTGCAGGCCTGGAGCTGTGTCACTCGCCACGCTGGCCCAGCTCCATCACTGTCACCATGTGCTGCAGTCGTTCCCACACACAGCCCTGGGTTCAGGCTGCTGTGACCGGGGTGCCTGGGCTCCAAACCACGCAGAGCTGCAGGGAGAATGCTGCTGGAGAGGGCATCTGGGGCAGCTTTCCCCAAGGACTTTGTGCTCCATCCCAGCAGGTCTCTGCCAGGCAGGGACAGAGCCCACGCACCGCCGTCACCCCCCTCCTCCGGGTGCACATCTGGCCAACAGATGCTGGCCCAAACGCTGGCTGGAGCTGGGGACAAAGGCTCTCGCTACCTCCTGCAGCAAGGCAGAGCCAGCACTGCCAGGTCCAGCCGGATCTACCTCTTGCCAGGCTGGGATGACCCTGCAGGACCTCCAGGGGACTGGTAGGAGGCTCCCAGCCCACCTGCCTGCCACGATTCCCAGCACAGCACCCCAAGCACTGGCAGCAACCCGATGGCTTGTCCATGGCTGAGCCCATCCAACATCCCCTCCATCCCAGACAGCTCCTGCTGATCCAGTATCAATATGAGGCCAGGCTGGAAAGCCACCCGGAGCCCACTCACCTTTGGGAGCTCATGTTAGACTTGTCCCGACAACACGAGCCTCACCGTGGTTCTCCATGGCACATCAATATTATTTCACCAAAACAAATGGTGTTGGTACTGCTGGATAAAACTCCAGGCAGGTCAAGCTGAGAAATATCCCCGGGAGGAGCCGAGGCTGGCTTAGCTCAGCCACTGCCAGGATTAACCGTGGGGATTTAGCAGCCAGGGCGACTCCAGCTCAGCTCATCACACCGTCCCACCACGCTCCGGCATCGTCACTGGCAAGGTCCCCACAGCTGGCAGGACCACGGCTCGTGGGCCACCACCGCTGCTGGGGGGCCTGGAGGGCTGGACAGAGGGGTGGGAGAGAAATAACCAAGCTGGAAATCATGACACAAAACATGCATTCATTTTATTCACAAAAACAGCCTGAATCGCTAAAACATTACAAACAGCATTTCAATTTAATGATGGAGAGAGAGCTGGAGAGACGGGGGGTGAACAGAAGAGAAATATCACTTTGCGTAACTGCTTCAGCACAGGTCCTGCAATATTTGTTTTATTTTGATTTTAACTTCTGTAAGTTTACAAAAATTACTTCTAGAAGTAAACCGTTGCAATTAGGAGGATTTTCTGTACGCAGCGTTTCTTGCTCTATATTAATAAACTAACAACGACTTTTTTTTTTTTGCCTTTTTTTTACTCTTTTTTTTCCTTTTTCTGAATTCTGCCAGTTGTGTAGCAATTGTTTTCTTCCACCTTTTAAACCGACCCTCTTGTGGGTTAAACTTCCAGAGGTGAATGGCGAGGAGAAGGGATACTACATCGCTTTAAACATATTCTCATTTATAAACATGAAGTTGAGGCATTCTAGAAACTATCCACTCTATTGTATGATGGGAAAGAATCAAATAAAAAGTATAAATGAGGGTGCAATTAAACAACTGTGCTAAATTACAGTAGTGCTTATTAGTAACTAGATTTTAAAAGGTTACTGTAAATTTACATTCCCTACACAAGTACTGCATCTTTCACACATAAACAACATCAACACCAAAACACAGAAAGAAACTGATTGTCCATACTCTGTCTATTAAGTCTTGGTACTTTACAGATCCATTGTTTTTTTCTTTTAATTATTTTTTGTTTTTTTATTTGAAAAGCAGTTAAATGTCTGACTAGGACTCGAAGATGTTAAAACGAACGCAAAAAAAAAAAAAAAAAGAAAAAAAAAAAGAAAAAAAATTATAAAAACAGGAATGAGATTTGCGAGAAAATATTTTTGGTTATAAAGAGACACAGGTGCATCCATTCATTTCAGCCAAAAATCCCTTGCCTGAGACAACACAAGCAAGCAGTGACATTGCACTTGGATGACAGAGCTTTGGGATTCCCGTTCCTACTGGAACCATCTGAACGCGGCTCCTGTAGGAAGCATCACCTTCTGGAAAGGAAGAGAGACAGGGAGGGGGGACAGAAGAAGAAGGGACAAGGCGTTAGGCTGGGTCCGGCAGAGGCGTGCAGCACCAGGGCTGGGCACCCACCCCTCACCCCTACCCTGGTCCCCAGCCCTGGGACAGATCCAGCCCAGGCTCCGCCCCTTTGATGCAGCTCTACATCCCAAGATTCCAACCCATGATTCCAGCAGGAGGGAGATGGGGTCCCCTTGCTGCCAGCCCCCCTCCCTGGCCGGGCACCAGCACAGCAGCTCAGCCATTGTTCCCACATCCCCGTGACCCCACATCCCCAAGTCCCCACATCCCCGTGTCCCAGTGCTCCAGCTGGCACAATGGCACAGTGTCCCGTTTCCCCTCTGGCCAGTGGTGAGCACAGTGGCTGGGCTGTGGGCAGTGGCATGGCCTGGCACAGCCCTGCACAGCTCCCTCGCTGCCAGCCCCCACAGTCCCTGCCATTCGCGGACAGACAGACAGACACCCAGAGGACAGGAGCCCAGCCACGAGATGGGTTTAGGAGTGCATTTGGATGGAAACTGGGGCAGGGAGTGAGCTGGATGGGCTTGGAGCAAGAGCTGTTCAGGACATGAGGGACATCACCCCCAGCCTCAAGGAAAACCCTTGACCCCAAGAGAGCAACCCCTGGCACCACCAGGAGCCTCTGAGCACCTCACAGGGATGAGAGATGAGCCCCACCAGGCTCAACCCCACAGACAACAAAGAGCCCAACAATGGCCGAGATCTCTTTGAAGCCACCTCCAGGAAAGATACCCCAATAGCACTGCAGTCCTCTGGAAGGAGAATCAGGGGCATTTCCCAGCTGGATGAGGTGGAAAGCCTGAGCAATGTTCATGAGAACATGGCTGGAGTACGCAGGGACCACAACATCTGTCAGTGCCAACAGCCCCCAAGCAAGGCCGAGCTGTGCCAGCCAGACACAAGATCACCACAGGATCACCACACAATCACCTCAGAGGACCCTTCAGGTCTCACATCTCCAAACAAGCAAGGGACACCAATGGGAAAGAGGCCACAGATTGCAGTGACAGGTGTGGGCCAGCAGACTGGCTGCCATGGGGCAAGGGGCCCACAATACTGAACCCGTGTGCAGGGCTGGGACACCTCATGCAGCATCCCAAGAGTCAAACCAGACACATTCTGGTCCCTAATTCCACACAGGAGTCAGCCAGATCTCACTGAGTCCTTCTGTTGGTTCAAGCCTCCATGAAAAAACAGGGAAGCATCACCCCCACCCCTGCAGGAAGACGTTCCCTTCCACAGGCACAACCCAAAAACAGGGCTTGGGCAAGGGGAGGGGGGTGAAGAGCCAGAATGGGCAAGAGCTGGGGTGCCCAGCAGGCTGCTGGCAGATCTCACCTGCTCCTGCTCCCAGCCCATGTTGAGGAGCAAACAGGGCTGGGTCACAAGCTGCAGGCATCACCCCTTCCCCAAGGTGTGTGTGACACAAAATCAGGCATCTGGGAAGGCTGAAGTGCCTGTGCCCAGTGATGCACAGGGCTGTGGCACATCACACTGACCACACTGCATCCCACTCAAGGCACTGGAGGCAGAACAGGCAGGGTGGACCCTCCAGCAAAGGCCACCTACTCAGATCCATCATCCCAAGGGAGAAGAACTAGGGGAGAGGGGGCTCCTCATGGGTCTGGAAGGAGATGTCTGATAAATACCTCTGCTCTTCATTATTAAAGGAAGATGGAAAACCAGTTCTAACGTGGATGCCCAGGAGAGATTCCCCTCATCCCCACAAGCACAGATTCACAGGATGGTTTAGAGGAAACCTCGAAGATCATCTCATTCCAATCCCCTGCCACGAATAGGGACACCTTCCATTATCCCAGGTTGCTCCAAGCCCATCCAACCTGGTCTTGGACACTTCCAGGGATCCAGGAGCAGCCACAGCTTCTCTGGGCACCCTGTGCCAGGGCCTCAACACCACCACCATGAATATTTCTACCTTATGTCCAACCTAAATCTATTCTCTTCCAGTTTAAAACACTCACCCCTTGACCCCCATGGCCAGAATCTCTGTGAAGCTGACATGAGGGTGACAGCGACCCTCACTGGCACTAGCTGGGGCACCAAGGCTGTTCAGCACAGCTTCTCTGCATGGGGAACAGCTCTGATGAGTCAAACCCCAACTATTCATGGCCTTCACGTGACCTACAGCGCTGCAGACAAGCCCAGGGTGACCTGTGCAGGGCTGGCCAGCAGCCCCCACAGCATCAGCTGGGGCTGCTGGGGCTGGCAGAGCCCAGAGGAGCCTGGTCAGTGCAGGGACGTGCTGCTGCCTGCTCCCAGCACCTGACCTCACTGGTCTCCGAGCCCCAGGCAGCCCCACCACAGCGGGACGCCAGCGGGGACCGGTTCTTCGGGCTCTGTAGATGTGCAGATAAAGCTTAACGGCGGCTGAGGGATTTAGCCCGTTTTTTTATGCCGCCGTAAAGGTTTAATTCTATTTTCTTTACTGCTTGATTTTAGATCAACGTTTAATCATAGCTGCAGCCCCTGTCTGGGCTCTCCGAGGACATTCCTCTGGATGCACAGGGGTGGCAGGACAGAGTCACAGTCCTCCTCCTGGGCAATGGCACTGCCCCCCGACAGGGACAATGCTTCACAAAGCCACGTGAATGTTTCAGCCCCATAGGAAGGGCCACTGAATGGCCCCTTCTGTCCCAGGATTAAGTACAGGGTGTGATGGCATCCCACCAGGACCAGCAGCCCATGGAACTCTGCATCCTGGCCCTCTTCAGACAGGTCTCCAGCACAGCTGAAGCACTGGTGGTTGCCCTACAGCTGGCCCAGTGTATGACCAAGGTTGGTTGACAGAGGGTTAGGTTTAACAAGCCAGCTTTGACCTGGGTGACCTGGGACATCAGCCAGGGTCACAGTGTCCCTGTCCCAGACACAATCTTGTACAACCCTACCAAGGTCAACCCACGGCACAGGTGGATGTTCTGAGAGAGGGGAGGGTCTGTCATGAAAAGGGGATGGTGGTGCCCTGAGTGACCCACACCTGCCCAGGTGTCCATGCCACCAGCACAGTGGTATCTCTTTGAGCCTCAACACACCTATGGGCATGGCCAGGGGGATGGGGATCCATCTCTGGTGGGGCCCAACTCTACCAGATGCAGAAACCTATTTCAGTGGCCCTAGTTTCTCAACCAGCCATGAGATGGAGAAACCCATCACAGAGGTGACCATTCCGTGGGTTCCTGGTGCTATTTATCACCCCCAGACCCAGTGCTGGGAGAAGGGAGAGACTCCTCTGGCTGCTGCGAGCTCCGAGTCTATTGACCTGCTTTAGGACTCTTTGGAAGAAATGAACTTTTTTTTTCCCTTTCTCCCTTTTTCCAGATCACTGACTCAGCAAATTAGAACAAGAATATAATTTAGCAATACAGCGGTTTTTGAAAGACACAGTCCCCCTCTCCTCATCCCCACCGCCCAAATAGATTTTTTTTTCCCCTTCAGTATTCATTCAGAGCTGATGCTAATTGAAAAACGTAGAACGTGGCTAAGGGAGAGGCAGGCTTCGGTTGCATTGGGACCACCAGAGGATGGGCAAAGCCCTCGTGCCAGGATGCACCATCCAGCTAATGTCCAGGTGACCTTTTAGCCTCTGCTGTTTCTCCACGGAGATGTGCTCACCAGAAGGAGGAAGCACATAGGCATGGCTGACAGCAGGACCAGCTCACAGAAGAATCAAAATCAAACCTGGCTTCAGCACAACACCTGGGTGTGCAGGAGGAGGGAGGCTCTGCCAGAGCAGTGTGTCCATGGGACACCCCTGCCCTGCTGGCACCCAGCCCCCACCCACGCCATGCCACCAGCAGCTGCCCACAGCCCCTAATGAGCTTCAGGCCCACAGAAACCAAGTCACCACTTTCCCTATAGTCCCCACATGAATGTCACACCTCCCCAGTGGATTTGGCAAGGTGGCACCCCAAGACAATGGCTCTCCTCCAAAGCCAAGGACATCCACCACTGGGCCATGGTAGGCAGTGACAGCCCGAGTACCATCTAGAGACTCACACCAGGGCACCTGGGCATCCCCAGCAGGAGCACTGTCAGAGGGGACTGCAGCACTGCTGCCACGGGAAATCCGGCTGCTGCCTTAGGGACTCATCCTGACCACCCCAGAGGGATGCTGGCCCAGGGAGACCCGGCACAGCCACTCCACTGGGGATGTTGGCCCAGGGAGACCCAGCACAGCCACTGCACTGGGGATGCTGCCCAGCACGCACTGCAGCAGTTTGCTCCCAAAACTGGGGACCACTGTGCTCCCGCTCAGAGAGGAGTGAGCTGAGGGTCTGGGCTTTGACTGCACTGTGGCCACAGGTTTCATCATCACCAGTTACTCCAAGTTCTGACCCAAAAAGTCATTTCCCTCCTCTGGGGCTAGATGCTGCTCCCCAGCTTAGGGAGCTGCCACCCGCTGAGGACAGGGGATGCCGTCACCAAAACCCCAGCAGAGCCCTGCTGCTGCCTGTGCTTGCAAAGGGGAGAGCGAAGTCCAGCGTGCCCAGGGACCCCAGGGAGAGACCCCAGCCCTCCTCCCCACACCAGTCAACCCCAGTACATAGCAGGGGGTGGGGACTAGGGGCACTGGGCAGAGCACACATCTCAGGGTGAGAGCTGTTAATGGAAAAGGGAAAAATAAAAGAAGTAAGAAGTACCAGGTGTTTTATTATCTAGGGCAAGATCCAAACCCAGGAGCGCAGCCCGAGGAGGGGTTAGGGTGCCTGAGAGGGGCCGGTTACCTCCAGTGCTGCAGAAGGCTTCTTTTTGAGTTCTTCACATTTTCGGAATTTGCAAATCTGGTGGCCAGTTTTGCGATTCCTACAACTGCTGCACTGCTCGCAGTTTATCCGTCTTCGGCAGGGCGGGCACATGCCGCATCTTTTCCGTTTCTTTTTCCCCGAATTGATGGCAGATGCCAACTCATTCTGCATGGGATACTCTGCCAAGCCAGCCATATGGAGCGCGCTCTCTGCCAGAAACACGCCGGCAGGGGTCATAATGAAAAGGCCTGGGTTGATGGGAAAAGCCCCCAGGTAAGGAAAATCAGAGGGGCCGTTCATTGTCTCTGCAGCTGAGACTGCCTCCATGTCAGAGATACCAGTCCCGTGCTCGCTTGTTAGAGGAAGATGCTCCTGTACCACTCTTTTGAGCATTTCTGTCGACTGAGCAAACTGTTGGAGGGCGGTCTGTCCTTCTGAGGAGAGCTCCGACATCCGGTCTAATTTGCTCAGCATACTAGAGATGTTTTTGTGCTTTGAGGTAGAATGACTTTTATCCACAGTCGCATCATTGCCATTAGCTAAGGGGTTGCCTTTCTCTGAATGTTCGCTTACCGAGCTGCTGCTACCAAAGGTGGAATAGTGGGAGAGTGGACGGGACTTCTTAAGACTTTTGTTCAAAGGTTCACTTATTATTCCACTTTTGTTCCTCCTCTCGGAGTTGACGGGGGGTTGAGAGTCATCTTGGTTATTTTTTTCCGTCTCTGGCTTGTTCCCAGTGTCTTGATGGGAGCCCGAATTTGACATGGTGCCCGGAGCACAACGACAAAACCAACCCCAAAATTAAAAAAAAAAAAAAAAAAAAAAAAAAAAAAAAAAAAAAAAAAAAAAAAAAAAAAAAAAAAAAAAAACGAAAAACCAAAAAAAAAAACCACCCCAAAAAAAACCCCAAAAAACCCACCCCCAATGCCAAAGCAAAAGACCCCCAAAGCCCTTCTGGTAGCACTGGCCCGCCAGCCACCGGGGATGCTCAGACGGGACCGCGCATCAACGGGGCGTCTCCTCCCGCGCCAGCTGCGGAGGACTCAGGGTGCTCTCAGTGCACAGACATACTCTGCAGCTCTGGGACACACCACGCGGCTCTGGAAGGAGAAAAGAAAAGAGAGTTAGCGCTGGCAGGAGCCAACGGGCTTTTCAAAGCAGCTCTTCCTCCCCCTGCCATGAAAATCTCAGTGCCGCGAACAAAGGAACTCCAGGGAACGGACCTCGGTGGAGATCCGTTCCGCTGCTCTCTAAAAGGGTCGCCATCCAGACAGAAGTGGGGGGTCACAGGGGAAGTCCTGGCCTGGTAGCAATGGCACTCTGATGCTTAAAGACTCTCTGTGCCCGGCTCTCCTCCCCCAGGGACAGCAGCCCCAGGGAAGTCACGGGGCTCATCTCCTGCTCCGCTCCAGTGGCGTGCGGCCCTGCGCTGGATGGGACCGCAGGCGCCAGCGCGATGCTCCCGGGACAGCAGCTGGAGCTCATGCAAGGGATGCCTGGTTGCCACCCTGCAGCCACCCTTGTCCCCCCAAACCGAGTGCCATGGAGGCAACACCCCAACTCCCACAGTCCCAGGGATGCTGCTCACCCAGCTCAGGCTAGGCTGCACCCCTCCTCCTCCTCCTCCTCCTCTTTCTCCTCCTGGACCATTGTCCCTGAGCCAGCACTGGGCAGGGGAAGGAAGCCACATGGAGAGCGGCAGCATCCACCTTCAAGTCCCACAGGGATCCACAGCATCCTCCTCCAAACCCCACCAGCAGCTGCAGTGGTCACCCCAAATCCCATAGGGAGCTGCAGCATCCAATTCTGAGCCACTTCCAGCATCCACTTCCACATGGTGTTCACCTCCAAATCCCCATAAGAGCTGCAACATCCACTTCCAAAACCCACGGGCAGCCATGGCATCCACCTCCTAACCCCACGAAGGGCTGCAGTGTCCACCTCCAAACCAAACAGGGCATCCACTTCCAAGTCCCATCAGGAGCTGCAGTGCCCATCTTCAACCCCACAGGCAGCCACAGCATCCACCTCCAAGCCCCAGTGCTGACCTCCTGCTGTGGCCCAGCATGCCCAGCACACATGCCCAGCGGCTCCAGAGGAGCCATGGGCTCAGCAGTGGCATCAAGAGTCTTCCTGGAGCGGATGCTATGCTGCTGTCCCTGGGGCAACTCCGGGGCAGCTGGGCCCAGTGTGGCTGCAAACACTTGTTGTTGTGAAATTCCTCCTCCTCCTCCCTCCCGAGCACGCACGCACACAGGCACCGCCAAGTAATCAGGCTTTAGAGGAGAAAAGCTGCAGGGCTTAGTGGAGCAGGAACCCACGTCCCCACCCCGGTGGCAGTTGGGGGAGGGTGGCAGTGGGAGGAGGCCCCTCGCCCACCCCATCCCTCCATCCTGGCTATCCCAGCACCCTCCTCTCCAGCGCCCAGACAGGGATGTGGCCACGTGTGGAGAGCTCTGCTCAGACCCTCACTCCTGTGCAGGGGTGATGCAGCAGACCATGGGATATCCCTGCACCCCACTCCTGCTCATCCATCACCCTCTGGATCCCCTTCTCCAGTGCAACCCCAGGAACTCCACAATAGCCCAAGAGGACCCTTTCCCACGGACAGAGCTTGGGCATTGCCGTTAAAACGCTGATGGGGGCAAGGTCCTTGTGCCAACTACCGTGGTACCGGCTGCGGAAGCAGCCCCGGTGTCTCACTCCGGTGCCAGAGCCGGCTCGCCCACGGAGAAATCCCCCCCCGCCCTGGCGCTGAAAACCGCTTGCTTCAGCTGCTGCGGGATTTAAGATGCAGCGCGGATCGATGCAGGGCTTGGGCTCCAGCCGGGAGCTCGCCAGGCCACGTGGGGAGGGAGGGCTGCGGCGGCAGGACGGGCTGCCCTTCCCCAGCACCCCGCTCCACGCCTGGCGGGGGGATGATGGGCAGGGGTTAGGTGGGGTGCACCCCAAAGGCATGACGGGGTGCTGGGAGGATGGACGAGCTGCTGCCATGCAGCTGAATCACCCGTCCCCTCTGCCAGGGAGGTGGGGGACCTGTCCCTGGAGACCTTGGGACGGGTCACACCTTAGTGCCGACAGCAACGGGCGCTGGGGCCGGAGCGGGGAGCGCGGCAGGAAAAGCACCGGACGGGAGGATGTGAGATAAAGCGCCCGGTTGTGTTATCTCACGCCTGCCACGGCCGCCTTTCCTGCGGCCCTGCGCCTCTTCCGCCCACCCCGCGCCGTGCAGGGAGCCGAGCGCCGGCCACATCGGCCCGGGATTCGCCACCCTGCCCGCTCGCCCCGTGGCATCGGAACCGCCGTGCCGCGGGGCTGCCGGGGAGGCACGGGTGGTCTCCAGCCACGACTGCTGGGGATGCTCTGCATCGCCCTGGCAAAGAGCTGGGTCCTGCCCGCATGAGTCTCCCCACAGCCCCACAGCGGGGTCCAGGTGCCAAAGTAGGGAGGACACCAGCTGAAGCCACGCCGCGGTCACCATTTCCACCAGTTCCCATCTTCTCCCGCAGCCAGACATACCGGCCAGCCTCCCTGGCTGGTCCCACCGTGCCACGCGGATCGGGTGCCAGCAGCTCTGAGCCGCCGCTCGCAGCCCCCTCGCACCGGGCCGATGGCTGCACAGCCTGGCACAGCCCCCCCGAGCACCCGCGGCCGCGGGACAGACCCACCCCAGCCCACCCGGTGCGGCTCCCCTCACCCACAGAGAGCCCGGGCACAGCGCCGCGGCCGCGCTCAGCCCCAGCGGCGCAAGGCAGTGCCCGCTGTTGGCACGGGCGCGGCGCCGAGCCGTGCCGAGCCGTGCCGAGCCGTGCCAGCGGCGCCACCGCACAATCCCGCCATTGTCCCGGCCGCCGCTTTGCCTCCGCCAGCTCCCACCATCTGCAACCACCCGGCGCTGCCCTTCAGCCCCCGGGGCCACCGCGCCAGCAGGCGCCGGACACCGCGGCCGTGCCAGCTGGGACGGGGCTGTCCCCACAATGTCCTCGCCAGGCACCCCAGACCGGGGTGCTGGGGGGTGCCTGGCTGGTTCACATAAAAGGGGGGATCCCCCACCCTGACACCGTGGGACCACCCAGCACAGCAGATATCGCTGCTCCTCGCCAGCCGCTGCCCGGCCCTGTCGTTAATTGCAGCGGGGGGAGGAATTAATGATCTTAATCCCTTCTTTATGATTGACCCGAGTAAAGACGGCGAGGGCCCCCTCCCCGTCCCGTTTCGGCCCCTTTTCCGGCCCCCATCCCTTGGGGAAGGCGCCGGGCAGCGTCATCTGGGTCCCTGTCAGAAGGTGCTTAGTCCCGGCCACGGCATTAAGGGGCACGTGATGGGCTCTCTCGCCCGGATCTTTGCACGGGGCAGCTTAACAGCCTGGAGGGATGCCAGGGTTCAAGGGGACACCGCCAAGGTCGGGAGGCCCCAACCCACACCCAAGGGTTCCCAACCCTCTGCAGGACACTGCTGCTCCCCTGCAACGCCTGCCAGGTCCAGGGTCCGAAAGCCAGGGGGTCCCAGGGTGAGGGATGGCACTGAGGGAACGTGTTGCCCTGAGAAGCTGTGGCTGCCCCATCCCTGGAAGTGTTCAAGACCACGTTGGAGGGTTACCCAGTTACTCCAGGGTTTGGAGTAACCTGGTCTAGTGGAACATGTCCCTGCCCATGGCAGGGGGTGGAATGAGGTGATCTTTAAGGACCTTTTAAACTCAAATCATCCTGTGACTATTTGATTTCCATGGGTCACTCCAAAGACCTGGCTCTCACCAGCCTGGAATGCTCAGATGGGGCAAGGCAGCTGTGCTCTCACATGGTCCTGGGGGGAAAAAAATGGGATACTCCTGTACCCGGGTCTTCCCCCAGCTATCAGCACCACACCACCCCTCACCCCCTTCACTCTGCCCCAGGGCTCCCTGCACCCCAGCACACAGGGGACTGCTCTGCAATAGTCCTGACAATGCCAAAATAAATAAAGGTTGCAAAAGGATCATCTCTGGTGGTCCAGAAAAACCCTTGCTAGCCGATGGACTGAGAGTCCCCCCAGTTGCAGGCACCATTCACTGTCAGAGGGGAGCAGGAGAGGAGCTTTGCTTCTCCTAAAAAAATGACAAGCTGCAAATTCCAGCTGGCTCCCCTGCGCTTTCGCTGCATGGCTGGAAAGCCATCAGCTCCCGCCGACCTAAAAAGTCTCGTCTTCAAGAAAGAACTTCTGCTTTCCTTTAATTTTAAATAAATCACCCTCCTCCCAGAAAAGCCGCCGGTTGGTCAGCCGTGCACAGACACGGCGTAGAGGGAGAAGAAAGCAGCAAAGCTGAAGCCGAGCTGCTCCCGGGCTCCGGAAACAAAAGGAGAAAATCAAAATTCGCCTTTTTTCTAATCCCTGGGCACTGGGTGGGCACTGGGGGCGGTGGCTTTGTCCGCCCGCAGCAGACGGAGGATGAGGACGGAAGGGACCCCGGCGTCTTTTCAGCCTGGAGAAAGGCTGCAATTGTCCCCTCTGCCGCGTTTTTGTCCCCACTTCCTCCCCCTCGCCGCGTGGCCGCCCGCCCAGCATGGCCCCCACCTCCTCCCCACCTCCATCGCTCCCTGGTGATGGATGGACAGACAGACGGACAGATGGGCTCAACTGTGCCATGGACAGACCAAAGCAGGGCACCCACCACCACCATGTGCCTCTCTCAAAGGCATCCCAGGAAAGATGTAGGTCAAGGGAGGCTGCAACCAGAGGCACCTTCCACTTGCAGCTCCAAAGAGGGGCTGGAGGTGGTCCCTCAGCGGGCCAGCAGTGGACAGGACCGTGAGATGGCCAGGAGCATGGAACTGTGGGTGGTGGCAGCGACGAGTGGGGAGACAAGACAGCCTGGAGGAGTCCTGGTGCCTGAAACACATCCCGGGATGAGACACCCAGTGGGTAGAACAGCACCACGGCCCTGCAGTGCTGTCACAAGCCAGAAGGTCCAGCAGCAACCCAGGTCAAAAGCTCAGGAGAACAAGCCCCACCAGGACAAGGTTCACAGCAGCTCCGACCCCAGCACCACAACAGCTGACTCAGCCACCAGGTGCCCATTTCTACAGCACAGTCAGACCTGCTGTTCCCTCCACCAGGTGACACAGGTCAGCTGAAACAGGCAGTGATGTCTCATCACAGCCTCACCAGCCAGATGTCCAACAGCAGGTGAACCAAGAGAGAAATCAATCCATGATCTCCCAAGGCTGATTATCCCTACAGGACACCCATCCATGGTGCCTGATAACCAGGTGCCCGAGGCAAAGACAAGCCTGTTATTTGCAAGCCATCACCTCTGTCAACTCAACAGCCCCCAAGCTCTGCTCTCTGCATTCATCCTCCAAAAAACTGGTCCAGCCAGAAGATCCACTCCTGGATGTACCATGGAAGTTACCATCACCCACCACCTTTTCTCCAGACATCAAGAGAGGACACCCTGGCCTGGGGGAGGTATGGGCAGTGCTGTGAATGCTCAGGCTCACCCTGGGTGGGTTGAAGAGCCAGAGGTATGATGGGTCGAGGTATGACAGGTCACCAGATGGGCAGCTCACACAGACAGTTCATCTCTCGTGCTCCAGAACATCCTTTGAAGGGCCAGTCGTGGCAGCCACTCTGCTTGTCTCTGCTGCCGAGGTGGCACTGAGGGATGTTAAGAAGCCAACTCCTGAATTAAAAAGGCTATGGAAGATTAAATCCAGCATCTGGAGTTTGCCCTGGAAGCAGATGGCGAATCATCATGGTGCACAGAGTGGCTTTCACCCGTCTCCTTCTCGCAGGCAGCCACTCGGCCCTGGTGATGCCCCCAGGAGCAACTCTGGACACATACACAGGGCAGGATGTGTCCTACCAGGCACATCCTCAGGGGCAGTGTGGTGAGGCCATGCCACATCCTGCTGAGCAGGCAGGACGTGATGCCACCTCCCCAGGTGGGCTCCCTCCACCAAGGATCCAGCAAGGGTGTATTTTTTCCCCACTGGTGGTGGGTTTTTCCATGTAGTCCCATGGCTGCTGCGGGCTTCCCAGTCTTGCAGCACAGCCACACCCGGATGCCTGACTCAGGCAACACCCCAGAGCCTATCACCAACATGCTTCCAAGGAGGTTATCATGGTGGAGAGGCCAAGGAAGTGCCTGGGGACACCACTGTCTGCATGCACATCCTCAAACCTCACCCAGTGGCCCTGGCACAGCTGGAGCCACCACCGCGGGGACCGACCTGCGCCCGGGGCTGCCCCAGCTGGGAAATGTGGCCGCGTCCTGCCTCCGCAGGGTGGTGGTTACGGATTAGGGAGTCTTAAATGTCAGACGACCAGGCGCTCCCTGGAAATCCACTTATCTCCGCTGCCACTCGGAGCGGCCAGAGCCGGGCGGTTATGGAGATAACGCGATTTGAAGCGTCCACCCGAGCATTGCAGGGCTGCGGGTGCCCTGCGGACAACGCCAGGCACCTCCTCCCCTCCTCCACTCGCCCAGCTGCTGCCCAGAGAGCCGGGTGACGGCCGTGCTGCTCAGCCCAGGGGCTGCACCCACCTGCGTGGTCCCCCCCTTCCCCAATTCCGGGGGATGAGGGAGGCTTGGCAGCGTCGGTGCTCATCCATCCCCCCCTGTGCCAAAGCTGCACCAATTCGCTGCCCAAATCCTAAAACGACTGTAACTAAAACCTACCAGATTGAGCCTGGGGAAGAGCCCCCCCCGCCTCTCCCCCCTCTCCAAATGGGATTGAACAGATCTGCTCTCGCACGAGCCCAGCTCGCAGCCAAGCAGCATCTGACATTCACGCGCCGTGGCACGGCTCTGCCGCTCGCCCACTCCCCCCGGCTTGGCATCGCCCCGGAGATGCACCATCACTCCCAGCCCAGCAGAACCCCCCCTGTCCTCTGCAAATCCCCCACAGACCTTCCTGGAGGGACTCCAGCTCTTTGGTCCAACTAGTTCCCCGTGTTCTGTCCACCAGGTGAGGTCCCCAAGGTGATTCAGGGCTGTGAGGTTCAGGGGACCAGGCAGAATGACCCCAGGGCATCGGGGACAGGTGGGCAGGGGTAGGCACTGCCCGGTGGCAAATGCCAACAACAACGGGCATCCCAGCAGGACCCCCGAAAAGCTGGGGGGCTGAGGGTGGCTCTGCCCTGGGATACCCACACATGGCCTGCCCAGGCCAAGCTAAGACATGTGAATCGCTCCATTAACAGATGGGGTGATTACAGTGTCAATTACTCGGGGTCTGACTGACAGCCGGGTCACAGAGAGACCCATCAGCATGGGCAGAGTGAAGGGAAGTTCATTAAAAATAAGGGGAAAAGTTGTAGGCACAATCCCATGGGAATGCTGGATGGCAAAGAGCCCCAAAGCCATCAGTGCCACCTTCATTGGTGTTCCAACACATATGTGCCACCTCCAAGTCCCACTTCCAATGGTGCCCACATCTATTTGTGCCACCTCCAAGTGTCACCTGCAATTGTGCCTAAATCCATTAGTGCCACCACAAGTGCCACTTCCAGCAGTGCCCAAATCCATCAGTGCCATCTCCAAGAAGAGCTCCAGCCTGGAGAGGTCCCCTTGTGCTCCCAGCTCTCTCAAAACCTCATCCCTCCACATCCCACCAGGCAGCTCCATGGTGGCAGAGCCCAAACCGAGAGGCTGCTCCAAATCCCAGGAAAGCTGGCGCTGGGAAGGGCTGGTGCAACCCCTGGCAGCACCTGTGTCACTGTCATCAGTTGAGAGCGCCGGGGCCGGCTCAGTGCACTTGAGTTTGGCCATTAATGGGTGGTGGGGACCTTAAGGTGCTCAGTGATGAGATCCCAAGTGCCCATGATCCCTGCTCCTGAAGGCATCAGCTTTGGAAGAACCACTTTTCCCAGCAGGAAGGCGACGGCCCCGTCGGAAAGCGGGTCCGCAGACGGCAGCTACTGACAGATGTCTAAGAGGACGGCGAATAATCCCGTCTTCCTCTGGGAGGATTCGGGTCGCCCTCGCCCTCACCGGGGGTTTATCCATTGTCTGGATCTGCCGGCGGTTGTTATTTTTGGTCAGCACCGCGTTTTGCTTGGCCTCGCCGGCAGGAGGGAAACAGGAGGAAGAAGAGAAAGGGGAGGAAGGCTGCTTGGCCAGGGCTTGGCAGGGGGAAGACCAGCTCAGCTTTGGGAGGGGGCAGTGAGGCACCCCACAGCCCTCAGGGAGTCCGAGTCAGTCTCTTCCCAGCCCCACAGCCTTGCTGAGCACAGCAAAAACTCACCACAGTGATGGGGCTGGCACCATCCCATCCCCACTGGTGGCCAGGGGAATTGATTCCAGTAAGCCCAGTGGGCCAGAGAGTCTTGAGAGGTTTTGGGGTACAGGTTTGGGGGGCAGGCAGCAGTCAAGGTTCTCTCTGTCACCAAAACTGAGTGTAGGGGAGGGATGGGCTCACAGTATCTCAGGTCCATGCAGACAAGCAAAAAAAAAAATGGGGAGCTTCAGGAAGAGAGATCCCCAACCCGCCCTGAATCCTTGGGGTGCAGACTCCCATCCCTCACACCTCACCCTCAGCACTGCAGCATCCCAACAGCAGGCCAGCCCTGCTGGCAGGTCCTGTCCTCCCTGATGCCTTGGGTTCACCAACACTGCAGGATGCAGCTCAGGCAGCCCCAGGGATCCGCACCTGGATCATTACAGAGGCTCTAGTGAGGCACTGGAACAGATCACCCAGAGAAGCCCCATCCCTGGAAGTGTCCAAGGCCAGGCTGGATGGGGTTGGGAGAAACATGGGATAGTGGAAGGTGTCTCTGCCTAAGGCAGGGGGTTGGAATGAGATGAGCTGTAATGTCACTTCCAACCCAAACCACTCCATTATTCCATGATGCTATCCTGAGCCAGGTGCGAGGGGAGGCAGAGCTGGGGTAAGAGCATCCAAGAGCACGTTCCTAGGGAGAAGACACAAATGCATCAAGACTTTGCTTCTCCCCATCTCCCCAGCAGTGATGCAGAGTATCCCCTCAAGGCGGGGCTCTCCATCCTTCTCCATGTCTTTCCACCACCTCCCAGTTTGCCTGCAGAGCAGGAAGACAGGATAAAGCTGCCTCCCCACTCCGTGGGATCTCGCTCCTACAAGAGATGGAAGGCACAAAACTGCCTCTCCCGAGCTTTCCCCACGCTCAGCACCGCTTGTCATTCAAGCAAACCCCGTGGCCTTTAAGCTGCCAAGGTACCAGAGCTGCTCTGGAATCGGAGTTCGCTCGGCTCCTGCCCTGGAGCAAGGAATCTGAAACGCTGCCACTGGAAACGAAACAGAGCATCCGTCATTTTACTTGCCAGAAATATATCCAGCCCCCAAAAAAAGAAATACTGCCTGTGAAAGAGCCAGCAACAAAGCCCTCGATTCCACCGGTGAAGCAGAGCCCGGCGTCGGGCATTTCCACTGGAATCCTGATTCTCTGCCCAATTCAAAATCACCCAAAATAAAAGGAGCAGCGGGTTATGGCCAGAGGGGCCAGAAGAAGGGTACCAGGTCAAATCAGGATGGCTGGTGAGGACCACAAGCTCTCATCTAGGATGCTACAAGGAAAACCCATGGGTTTGAAAGGAAAAGAGGCAGGTGGCAGAGGTAGGGCTGGAGGGGATGAAAGGTCCAAAGGAGCAGAGCAAAGCCCAGGCAGCCCAGTCATGGGGATGTCCAGGGGAACCCACCCTGCTCACAGCATCCTGCCTGCAACCCTCCCAGGCAGGCAAGTCGTCACCCCCAGCCATTCCCAGTCGCATCCCCAGGAAAAGCAGCAGCGCGTTCCCAGCCAGCCCAGCCCCCAGCCCAGGCACGCCAACCCAAATATCTGCGAGAGGCGCTCCCCTCCCTGGGAACGGCGACTTGCCGCAGAGTTCACATGCCCCAGCAATGCCTGATTAAACTCCCAAACTCCAAGGGAATACCCCTGAGGCTGTCTGAAGATAAGCTAGGAGCTAGGCTGCTCTCAGGAAATGCAGGAACTGGGAAAGAGCAATCCCTTTTTTTTTCCCTTTTAGATCCAGAATAACACAGAGCAAACCCTGGTGCTCTCTAGCGCAGACAAAGCACTTGCCTGAGCTCACTGCTGTGCACCCCAAGAGCTTCCTGCTCCCTGAGACATCACAGGTGACCAACCCCAGCTGCAAGCCAAATCCTGCTGGAGCATTGGGGATGGAACCAGAGAGCCCAGGACAACACCAGGCAGCACAGGCAAGCAGGCTGGAAGGTGCTGAGCAAGAGGACAGTGCTGGAGCCCTGGCAGAGTGCTGGGAGGGTGCTGCCCAGGCCATTGGGTGCCACAGGATGGTGACATTTGCTGCCAACACCTCCAGGACTGGGATGCTTGGCAGGTGCTCCACCAGTTTGGTTCGCCCTAGGGAACACCTCAGGTGCTGGTTTCACTGGTCCTCAGATCTCCTGCATCCCTCATTGTCTTTTTTCTTGTCCTTGGGCATTTCCACGTTGGATGGTCACACATTAGACCTGGATCTCCGAGGTCATCCACACACTCAAGGGCAAGGGCAGTCAAGGAAACCATGTGAATGCAGCACCCAAACAACTGGGAAAGCTGGAGCATCCTGGGATCAAGAGGAAGATGATGCTCCTCCCTTCTGCACCTGCTGGACCCCAGGGAGCAAGCAGCACCTCATCCTCCAGGAGAGCAGAGCCACAGCGAGGGTTTGTACCACATCCTGGGGACCAGGGAGCCCCAGGGGTGCCCTGTCCTGGCTGATGGTGGGGACACTGCAACACTGGCATTGGTGGTGACCAAATGTCCTCAGACACAAGGTCAGCCTTCAACCAGCACCACACCTGAGGAGATCTGCACCCCACACAGCGTGCTGTCGGCTGAGCAAACACGCCTGAGGCCAGAGGACACACAGACTGACCCAAGGCAAGCTCTCCTTCAGAGATTCCTCTTGGATTTCTTCCTTGGGTCTTAATGCTTCTTCAGGAATCAGCCTGAAATGAAAAGCATCTTCCTTCCCTGTACATGGCAGTGGAGGATAGAAAAACAGCACTCCTGGGCAACCTGATGGCAAGAGCTATTAGGAAAACTGTTCCTGGAAAACTGTTCCTTGAAAACTGCTCCTGGAAAACTGTTGGGCCCATGATGGGGTGGCAGGGCAGGGAGGGGTCCTACCAAGACCCAGCTCCTGTCTTTGATCAATACCAGTCTGGCTGCAGAAAACACTGGGACTGCTATGGAACACTCAGATTGTCTCTAGGAGTCCAGCACAGCCACGAGACCCCACTGTGGCCTTTCCATGCGTGAAGGGGTATGGAGGAGTGGGGGGTGGAGACTTCTCTCCATGGCCTGTTGTAACAGGACAAGGCACAAGGGTTTTAAACTGACAGAGAGCAGGGGTAGATAAGATATTAGGAGGAAATTCCCTGTGAGGGTGGCACAGGTTGTCCAGAGAAGCTGTGGCTGCCCCATCCCTGGAAGTGTTCAAGACCAGGTTGGACGGGACTTGGAGCCACCTGGGATAGTGGAAGGTGTCCCTGCCCATGGCAGGGAGTGGAACAAGATAGTCTCCAATGTCTGTTCCAACCCAAAGTGTTTTCTGATTCAACGGCAATTTTTAAAAAGCACAAGTGAGGTGGGAGAAGCTGGCAGATCTTAAAGAACAGACCCCAGGACAGTTGGAAAGGAGAGCTGGAGTCCTGGGAAAGAGGAAGGGATCAACACCACCACCAGCCACAGCATGAGTCAGGATGGGAGGACCCTCAGCTGAAAGAGCTGCAGGAATCACAGTAAGGAACAGAGAGGTTGACTCTATGACCATGGGAGAACCTATCCACAAGCTGTCACAACACAGAGGAAGATAGGAAAGGGACACAAGACTGAGCCTGGGGAAGCTGAAGCATGAAGTAAACACCACTTGGAGGGAGCTGGGAAGGGCTCATCACACTGGAGATATGCTTTGAGGGGACTGACTGCAGGGTGTCAGCAGCTGGGCTCATCTGTCTGGGCTCACTGCTCCTTCCTGGCCCCAGGCTCTGAGGGGCTACAGTAAAACCAGAGCTAGATGTCTTCCTCACTCGCTTTCCCTCACTTCCCAGGTGGCAAGCTGGAATGTCAAGGAACAAGTTGGATGTAGCTGGTGCCTGCCACGTGATGGTCCAGCCCTTCTCCAGCAATCCCAAGGTGGGCTCAGGACTCCCAGCCTTCACCCAGGACCTGCCTGCTGGATTGGTGAACCCCTGCAACAGAACCATCTTCCCTCACCAGGTTTGATCCCATCAGAGTTTGCATCCCTTCTGAAACCCAACACCCATATCCCCATCTCCAGATGGGTCTTCTCACAGCACTGGCAAGTTCTGGAGGGAAGCTCCAGAGCACAGGGCTCCCAAACAAAGGGGTTCCCACTGCCTGTTCTCAACTTCCATGATGGACATCCTCCTCCACTTGCTGCTTCCCCAGCCACCTTCATCCCATCCTCCTCCCTCTTCCCCATGCCAGAGGGTCCTGCACTGTGCCCTCAGTGGCATGATCCATGGAGGATGAGCCCGAGCAAGGCTGGGGGATGAGCAGGGGATGTGGAATGAGCTGGGCAGGGAGTGCCCACAGAATCCATCCCCCAACAAGCTGGAGCACCAGCAGATAGGGACTTGTAGGCAGTGGACTCAACAAAAAGAAACCCATCCTTGTGTCTGGAAAAGCCACTGGAATTTTAGGGACTGTCCACAACATCTCCCTCAGTGTTCTGATGAAGATGTTTTAATACCAAAAGCTTCACAAAAACCTGCCTGAGGGGGGAGAAGGGGGTTTCCTACTATCTTAACTCATGACACTTTTGACATAAGGTACATCTAGAAGAATTCCCAAGCAATTCCTGACCAGGTTCCCCTGGACCAGTGTGGCTTCCCCATCCTCATCCCAGATGGACCTACCTGCCCTCCCTGTACTTTTCTCCTGCACACCGTGATGCTGAACGACAGCACCCGGAGGGGGAATATCCTCCTCTGAGGATTTTTCAGATTAAAAAAATGTACTTTTTCACCCTGATGATGCATTTTAACAATTTAACAAAGGCAAATCGTGGTGCCAGCTGCAGCCCTCACTACCCCGAGGGAAGCAGGCAGCACCCACGCCGGGGATTCAGGATGGGTGTCCCCAGAGGATGGCCACGGGCCACCCAGTGTCCCCGCGGCAGCACCCCCGCTTCAGCTCAAGGGGTTTAAGCTGAAGCAGTGCAAGTCCCTGCTGCAGCCCCCCGAGGTGTAAGGCTCCCTGAGCTCTTAATGGGCTTAGGGAGCTGCTGGGAGCAGAGCGGCTCCCCCAGCGCAGCGCCTGGGGGGACTCACAGGCATCCCCGGCTGGCAGCCCCGGCGGCACCGCCCGCCGTGCCAGGGGCCACCCGCCAGCCCCGGCGCCGAGCGCTCAGCCTGCTCCCTGCCCATCCCAAATCCCACACGCCTCCTCCTGCTCTCCTTAAGGACTCGTGTGCCCCCCAGCCCTACAGCAGATCCAATCCCGCCGGGCCATGCCACCAGCCTGGCACCCACACACCTGCAAGCTTTGCCCCACACCTGCACCCCTCTCTGGTCCCCCCCTCAGTGCTCACCCCATCACCACTGTGCACCCCCACATCTTGCCCTACACCTGCACCCCACATCTCACCCCACATCATCACCCAGGGCTATGCTGAGGCCACGCTAAGCAGCAGGACCAGGGGGTGCCTGTCACTAGGGCAGGACCAGCTGCAGATCTCCCCTGCTCTGGGGGGTTCAGACCCCTTAACATTCAGGCTGAGGGTGAGAGGAGCATGTGCTACTCAGCCTGGTAAGGCTGGAGGGGCCAGCAAACCATCCCACACCATCCCTGGGAAATCCTGTTTTTCCAGGCTTGGATGAAGCACAGTAGACTGGGAACAACTGCAAGAGTGGGGCCATACAGGGAAAATCCTACTGGAAAGCAGTAAAACCCCACTCAGTAAAACCCTATTCAGTAAAACCCCATTCCCAACCAGCACAAGTTTTGGGGAGGCAGCCCCTGGCTGGAGGCACTCTGGCAGGAAAGGCTCTGCCCTCCTCTTCGTCCTGTTTTGGGGGTTTGGACTTTGTGCCTTTGGGTTTTTCCAGAGGGGAAATGTTTTTAAAAAGCAAAAAAAAAAAAAAAAAAAAAAACCCAAAACCTAAGAATGTTACTGAGCTCCTGTGAATTCCCTATCAGCTGCTGTACACGCACATGGCACAGAAAAATCCTTAGCAAATTCCTGCTGAAAAATAATAAAAAAACCAGGAAAACCCACCAAAGGCTGAGCTTGCCGGACACAGCGCGCCAGGAGGGGCTGACAGAGCTGTTACGGTCTATTGGGCCAATAATCCACAAACTAAGACAGATTTATTGTACATGGCAGATCCTAACAGCTCCAAAGAAACCATCACTGTCTCCTGGCGCTTAAAATTCACTTTCTTGGGGGGGAAAAAAAAGGGCCAAAATATGGCTTTATGAGATAAGATGCGTGGTTGGACCATTCTGTGACAGGCAGAAGCCTGTGCAAACACATCCACGGCTCTTTTTTTCCTTGGTATATAAATATATAAAATATCTCCTCTTCCAAGGCGAGCGCGACTGCATTACCCGTCGGAGCGCTGTCCTTACCACCGGATTACCCGGCTTGGTTTCACCTCCCTCTGCAAGATGGATTTGCAGGGATGTTGTTTCCACCTCGATATTACCGATCAAAAGCAGGGGGAAGATAAAAAATCAAGTTAATTAAAGCTAAATCGAGCCCCTGCATCCATCTGGCTTGCTGGGATGGGCGAGTTTGGGTCCCCTGTCCTTGGGAAGTGTAAGGATCTGAGAAGGGAGATGCTGGAGAGGAGAGCAGGCTCTTCCCACTGGAGTAACAGTGATGGCAAGAATGGGATGGGGGGATAGCTTGATGTTGATGATGATGATAATAAAAATAATGATATTAAAAAGGTCAGAGTTGGTGCTTTCCCTGTTTCTGGCAGACAGGACCCCAGCCGGTGTGGAGCAGCAGGCCAAGAGCGGGATCAGCCCGATCCCATCGCTAATTGCGGCATCTGTTCGAATCTCCGCGACGCTGGAAATCACGCTGGGCCCGGCTCAGAGCTTCCCGGCGGCTGATCATATCGGACGGGGATCAAAGAGGCTCAGCTTACGGGTTTAGCGCGCGGCTCGTCCCAGCCGGCGCTGCCGCCGAGGGGGGGCCGGGCTCCGCTCCCCCGGGGGGGCCGCACGCCCGGGATGCTCCTGGGAAGCTCGGAGGGTGCGTGGGAGCGAGCATCCCTCGGCGGGGCGATGCCTGGGGGGACCGACAGCTCGGAGACCCCCGGCATGGCGATGGCGCCTGGATGGTGTTTGCCCTGACAGCCCCCACCAACCCCCCGCTGCACCCCAAAACCATCGGGGAAGGAAGGGGGCGGGTGAGTGTGGGAAGCTGGAGCAACCAGGAGAGAAGCTCCTGGAGACTCGGAGCGATGGCCGTGGGCAGGGATGGGGGTTTGCATGAGTGCCCCAGCTGCACCCCAAAACCATCCCGGGGATGCGAGCAGTGGGATGCTGGACAGTGGATGCTTTCAGCTGCGCCCGGAGCCGCGGAGCGATGCCCGCGGGCAGGGACGGGCGCAGGGAGGGGCTTTGCACGGGTGCCCCGGCTCCAGCCCTCCGGCCGGCGGGGCAGCCACGGGAAGGGATGTGCCGGGACTGGCCGGGTGGCTCCAGGGAGGGAGTTGAACGAGTAATTAGAGCAGGAGGCTGTGAGTCAGCAAACGATGCGTAACCTCGGCGAGGCTGACAATGAGGCAAAAGATGGCAGTTTCGACCGAGAGCGCCGGCTGAAAGGGCACATTTAGATATGCAAAAAGCAGCAACTCCTGACAATCCCAGGGCTGCGACCCGCTCGGCAACCCGTGCCGCTCCGGAGCCGCCGTCTGCCGCCGCGCTCTCGACGCCTTCCTCCAAAATCATTGTGAATAAAGACATGGGTGGGCACAGAACAAACCCCGCGGAGCGAGGCGGTGAGGATCGCTCCCAAAAAAACAGCGGTCAGGGGAAAACACCGAGCAGCCTCTGCTGCAGCACCCCATGCTGCCCGGAAAGTGGGATACACCCAGACTAGGCAGCTGACCTTGCTCCGGATGCCCCGGGGGCGGCGATCCCCCGGCACAGCCGCCGCACTCCAGCATGGATATTAAGGTTTGGCTTGGAAGCAACCCCAGCTCCAGCCACAGGCTCGTCCCCCCTGTTTTGGGGGGTGCATCAGGGCTGCAGGCAGGTAGGGCCCCGCCGCACAGCCGCCCTCGGCGAGGAGAGTTTAATTAACCCCGGAAAGCGATCGTTAAACGGCCGGCCCGGGTAATCGATGCGGAAGGGGCAGCTTTGCTGCCGAGGGACCATCTGCTCCGGGGAGCCTTGGCGGCTCCTCGTCCCCCCCGTCACCCCTCGCCTGCCGGGAAGCGGCCGCCGCCGCCACGGGGCAGCTGCTTTGGGGACCCGATCCCGAGCTGAACCCCGGCCAAGCCATCCCGGGGGGATGGGAGCTGCCCCTCGCCTCAACCCTCGCTTCCCGTAAAGCCCCAAGCCCCAGAGCCACGTGATTTCCGACGCGACACGGTCCCCCCGGCACAAAGCCCACCGGAGGGTCCCTCCAGAGCGAGGCATCCCCCCGCCCCTGACAGGATGTGGCTGAAGCAGAGCTGGGCAGGGATGTGGCCGAGCACCCTTCTCGCCCCACAGCTGTTTTCACCCCGGAGATGAGTTTGTGGCAGTGTCAGCCTCGGGGGCACAGAGGGTTTCTGCTTTTTGGAGCACCCAGTACCCTCCTCCCCCCCCGCACACCTATGGCCGCATTCCTGGGCCAATGCTCACAGGGATGCTCTCGGCATCCCGGCATCACCCAGGATACGTCACCCTGGCCTGGGGCACTGTGTCCCTTCCCACCCCCCAGCACCCCCAGGCCTTTCTCCAACCCTGAATTTCCAGGTTTCTCCTCATTTCCACCCAATAAATGATGGGTGCTCAGGGGCAGGAAGGCTGGGTGTGGTGCATCTGCTCCCGAGGAACCTCGGAGCCCCACTACAGGGCACTGACTGCAGCCCTGGGATGGGGGTTCTGGGCAGGTCTGGGATGGACACAGAGAGACCCCTGACCCCTCACCCCATGGTCATCTCCCATGAGAGCCTTGGGAAGCAGCTGGGGGTGCAGCCAAGAATAGCATCCCAGGGCAACGCCAGCCAGGGGATGAAGAGCATGATTTTGTCCCCCAGGATGGGACTTGGAGAGACCAGTGTCCCCAGTGATGTCCCTCTCCTATCAGGAGACCTTCTGCCATCATCACACCCTGACCAGCTGGCAGTACCAAGACATCCTGGGAAGCCTGTGGGGCCATGGCAGTGGCACGACCGTGCTGGGGTGATGCAGACCCTGGGCATGGAGCCACAGGCATCCTCCTCCTGGCCTGGATCTGTCCCCCACCCGTCGGGAGGAGAGGAGCACCCAAGGAGGGCGAGGGCTGCATCCCCCAGTAAGAAAGGAGCCCAAGGGTGCTGCCAGGGGAAGTGCTGGCACAAGGAACAAGCCCTGGGACACAGCATAGCCCTGAGGCCCAGAAAAAGCCCTGTCACAGCTTCTGGCCTGGCCTGGGGCAGAGGGGATGGTGCAGCTGCTGCTGGCCCAGGCATGGGCAGGGTGTCAGATGGGTCCCCAGGCCAGCCAGGGCCAGCAAGGTTCGAGGTGACCTGCAAAGCAGAGCGGGCACATGCCCTCCTTGCCCCATGGATAGAGACACTCTGGGCTCCTCTTCACCTCTCCAGAGCTGCAGACCCCTGGGAAGGGGACCAAGGTTGTCCCCACTCCGATGGCAGCAGCTCAGCTGGCAGGGGATGGTGCCCTGCACACACCCATGCCCCTCCTCACATACTGGCACCAGTTAGGGCCACCCTGCTCCAGGCAGGTAGATTCAGTTTCAGGTTGCCAGGACCTTTGGGTGAGCAGGCTGAGGCTCCAGCACGGAGTTGCTCAGGTGAGGGTTTGCCAGCACAGCTGAGTTCCCAGGGGAACACGTAGGGATGCTCCTGGTACCCCAGCATTGCCCAGGGTACCAGCACCCAGCCACTGGACATGGGGATGAGATGAACCTTCCCTTCCCTCCCTGTCTGGGCAGGGATGCCCCTGGCAGCCCAGTGGGAGAGCAGGAGGAACACCACGGGCAGGAGGCAGTGGGGAGACACCCAAAGAAGAAGGGAGATGCTCTGCTTCCACTGCAGGAGGGAAACTGAGGCAGGGAAGGGCTGGGATGTGCCCAAACACAGGGTGCAGCAAGGGCACCTAGAGCCAGCTTTTCCTGATACTCCCCACCCAGAGGCCCCAGTGCTGAGGACAAGAGCAAGAACAACCCCCTACCCTGGTACTGCCAGACCCCAGTATGGGATGTGAAACAGGAGCACACCCTCAGTGGGGTGCCCCCCCAGCCCTCTCAGGAAGGATCCAGCCCCTCAAACTGGGACTCAGCCGTGTAACAGCACTTAAACCACCCCCCAAAGCACTGCAAGCACTGCTCAGACTCTGAGGGTACTCAGCCCCCTGAAATGCTGCTCAGCCACCCAAACCTGGTGGCCAAACTGGCTCTCAGCTTCCCAAAACAGTGCTCAAATCCAAGCCAGTGCTCAGCTCCCCAAGCCAGCGCTGAACCCCTGAGTGGGTGCAGAACAGCCCAGACAAGTGCTTGACCCCTGAGAGGGTGCTCAGCCCCCGAAAACACTGCATAACCCTCAAGCTGGTGCTCAGCCCCCCAAAACAGCAATGCCTCAAATCAGTGCTTGACTCCCAAGCCAGAACAATGCTTGACCACCAAACCAGTTGCTAGCTCCCCAAAATGCTGCTCAGCCCTTCAGCCTAGTGCTCAACACCCCAAAATGCTGCTTTGAACCCCAGGCCAGTGCGCAGCCCCCAAAAAGCCTTATCCCAATGGAGGGATCAGCCACTCCATGGTCCTCCTCAAGGATGGCCACTTCAGTTTCCTCCCAGTCCACACACTGGTCACATGGTCCTTCAGAATGGCCAGACAGCCCTGAGGGGGTGTCCCCAATTCCCTTTGCCCCTCCATCACCAAAAGGACACGGGAGCACCATGGCAGGGAAGCCAGTCCCTTGCCAACACCCTGGCTGTGGGAAGGGATGTGTCCCCCACTCTGTGTCTGGAGGGGAGCCCCTTGTCCCCTTTCCCATCATTTCCCAGGGGAGCACCACCAGTGGGATAGACAAGATTCCCAGAGCTCTGCTGGGAGCCTCCCCGGCCCCAGAGCCATGGAGGGTGGGGGGCCTGGCCAAAGGCAAGGAATATTAGGCATCAGCCCTCTGGTTATCCTTGGAGGTGACTGCATGGTGGGATGGGCTGTGGGGTGCAAGACCAGGGGCATTGGGTGGGATGAGAGCACGTCCAGCCTCTAATGGAAGCGGCTGCTGGCTGTGGGGGACTTTTTCCCCACTGCCAGGGTGCTTTCCAGCCCTCTCCATCGAGCTGTTGGCCTTTGGGATGAGCTGCTGAAGCCGCCCCCACACAGCCCAGTGCCAGCTATTTCCAGGATCAGGCTGGCAGTGGTTATGGACATGGCTGTCCCTAAAAGCACCAACCGCAGGCAGCCTGGGGACCCCCATTCCCGCAGGTTCCCCTTTCTCCCGAGCTTTGGCATCTCCAGACCCCCAGACACAGCCCCCACCTCTGCCCCACGCTCACATCCCTCCCTGCTGTCCCCCACCCCTAATCGAACTGGCTGCCGCACAGACTCATCCCAGTTTAATCTTCACGGTGCATCAGGCACGGGGAAAAACACAACGATTTTCCTTTTTTTTTTTTTTTTTTTGGGTCTTAATCTTTACCTGGGGTCAGATTTACCAATCCTCCCGCTAATCCCCCAACGCCTTCGCAAAGCAAAGGGCCCCCTCCTCTGCCAGCCCCGAGGGAGCGAGTCCAGGGAGCACCCATAGCCCCAGGGTGCCTCGGGATTAGCACTCCAGGTGACTCCAGTTTTTCCCAACGAGGTGGCAATACATGATTTTAAAATGTTTTTTTTTATTTAAGGAATTTGAATGTGAGGATGGGGGGAGGGAGATCACACAGCAGCGGGGAGAGAGGGGCAAAGCCTGGGGGTCTTGGCTCCACTGACAGGCTCAGATTTGGGGGAAATATTCGGGGAAGGGATGAGAAAACACTTCTTAGAGAGGATTCCATGCCATACCCTGGCTCAGTTTCCCCGTGTGTGGAGATGAAACGCCACCCCTTCTTGAGGGACTCAGATGGCACCAGCTGCCCCTGAACAACCTCCTGGCCATCCCTGGTGGGGCAGGACTGGGAATCACCCCGGACCTGCAGATGGGAGAATTAGGGGTCTGCAGATGTGGGGACAAGGGTTCCTATGGATGTGGGAGTACTGGGATCCCTGTGGATGGGGGGATACAGGGCTCTGCAGAAGGGGGGCAGGGGCAGCAGGGGAGGCTCTGCACAGAGGGGCAGCAGGGGACCTGCATATGGGGGGACAGATGCAGGGTCCCTGTAGATGAGGGGACACAGAGCTTTGAAGATGAAGGGACAAGGTTCTCAGCAGAGCAGGGGGACAGGGATGCCTGGAGGCAGAAGGGAACATGGGGCTTTGAAGATGGGGGCACAGGAGTCCCTAAAGAAGTAGGGAGAGGGGTGCCTAGTGATGAGGTGACAGAGGGCTCTGTAGAAGGGGGACGGGGTTTGCAGATGAGGAGGGGACAAGAGCAACAGGGTTTCCTGCAGAAGGAGGGGACAGGGGCCCTGACAGATTGAGGGGGACAAAGGAGAGGGGTCCCTGCAGAAGGAGAGGTCAGAGATCCTTGCAAATGGAGGGGGACAAGGGTCTTGCAGACAGGAGAGGGACAGAGATCCCCGCAGATGTGGGGACAGAGATCCCTACAAATCTGCCCAAATTCCACGCCAACCTCCAGCCATGCTCCCCTCGCACCGGGGCTGCCCCCCAGCTCTGCTGCGGCGGGGGCAGTGCAGACCCCGCTGGCTCGGTGGGAGGCGGGGGCTGCCAGCAGCCGTGCCCAGCCCCGAGCCCCCCGCGGGCGTCGCGCCCGGCGGCGCTGGCCGAGCTAACCGGGAATGGCAGCGCGGCCCTCGCCGCGACACCGCGCACGCTCCGCCGCGGCCGGCACCTCGCCGCGCCAGCCTGGAATTTGCAAGCTGTCCTGATGCATTAAAGCGCAAACGCCTGGCGTCCAGCTCCCAGCCCTGTGCCCGGCTGTGCCAGGCCATGGCATCCCCTCCCCGGGGACGCCGACGTGAGGCCAGCTGTCCCCAAGGGCGGCCAGAGCCACCATCATCATCTTCATCCTCCGCGTTTATTTTTCTCCCCCCAGCCCCAGGTTTAAATAGCGGAATGGGGAGATGGTGCCAGGCTCACGCTGTCACCGTGGGGAGGCAGGGAACTCTAGGGACATCAAGAGTGGAGGGTCCCGGCAGTGCTGGCACTGGGAGCCGGCAGAACCCCGGCAGCACGGGTGGCAATGGAGCCCCTTCCAGCCCAGGCATGGAGGGAATGGGGACACAGACACAGACGGACAGATGGATGGGATGCTCCTCTTGCCATCCCAGGTACAAAGGTATGGGACACCAAGATGAGTGCCACAGCACCCCTGCCAGGACCATTCTGGAGAGCCAGCCACAGATGGGCTGCAGTCTCCTTGGACAGCACCCATTCCCTGGGGACTCCAGGGTCCCCCTTCCCCTGCGCCCATTCTCACACTGCACCCCTCCAAGTCCACTCCCTACACTTCCCATGTACATGGTACTTCCCATGGATGCAGGAGGGAAAGCTGGGGAAGGACAGCCCAGCCTGGCACGGTTCGGTGTCCAGCCAGCACCCACCATCCCACATCCACCTTTGAGATTCCCTGAGAGGAAGACCACTGTCACGTGTGCCATGGGATCCCCTGCAGCTCCTGGAGGGGGCTGGGTCCACTGTGGGAGGATCGGGCACCTGGCAAGGCTGTGGGCACAGGGGACACCCCAATCCCCAGCACATGTTCACCCCTCAGCCACAAACCCAGTGATGCTCCCAAATCGTTCAAGACCCCCACACCCACCCGATGGCCAGCAGGACACGTTCATTCCCCAGAGGGGCAGGATGTGCTCAGCCGGCAGTGCCGATCCCAGCCGGAACGGGGCAAACAGCAGCGGGATGCCCGTGGGAGGGAGGAGGGAACGGCAGCAGCCGGCTGGAATGGGAGTGTGAAGAAACGGCTCTTGCGTGCTCTGTCCGGAGCCAGCTAACGAGGCCATATTTGAAATGCTTTGCATACCTCCGGTCATCAGATTAGTGAGATGCAGAAGGTAAAGCAGAGGGCAAGAGGAGCTCCCGGCTCCCAGGCAGCGATCCTCGGCCGCCGCTCCAACCGGCTGCGGGAACTGGGGGAAAAGTCCCCGGCTGGCAGCAGGGCACGGGGCAGAGAGCAGCCACGGGCACCCCGGGAGTGATGGGTGTGCTCAGGGATCTGCCACCCCACTGAGATCCCAGCAGATGAAGGAGGGAAAGGTGGGGAAAGATAACCTAAGTCCTGGCCACCAGCCACTGCCACCTCCCCACGGCCCAGGTGAGGCCTGGACCTGCTGAAAAACCTTTCAGCATTTCACAGGGGCATACAGAAAAGTCAGAGACAGACTTTTCACCAAAGCCTGTCATGACAGGACAAGGGGTGAGGGTTTTAAACTAAAACAGAAAAGTTTGGGATTGGATATTAGGAAGAAGCTCTTCCCTGTGAGGATGGGGAGGCCCTAGCACAGGGTGCCCAGAGAAGCTGTGGCTTCCCCATCCCTGGAAGTGTTCAAGGCCAGGTAGGACAGGGCTTGGAGCATCCTGGGCTAGTGGAAGGTGTCACAGCTCATGGCAGGGGTTGTAACTACAGGAACTTTAAGGTCCCTTCCTGCCCAAACCCTTCTAGGAGCCTACAGAAGGAGCAAGATCACACAGAGCCTCCAAGCATCATCTGTGGGCACAGCTCACTTGCCCTTCCCAAGGCATCCAAACTCCTTGGGCAGGAATGGTCATCCCTGGCCCTGCTCCAGGTCCAGGAGTGGCAGGAGAGCAGGAACCTGCCTCTGAGCACTGAATGGGTGCTGAGGAGTAAAAGCTCTTACAGGGTAAGAGCACCTGGATCTGCAAACACTCGGGACCCTTCAGGGTTGGGATGTTCAAGTGAGAATGTCTCAGCCTTCAGGATGTTCAAATGAGACTCAGCTTGGATCTGGACCCCCAAATCCCATATCTGAGGGAGAGAAAAACCACAAGGGCAAGTCCCAGCAAAAAGAAGTGAGAATCAGTGACACCAAGGCCCTTGGGGACACCAAGACAGAACCCAGGGGCTGAATGGATGGTGCTGCATTGTTCAGTTGGGCATGGACAACGACTCCACATGGAAAACTGTGGGAGATAGCTACTGCCCAAGTATCCCTACAGAGAGCTGGAGCACAGGCATGGACTCAAGGCAGGTTTGCAAAGGCAAACCCAAAACATCCATCAAATGAGGGCTGCTTCCAACCACAGTCAAGCACCAACAAACCAGGAGGTGGCCAGGGACAGCAGCACCAGGGGAGGCCAGAGGGGAACATGCCCAATCTCATCACACCTGAGCACAAACCCAATCCTCATTCCATCAGGCACCATACCCAGGGAGCTCAGCACATGCTGACCAAATGTATGCCACGGTCAGCTGGGGGTATCATGGGTGGCAGCAGCCACCAGAACCCACTGGAGTCACTCACAAGGCCAGGACAGCACCGTTCCCAGCCCTGCCACCACCAGGTGACAACCACACCCTGGGGATGAAGCCCATCTCAGAAGTGACCCAGAAACAACAGAGTACATCTCACCCTGTGGGCAGGTCCCACCCATCACCCACGCTGTGCCCCCACCGAAATATCACAGGGCTGGCACAGGGCAGGGCCAGCAACCCAAGCCCTTTTCCAGCTCCCACCTCTCGCAGCTGGGAGGGTGGAGATGGAAAAGCACATCCTGCTTGGAAAATCAGAAAACAGCTTTACTTTTTCATTCTTTGCCACCACTTCCAGGGTCACGGCCGACACACATCCTCCCATGCCCGGGCCACCACACTGTCAGCATCACTGTGGGGAGGTGATTCACCCTCATCCTCCCAGCACAAAGGGTGTCCCAGCTCAGGCGATGGAAGATGCTTTGGTACAAGTGACACTGTTCCAGGACAAGGACATTGAGCCAGACCCACACATCCCAAGGCGAGCTCACAGCCTGGGAGCCATCAGTCCAGTCCCTTTTCCATGCCATAACCATGGGTGGTGGAAACCAGGGACACCAAGGCAGCCACTGGAAAACCTTCTGACCTCAAAAATCCTTTTATCCACATAATCACAGGCTGCCACCCATGTGCAGCACGGGCTGTCATCTCGGACCATCGACACACTCCACCTACTTGCAAGCCATGGGAAAAGACAACCAGGGATGAAATCACTCTAAAGATACAAGGGATCAACACCCCAAAAGGAGAGGCTGTAGGGCAGGCACATCACCAGCACTGAGATGTTGACAGACCCCAAAGCTTTTCGACTGTGGATGTCAGGAGCCCGAGGGCCTGTGGCCAGGGTAAACGTGCCCTTTGGACTTTCCTAAAGGCAAAGGGACCCACAGGTTGCCTTCAGCCACTCACTGAGGTCACACCGTTCTGCTGCCTGCTGTCCCTGGAGCTCTCCTGGGGCTCCAGCCCCACGGGTGTCCCAAGGGACACAGGACATGGGTAGGGATGCAGGCTGCTCCTCACCCTCATGCCCTGATACTCCCCAGAGGGTCCCCCAGGATGGGGAGTCCCAGCATCTCCACCAGGACATGTCCCTCTGCTGAAGGCAAAGGCAGCTGCAGAGCTGATCCCCAGGGCAGAGCCACTGCTGAGCAGCAGCAAACTCCAATTTCTCCACTCTGGTCTGGGATTTCCCACTGGCCACATTTGGAGGTGGTTCCTGCTGCAGTCACCCCTTTGCCCAGATGATTCTTCCCTCCTGCCCCTCCTACAGCACTGCCCCCTACACCGAATCATGGAATGGTTTGGGTTGGAAGAGACCTTAAAGCTCTTCTCATTCCAACCCCCTGCCATGGGCAGGGACACCTTCCACTGTCCCAGGTGGTTCCAAGCCCTGTCCAACCTGGCCTTGGACAGGGATGGAGCAGCCCCAACTTCACTGGGCAATCTATGCCAGGCCTCACCACCCTCAGTGCAAAATATTTCTTCCCTATGTACAAGTTAATCCTGACCTGTAACGGTTTAAAACCCTCATTCCTTGTCCTGTCACTCCAGCCACTCGTCCAAAGTCCCTCTCCAGCTCTCTTGAAACCCCTTTGAGCACTGGAAGGAGCTGTAAGGTGTGCCTGGAGCCTTCTCTACTCCAGGCTGAACATCCCCAGCCTGTCTCCAGAGCAGAGGGGTTCCAACCGTTGGACCATCTCTGTGGCATCCTCTGGACCCCACATCTGTCTGTGCTGGGGACCCCACAGCTGGATGTGGTGCCCCAGGGGGTCTCACCAGAGCAGAGCAGAGGGGGAGCACCCCCTCCTCACCCTGCTGCCCGTGGTGCAGCCCAGGACACACTCAGCTCTCTGGGCTGTGAGCACACAGTGCCGGCTGATATCCCATCTGTCACCCAGCAGCATCCCCAGTCATTTTCCACAGGGCTGCTCCCAGGTTCATCCACCCCCCAGCTGTGCCAGGACTGAGGGCTGTCCCCACACAGGTGCAAGATCCTGCACTTGGCATGGCTGAACCTCCCACCTTCCTCTTTCCCCATCACCTGCCTGGCAGGAAAACAGCCAATGCCACCAGCTACTGCCAGCATCTCCATCCTCTCCCAAGCCACCACAGCCCATCCACCCTCATGTCCCCACATGGGTGGAGGGCCAGCCTCTTCCTGGAGTAATGGCTCCCATCCTTCTCCCCAGCCCGGATGAGTTTCAAGAACACCAATCACTTTGGGGACACCTGGCCACCCCAGGCTCCATGCCTGGGCTCTGTGCAGAGAGGTGGCTGCAAGGGGCAGCAATGACAACTGGGAGTCCCACCAGACCTCCCATGCTCCCAGGAGTCAAAGTCGAGTCAGGGGAAAAGGAAGGGGAAAGGAGGAAAAAAAAAAGCCCAAGCCTTTTGAGTGCAATATTTTAGTTGAGCACCAGAGCATGAGTAAAGGAGGGAGCTTTTCGTGGTCTGGTGAGTTTAAGCTATGAGCTGAAAGTTTAACTATTAATACACTTAATCAAGAGGTTGTTCCTACAGCCGGGATTTGGGAAAACAAAACAGGCAGGAGAAGGGTGGTACTCGCTGTGGCCACCCCGGGGAATGGCCCTGCTGGGGGAAGTGGAGGGTCCAGGACCAGCTGGGGCTGGGTCCAGCCTTGGCCAAGCCTTGCATGGACACACCAGGAGCTGCCAGGTGCTGGCTGTGAGGGACAAGCACCCTGGATCCGGCTGTCCTCCACACAGGAGATTTGTCAGAGGGGACAGTTTTTGGGGGAGGATGTGACCCCCAAACCCTGCAGCATCCCCAGGTCGCAGACAAGCAGCACCTGCATTGCTGCCAAGTGCCTGGAAAGGTCCAGGTGACACCAGGGGATGCCAGTGGGAGAGGGACCCCCAGGGTCGGGGATCCCCAAAACACCCCCCACACCTCCACAGCGTCTCCTCTGGCACAAACCTCTGCCACGGAGGAGGAAGAGGAGGGACAGACTGAATTTTGGAGTGTAGCACCCAGAGCTCCTCTCCTCTGCCCGCCCACCTGGTGTCACGGGCAGGAGCGCAGGGAGGTGCGGGCAGTGCCTGGCAGCGCGGCGCCGGCTGCCCGCATCCCCACCACAAAATCCATGTCAAGGACGCCTCGGCCGGCTCCTGCCTCTTCCCACCGAGGCAGGGGGGAGGACACGGGGACATTCGTGACGCCCGGCACAATCCCCCCACCCCCTGCCTGCACATCCCGCCAGGCAAACAACCCCCCCCCGACCCTGTCCCCGGGGCACCGAGCCCCAAACGGCGCCGGGACCAACTTCTGAGCGGCACCGGCGGGTCCTTTGTTACTTTGCTTTTGTTGTCATACGCCGGCGCGTCCCCGTCCCCATCGTCCCGTCACCGTGTACCCCCCCCCCACCCCCATCCCTCCCACAACCCCCCCCAGGCGGCGTCCCCGAGGTCAGGGCGCGACATCTGTCAGCGCGACGGGGAGACGCCGGTACCGGCACCGGGGAGGGGGGCGCAGCGCCGGGGGCATCTCCGGGGCATCTCCGGGGGTACCGCGCGCGGGGACACTTGGGGTGACACCGCCACCGATGGAGATGCGCTGCGGCGGCCCCGCGGGTGCCGCTGGAGGAGCCGTTTCTCCAAAGCTTTTCCCGTTGGGAACGCGAAGGACGGACGGACAGACGGAGGGACGGAGCGGGGTTTCCATGCCTACCAGCGCTCCCGCTGAGCGGGACCTCGGGGAGAGTCACCCCCCTCCCTTTCCCATCCGACCCCCCTCGCCTCGGCCCCGCCTGGGGATGCAGCGCAGCCCGCGGGCAGCAGCGGGGGCCGGGCAGCGCTGGGGGCCGGAGCGGGGAGGGGGGGGCCGGAGGCGTCCCCGTCCCCCCGCAGCCCCAGGTGCGGCCCCGCCGCCGGGTCGGGGGCCGGGGGGTGCGGACAAAGCGGCACAAAGGGGCCGCTGACACAGCAGGGCCCGTTTCCAGAGAAACAAAACTTCCGCCGGCCCCGGCTCCGCGCCCCAGGTAGCCGGGATGGGCATCCCCCCCACGCCCCCCCAAAGCCGGCCTCACCCGCCCTCCCGCAGCACGGCATCCCCCATCATTCCCCCAGCCCCCCCGGCAGGGAGCGGCGGGGGGTGAAGGTTGCCCGGCCGGGTCAGTGCACACGCGGGGCCGTTACCGCAGGATGTGTGCGCAGCTTTGTCTGTGCGTGGGATGCCCCCCCCATCCCCATCCCACCCCCTAAGCCCCCATGCCATCCCTCCATCCTCCTCTCCCCAATCAATCATCCCAGCAAAGAATAACCCGACCCGAAGCAGCTCCGGCCCCGCAGGAAGGACGCTGCCGGCTGCGGGATGCGGCGGAAAAAAATAGGAATAATAAAATTTAAATAAAAGGAAAAAAAAACCCAGAAAAACAACACCCCACACCTCCGTGGGGAGCATTGGGGCCGCGGTTCACCGGAGTTGAGGCCGTAATTCCCAAATTCGGGTACGATCCACAGCCTCCACGGTGGTTTTGGGGCTGGTGGCACCCACGTCGGTGCGAACGAGGGATGTTCCACGGTGCGACCGTGGTGGCTCGATGGGTGTCAGGGTGCGTGCGGCAGCCTCCCCACCGCGGGTGGAGGGAGCAGGGGGTTTGGGAATCCCGTCTGACGGCGAAGCGGGGCGGGGGGGGGCTCGTTGGGAACGGGGGAAATGATAAAGTTGGATGAGTTGTCGCACATGGCTGGGCGATGGCGAGCGGCGCCGCTCCCACGGCCACCCCGCGCCCGGGCACCGGTGGCGGAGCCAAACAACCGCGGGAGCCCGGCGCACCCTGGGCAGGAGGGAGCGACCCACGCGTGGACACCAGCGCCGGGTGGGGGTCCCCCCCGCGCCCCCCACGCGAGCCCCGCCGCGGGTGGCACCGCCGGCCCCACTGCCCACCGCCTCCCCCCGGCGCCGCCGCCCCCGCCGCCCCCCGGCCCCGCCGCCACCATTGTCACCCGGGAAACCACCGGGCGCTGCCGCGGCGGTCCGGGGCGGCGGGGGGAGACGTGGGGGGTTCACTCCATCCCTCCCCACGGCTCCCAGCGCATCCCCGCCGAGCTGCGGGTACCGGCAGCGGGGTTCAGTCGCACCGAGAAAAACTTTGCTCGTTGCCCCGACGTCCCCCTCCCCTCCCATCCCCGGGAAGCGGCGGGGCCGCTCGGGCGCCGCGCAGGCAGCACCGGCCGGGCCCGACGCGGGCAGGCGGGCAGGCGGCCAGCTCCGGCCCCGCCGCCGCCGCGGGCAGCCCGGGCACGGCGCCGGGCAGCGGGGCGAGCCGCGACTCCCCCCGCCAAACTTTTTCTTCTCCGCCATCTCCCCTTTCTCCGACAGCCCCCCGACACCCCTCACCCCAACTCCGCCGCCGGAGCGCCCCGGGGGCCGGCACCGACCGGCGGTCCGGGAGCCGCCGCGCTGCGGGCAGCGCTGCCGGGAGCGGCGGGGGCTGCCCGGGCGCCGCGAAGGGGGCAGGAGGGGAAGGGAGCGGGGTAGGGAGGGGAGGTCAGCACCTGCCCGGGGCCGGGGCCGGGGCCGGGGAGCCGAGGCGGGCTCGGTGCCTCGCCGCCGCCGCACACCCACCTCCACATCGCCGCTCGCTCTGGGAGTGCGCAGCCCCCGCTCCGCGCTGCACGGCGCTGCCGCCGCCGCCGCCGCTGCCCGCGGCTGCCGGCAAAACCCGGACCGGACCGGGCCGAGCGCCCCGCGCCGCCGGACACCGCGACACGCCGCGACACGACACGCCGCGCGCGCCCCCCGCCGCCCCGCGCGCGCGCCGCCCGCACACCCAGCCTCCCCCGCCCCGGCTCGCCCGACCCCCATCGCCGGGTGGCTACACCCATCCCAGGGGTCCCAGCCGCCCCCACGGGTGTCACCCCGCTGCGCCGTGTGCCAGCCGACCCCGCGGGTGGGGACACGATGTGACCCTCGTGTCCCACCCACTCCCCACGGGGTTTATCCCGCTGTGACCCCCGTCTCATCTACCCACCCCGTCTCCGCGGTGTGCCCACCCCCCCCCCCCCCGTGTCCCAGCCGCCCCCGTGGCGTCATCGTGGTGTGTCCCCTCGTGTCCCAGATGCCCTCATGGGTGTTAGTGTGCTGTGCTGTCCGTGGGCTGTACACAACACTGGTGTTGCTGAGGTGTGTCGCCCTCCGTGTCCCAGCTGCACCCCCGCCCCGAGTGTCACCGTGGTGTCCCAAACCCCCCATGTCCCACATGGATGGGATTGGAGCGTGTCTCCCGTGTCCCATCCACCGCCACGGATGTCATCCTGTTCGTACCCCCTCCATGTCCCCCAGAGGTTTCACCCCACTGTGCACCCCCTGTCCTAGCCGCACCCATGGGTGTCACCATGATGTCCCCCCACCCATGTCCCATCCACCGCCCCCAATTCCCACCGATCCCCAATGGGATGTCACCATCCTCTCTCTGGGGTGCCACCCAACTGTGCCTCACCCGAGGGGTGACACCCTCGTGTGCATCCTCATACCCCAGAACGCTCCTCATCCGTCTGTCCCTCTGTGGGGTGCACATCCCTCTGTCCATTCCCCCCACGGGATGCCCCCCTGCATGTGCTCCACCTTTCATCCCCAGTGTGGGGTGTCCCCCTGCAGGTGCCCCATCCCTCTGCATCCCCTGTGGGGTGCCAGTCCCTCTGCTCTCCCTTCCGTGGGGTGCCCACAGAGTGTTCCCATCTCTCTGTCCCCCCATGGGGTGCAGCTGGCAGCAGGTCCCAGAAGAGTCACCCCCAGGTGTCCGAGTTGCAGCGGGGGGGACTGAGGGGTGCAGAGTTCCCCAATCCCACCCTCAAGGATCGCTCCGGGGAGGAGCCCCAATCCCTGAGTCCCGGAGCCCCGGGCTTGCTGCCGCCACCGGGAGGGACCTCACGGTCCCACAGCGGGACATCGCTGAAATCCCCCTGAATAAACAGCAAATAATCGATGGTCCGATAAGTCAGCCGGAGGGAGGGGACAAATCCCGAGGTTTGGCCCCGCGGGGGGGGGATAAAACGCTTGGCCCAGAAGTTTCCTGCTCAACTTTTTGCCAGAATTTTTTGCTGCTGAGGGGGAGAGTTGTTGTTGGGTTTGGTGGTTTTTTTCTCCCCTTTGAGTTGTGGGCATTGAAATATTGGAAGTTTAAAAAAAATCCTTAAATCCCCACTCCTCAGCCGAGAGCAGCTTTCCAGGGACAAACAGCCCAAAAAAAACCCACCACCCCCAATTCCCGCAGCCTTTTCAGTTGCCAGCAAAATACCCAAACCCTCTCAAAAGCAGAAACCCTGACAAAAATGAAACTGGGTTTGTGTTGCCGTTGATTTTTTTTTTTTTTTCACAGGAATGCGAAATCTCTTCCCACCCCGCTCCCGCCTCGAAATGAAACAAAAAAATCTGCGATGGGGTGGGGGGGAGGGGGGGGGCGAGCGGCGCGGATGCGCTGTTTGTATTTGATCCACGTCTCGTTAATTATGTGCCTCTCGCAGATTTAGCCACTGGGATTTGCAACCGCGGGTGCTGTGACGATGCTCCTGCTTCCCAAAAAATCTCCCTCCCGGGTGGCAGCGATGGGGGAGCACGGTCCCATCCTCCTGGGCACCCTTTCAGCGCCTCTGCTGGCCCTCTCGATGCACTCCCCACCTGCCTTCCTCCACAATTCAGCCTCTCAGCCCCCCAAAAAAGCAGCAGAAGAGCCTCGTGCCTGGCACAAGGGATGTGGGTGGCAGTGGTGACACAGGAGAAGGGACAGCATCCCACCTCCAGGTGACACTGCCCAGCATCCGACACCATCTCACCCACGTGGGCTTCACCAAGGCCATTTTCTTTGCCCCTTTTTGGGTATTTTTAAGGACACAACCCCCTGATGCCACCATGAACCACAGGGTGTTGATGTCCCCTTTGCCAAGGCAGGGCCTGTGGCAGTGGCACCTGGAGTTTGCCACTGAAAGTCCCCAAATGCAGTAACATTTCACTTCTCAGAGAGTCTGGCAAACTTACATGTGGGCAAATCACCTCTACTGAGGTCTGGAATCCTCAAAGGGAAGGGAAACTGAGGCACAAAGCCAAGCTGGGACTTGCTGACAGTGACAGCAGCAAAGCTGTGCCTTCAGCCCAGTGCCCCCAGCAAACCCCCAGGCTCCCCAGCATTCCTACTGCCCAGTCCCCAGTGCTCCAGTCACAGGGAGTCCCCCAAATCCAGAGCAGGGTCCCCCAGTGCTCCCAGGCAGAACCCCACAGCAGTCCCTTTGCCTCCAGTGTGCTGCTGGAGCCTTTTCCCATGGCATGCTGGGGGCTGGGGGGGGACAGGAGGATGAGGATGGAGGGCACAGGGGGCAGAGAAGGAGGGGAAAGGGGACAGTGAGTGGGCCAGAGATGGAGGATGATGAGGATGAAGAGCAAATGGGACAGGAAAGGAGGGTGAGAGGACAGAGATGGAGAATGATGGAGACAGGGCTGGGAGGTGAGACAAGGACAAAGGGCAAGCAGAATAGGGACAGGGATGAAGGGAAAAGAGGAAGGGACAGAGAGACAGGAGAATGATGGCACCGGGGATGGAGGACACAGGGTGCAGGGACAGAAGGGGCAGGGGATGGGGACAGATAACAAAGGGACAGGGTAGAACCCTGTCAGCAAACAGCAGCACTGCCCCTGCCCGCTGCCTGCCAGAGCCAGGGCCAAAATCTCCCCTGCCAATGCTGGGCACGGGGCTCTGGCAGTGGGGTCTGCACTGCCCCCTCCCCAGCTGGGGAACAAATCCAGGAGCTCTGCCCAGCTCCAGGAGGAGAGCCAGGAATAATGGGGGTGGGACAGAGGTGTTACAGAGCAGCCTGACCCTGAAGCAGTGAGGGAGGGTCATGCAGGTCCATGCCAATCCCCGGGTGGCAGAGGGACACCATGAGACAGTGGCTGGAGGGCTGCCAAGGCTGCGTGAGTGGGAGACGCATCCCAACAGTCTCCAGAGAACAAAACCACCCCAAAATTCCCAACTCTGAATTCCCCCAGCACAGCTGCTGCCATCCAAGTGGGTTACAGAGTTGGCACTGCCTTGTCACCTCCTCCGTGCAGGGTGCTGTGTGTCTCCTGCTGCAGGGGACCCAAATCCTGCCAGATGCTGTGTCAGGAGCCCCAAACCTTGGTGAAATCCCTGAGTTTGGGGAGGGGGCTGGATGGGGGACACCCTCCATCCTGGTAAGCTGGGGTCAGACTGGCACAGACCCCTTGCAGCTGCTGGTGCTGGAAAGCAGAGCTGGTGAGTTTTGGGTGCTGACCTCCTAGAGCTGGGTCGCAGTGACCCACCACCATGCTCAGCTGGCTGCTGCAGTGGCACGGGGCTCTGTCTGTGTCCAGCAAAGCCCCTCGTTCCCCGGCTGGAGGGCCGTGGAGTCCCCTCCTTCCCGGTTACACAAGCCCCGAGTGCCAGGACGGACGGGGGTCCCCCGGGCAGCACGTACCCCTCCGCCGGCCCCCGCTGCCCCTTCGCTGAGCTCCGCTGTGTTAATTTTTAACCCCAGCTGTCTCCCACATGGCGGACGCTGGGCGCTGGCCTCGCTCGCCGGGGACATGCCGCAGCCACGCAGGGACCGGCCACCCCTTCCTGGAAAGGGCTGGGCCGGGGGGGCGACACGAGCCCCCGCTGCCCACAGGGTCACAGGATGGTTCCTGTGCCCCGTGGGAGCCCAGCGTGGCTTCCTGTGTGCCCGAGGAGGGGGACGGGGGTGCGGCGCAGGGTTAGGCTCCGGCCTTTGTGGCCGGGGGGGTCCGGGATGTCCCCCTGGCTCCTGCGCAAAAGCAGCGGCCGCTGCCCGGGAATGTCCTGGCAGGAGGGACCCGGGCCTCAAAGCAAACAGACGCCGCGCCGGCGGTCGGGAGAAGGGCAGGAAGCCGGGTTCGCTCTGCCCTCTCCCACCCAGGCACGGCGGAGCAAGGGGGGAGCGGGGTGTGCAGAGCCCCGGGGGCTGGCGAGCATCCCCCAGCCTGCAGGAAGGAGGCACAGCCAGACCCCCACCCAAACCGGCCCTTCTGGGGGCAGAGGGGCTGCTCGCACCTTGCCAAGGGACACCACGGCCACCCGGCTGTCCCAGCCTGTGCCAGGACGAGGGAGAGCGGGCACAGGGGGTCCGTGCTGCAGGGGCGGGTGGGCTGCAGCCAGAGTCCCGCCTACGTGCCAGGCAGCAGGAGAACCACGAGGACACTCGAGCTGCAGCGTTTCCACCTCCGGGGACCCTGGCAGGCGTTGGGAATTTTTTTTTTTTTTTTTTTTTTTTTTTTGAGCCGGGGATTCGCCTGGAATTCAGACGCCCACGTGGTCCAAAATAGCCTGGCTCCAACATCCGGAGCGCCCTGCAAAAGCCATCTGCCTGCGCAGGCAGGGCGGGCAGCCGCGGGGCTGGGGCACGTCGGCACACTCCCATCCCGTCCCTTCCCTTCCCTACGGCTGCTGCTGGAGGGCACGGAAGCCTTGCCCAAGCCGTACAGAGGGACAGGCGAGGGCTGTGGTGCCTGGCTAGGCAAGGGACACTGGTGCTGGTCACATTAACATCGGGGTTTTCCCAGTGCCTGCAGATTTTTGGCTCACCCCGAGCTGCTGCTCAGCAGCCGGCTCTGGGAGGACACCAGTGACGTGAAAACAGCCATTCTCAGACCAGAGAATGTTGCTCTTCAGATGGGAGCTGAAATGCAGAGCAAGCCAGGCTCCAGGGGGGAATTATTCCTGCTCCACCCATGTCCTCCCACATTTCATCCCCTGAGCAACCCTGTGGTGTTGTCTCAAATCCACCCCAGACCTGGTGGAACAGGATCCTTCAGCACCAGCACCTGGGATGGGAGGACAACTGCCCAGTGTGGTGCCCTCACCACCAGGCCAGCGAGGCCAGATGGGGCTGTCCAAACCTCTCCTGCCTGTCCACACAAACAAGGAGACAGAAAGGTCAGAGCAACCCTGATTTTAAAACCAGACGTGCCAGTTACATGATTTCCACTGGAAATATCAAAGTTACTTATGGCAAGGGTTTATTTGGGCACACTTGAGTCAGAAGCCCTGGAGAAATGATGATGAAAACTGTGCTGGCCTCCTCCTGGCCACTGTGGCAGCCAGGTCGTTGCCTCCTGCCCAGCACTCCACCCCCATGCTCCTGCACCCAGGTGTTGCACGCACAGCCTCAGCAGGCAGCAGGGATTTGGGATCCTGAGGAGGATGGTGAGTGCCACCTGAGCATGGCTGTGTTTTATGGAGGGCCATGGAGAAGCCTGGAATGTGTGGCATAAGATCTGGCTCACGGCTGTACGTGGGCACAGGAGGAGGAGGTGATGCCCCGTCACCTCCCATGGTCACGAGGTCTCTGAGAACAAGCACGTGGCTGATCCCTCCCCTGTGAGATCACACTAGGATGCATTTCCCTCCATTCCACATCCCCTCTTCCCATCAATGCCACTGCAGCTGAGCCTTGGCCAAGACATTGTGGAGATGAGCCACGCTCACCTTGTCTTGCAGAAAGGACTTTGGCACTGGCACAGGCTGCCCAGGGCAGTGATGGAGTCGCCATCCCTGGAAGTGTTAAAAGACATGTGGATGTGACACTTGGGGACATGGTGAACACAGCGGTGTTGGGTTCATGGTAGGACTTGGTGTCTTTGGAAGGCTTTTCCAGCCTGCATGATTCTGTGATTCTGTGACTCTGTGATTCTGTGATTCTGTGATTCTGTGATTCTGTGATTCTGTGACTCTGTGATTCTGTGACTCTGTGATTCTGTGATTCTGTGATTCTGTGATTCTGTGATTCTGTGATTCTGTGATTCTGTGATTCTGTGACTCTCAAAGGCTGCCTTCTCTGTTCGGGCTGGTCTCCTTTGCCCAGCTCCACCATCCTGAGAAGAAATCACCCCCTGACTCTCCCATGCTGGAACAGCACCCAGAACCCTCCCCCTTCCCCTCTGCCCATAACAGACATCAGCAGCAACACGTGATTGATGTTTTGGAAGGGGCTGACAGAGACCTGACTCTGTGGGTGGAAGGAGCTGTCCCCCCTTGGTCACCTGAACACCATCCACCTTGTCAGCCCTGCACTGCTCTGCAGCCTCTGATGGATTGTGACACGTCAAAGGGACCAGTTATGTCCAGGCCACTCTTCCTCCTGATAGGAAGCTTTGGGGCTGAGCAACAACTCACATCACATCTGTAACCACCTAAAACATCCAAGATCTTCCTCCTCCTTTATTTTCAAGGGACCCTTCAACACCAGAGTTCAGCTACAAGGGCAGCACCCCATTCTTGGGTTGAGTTGAGGTGTGCCAGGTGTGCAAGTTGTCTGGGAGACACCTTGTGCAGCCAGTTGAAGAGCAGGAGCACAGGGCTGCACTCACACCCTGCTCCTGCCATCACAGCAGCCACCTCTTCCCCAGGAAACCCTCTGGGAGCTGGCTGGGGACAGGCCAGCAGCCCCTCCCCCTGCCCTATCCACCTGCTTGCTCCCCTTCTCTGAAAGCTTCCCTGCATCCCCACACTCCGGGGGTACTTCCACAGCCCCCCAGGGATGTCTGGCATCAAAAGAACTGGTGTGTGGAGAAGAGCTAGGCCTGAAGCTCCAACGTGCAGTTCCATTTCTTCCGGGGCAAACACAACCCAAGAAATCGCGGCAAAGAGCCAGCCTGGAGTTGGATGGGAACAGACCACCATCTCCTTACCTAGGAAGACCAACTGGACTTGTCAAGAGGAAAGAAATTCATCTACATCTCACACATATGGTCTCATCCTAATGGATATGTATGAGCATAAGGGAAGAAGAATAACCTTCTGGTTAGGCTAAGGGCTTGGCAGTTGAGATTTCGCGATGCTATTCTCAGCGCTGTCCACACCTTGCTCCGAAGCCTTAGAAAACTCTTTATCCATCCTCAGGCCTCACGTTTCCATCTGGGAACGGGGCCGGTACCTATTTTGTGCTCGTTGCAAAGGAGAGAGGAGGGATGCTCGGGATGCATCTCCCTCCTCAAGCGGCCCTTGTTTTGAGTTAAGGAGAGCAGGCAGGAGAGATGGGAAGAATGAAGAGCCACGAGGCATCTCTGGGAAAGCTCCAGCACTGCTTAGGGCTGCCTGGAAAACTCAAACTTCAGTGGAAAGAGGGAAAATGGTCTTTTCCCAGCACTCTGGGGCAGCACAGCTCATCACCTCGGATAACCCAGAGCACACTGGAGCTATCAGAGCATGTTTGCATCCTCGTGACCCAGCCCAGACGCTTCCTGGCGTTGATGTCTTCCAGGAAGAACGCATGGATGTGCACTGCCCGAGCTGAAGGGACTGCCCAGAAGCCCCTGCCAGGCTGCCAGCTGGGCAGGAGGCAATGGCCTGTGGTGGGAAGATGTCACTTCTCAGCAAACCTGCTTGGGGAGGATGGTGCTCAGCACTGGGACTGGCAGTAGCCTCACTGCCTGAGGGACTCCAGGGGATGAGGTGCTCCATGGCAGAAGGTGCCCTAGGAGCCTTGGGATGCTCCAGGAGGTGACCCCAAGGGATGAGGTGCTCCACACGCCCTGAGATGCTCCACAGGACGAGGTGCTCCAGGTGCCCCGAAGTGCCCCAGAAGCTGAGATGCTCCATGTGCCCCAAGATGCTGCAGGGGCCCACAGCACTTGGCCAGGCTGGAACTGGGAGATGTCACCACCTTTCCAGAGGTGGACAAGGTGTCTCCCCACCAGTTCCCCACTGCTGGAAATCTCGGTGTCGATCTGTGCCCATGTTGGACAGAATCACCCACCTCCAGCCCAGCATGAGGGTCTCCCCATTGCCCCTGCCCCAGCTTTCCCAGCCCTGTGATTGCCACAGATCCGTGGATGAGCCAAGGATGTCCCTGTCCATCCTGCCTCCTCCAGCTCCCCTGATCCAGCCCTGGCTGGGACCCTCTTCCCTGGATGGATGCCAGCATGGGTTCCCTCCTCCATCTCCTCCTCCTCCCACAGGGCATTTCTGCAGGAGCCCCAGCCCTGCAAGGAGAACACAGAGCAGCCAGAGCAGCTGTAAATCCTTCCCTGCAGCCCAGGGCTCTGCCAAGCTCTCCCTTCCACCCAAATTTATGGAAAAGCAGGTCCCTGCCAGCGCCGCACAGCACAATTGCGAGGTGGAACAGGCAGTGCTCGCCAGCTGCAGCAAGGGCTCCTGCAGCCTTTTTCTTCCTCTTCCTCAGGCTGTCACCCTCAGCAGCCTGGGGACGGGCACATCCCTGCACAGACAAAGCAGCCCCAGCACATTTTACCTCCCCCTGTCACTCTCCCCAGCCTGAGCCCCCTGGGAGCACCCCAAACCTCAGGAAGGAGCATGAGACCCTCTATGGACAGGCATAGCTGAGCCCAAACACCCCCTTGTGCCACTCCTTCCCCTTGTGCCCCTCAGTGCTGGCAGGGGCGTGAGCCCAGACAGAGATGGGAGAGGATGAAGGGTTCAGGGAGGGAGACAAGAGCCAGAAGCTGAGCGTCACTGGAGATTTTTTCCTGGTAGCAAAGGTCAGCCACGTGCCAGCCCCTTCCTCCGCTGTCACGGCAGAGGTGGCGCTGACAGTAGACCCGAGTATTTGCATTTCCTGATGGCTGTGTGCTGAAATTTGCAGTTTTAATGGTGCATTAATGCTGGCTCCTGCATTTCATTACTTCTGAGAGTGGGAAAAGGCACAGAGTGAAAATAGAAATTCTCCTCAATTCGGCCAGGCCAGCCTGGCCACTGAGTGCTGGCTCCTGCCAGCCACCCTTGCACACAGCTGCAAGCCGGGCCCAGCCGTGACACAGCTGCAGAAACCCCAGCAAAATCATCTTTCTTTCACTTACCCTTATCCATGGGATGCCCCTTCCCAGGTACAGAGGTGATCAGAACCCACAGGCCGCCAGGATCCCCCCACAAATACAGGGATGCTTTGGAGAGGTGACTTCGTGGCCACTTTCCTGTTTCACGTCCTGTCTGCACAGGTCAGGGAATTCAATCTGCTTTTTCCCAAACCAGACTTGGCTGCTGCTTCTTTGCTGCAGCCTGGACACAGATTTCTGGGCCTGAGCTTAAGCATAAAGCACTTGGAAAGCTGGCCTGCAAGAACGGGGAAGAGGGGAGCCAAGACTTGCACAGGGGAGCCAGAGGGAGCACACACGGTGTGAACACCAGTGCTGGGAGTGTCTGAAAGGAGGGATCAGGCAGGAGGGAACCTCTGAGATGCTCATCATGGGCCAAAACAAAGCTTGCAGCTGGCCACACTCCATGCAATGGGCTTTTTGGGATGAGTTTTGGGGTGTCCAGCACACCAATGACCAGCACCCTCTGTGTCCCTCAGGTTCTTGCTCAGTTCTGGGTCACTCATGACAAGACAGAGGGGCTGGAGGGTGTCCAGAGAATAGAAAGGAGCTGGGGAAAGGTCAGGAGCACAAGATGAGGAGCAGCTGAGAGAACTGGGGGGCTCAGCCTGGAGAAAAGGAGGCTTGGGGGGACCTTTTTGCTCTCCACAAGTCCCAGACAAGAGGGGGCAGCCAGGTGGGTGTCAGGCTCTGCTCCCTGGCAGCTGACAAGAGGAAACGGCTTCAAGTTGTGTCAGGGGCAGTTTAGATTGGAAATTAAGGAGAAATTGTTCACAGAAGGGGCTGTCAGGCATTGGAACAGGCTGCCCAGGGAAGTGGTAGAATCACTGTCCCTGGAAATGTTCAAAAGCCACGTGGATGTGGCACCTGGGGACATGGATTAGTGGTGGTCTTGGCAGCGCTGGGTTCATGGTTGCACTCAGTGATCTTAGAGGGCTTTTCCAACCTTAATGATTCCCTGATTCCCTGTGTCCTGACCCAAGGGCACATGGATGAAGTCAAATATCCCAGGGCCCATGGAGCACCCAGGCAGCATCTCCTGTGGCCTTCAGACCTGCAAACCACTGTGTCCCTGAGGTCCACCATGGGCAGGGTGAGGTGCCTCTCCATCCACTCCTGTGTCTGAGACCTGCAAAAGTCCCAGCCATCAGCACTGGGCAAGAGTGGGGAATTAAACTTAATGTGACTCCCCAGTCCCCAAAACCAAATCCCTCTCCAGACCCTCCATAACCCAACATGAAAGTGACCCCATCAACTCAAGTGACACAACTCAAGTGACCCCAAGCCAGGGAGGACTTTCCCCATCCCATGGCTTTGGGGGTGCATCAGTGGCGGGTCCCTTCCTGCATCCATCTGCACCATTGGATGACTTTCTCGATGTCCAGCCTGGAATCCCTGCTTGCTTTTCCAAACCTGGTTTCCATCTGCGTGGCCATCCGGCAGCTGGGTTTCGGCAGCGCCCCGCTGCCCAGGCGGGCCTGCCCTGCCTTTCCTGGCCATAAAACCAACGGGGCAGTGGAAATATTTCGGAAACACCTTTTACAGTTCTCTCAGCAGGGCTGCAGTTAACCCCTAAAGGGGCTGGCCGCCATCAGGAAAAACAATTTCATTCCAGCCAAATTATTTCACAGGAAAAGGCTGATTTTGGTGCCATTTTTAACGCTGATGACTTCAGCATTGTCCCCTCGGACTCTGGCACCTTTTCCTGTTCTCATGTTCTGCAGTGACCTGGAGCTCTGGCATTCTCCAGATCAAACGTTTTCCCTCACTCCACATCCAGCAGATTCAGTTCCTCGGGGTTTTGCCCTGGTTTGTGGGGCTGTGGTGCTGCTCCATCGCAGCTCAAGTTTGGGATTGCTGCTGAAACCCAGCCCCTGCAGCCGCCCTCCAGCTATTTTCAAAGGCACCTACAGAGCATTAGGTCACAGGGACTGAAATAGCAGATTCCGGTCCAAATCAGGGTGATGAGCACATTTTGTCCAGCCTCTGCCCAGGTCCCAAGCATCCAAACTTCTCCCAGCCCGGAGCCCTGTCACAGCTCAAGTGGGAACACCCCATGGGTGCCAGTGCTACACGGCCGTGGGGCAGCTCATGGAACCTCTCACTTTCAGCACCACTTCTGCCCCAGTTCAGACCCACCTGGCGAGGATGAGACCCTCCACAGCCTACTGGGGACCTCCACTGGTGTCCAGGCACAGCAGGGCAGGAGGGCACAATCCTCCAAAAGGGGGTTTGGGGTTCAGACACCCCTGGGATCCTTTTGCTCTGCAAAATCCACACAGATGGTATCTGAGAGGGGTGAAGCTGATAAGCTGAGCCCATCAGAGCTCCTCGTGCTGACCTCCAGCATGTCCCAGCCCCCTCGGCTGCTCCTGGAGACGGCAGCGCCAGGACGTGACATTCCCTCTGTTTCATCTTCACACATGGGCAGTTCTCAATAAGCAGCAAAGGCCAAACTCTTTCACCACCTGGCACATAAGCTGGGGTAGGGAGAAAGCCAGGCTGAGAGTTCAGGTGTCCCACAAGCATGCAGGAGAAGGCACAGCTGGTCCCCAGGAACCAGCCTGAGCCCACCAGCAAGGTCCCAGGAAAGGACAATCACTGACCAGAGGTGGAAGCCAGGGTCCTTCTAGCAATGCCTTGGCTGTGGGTCCGATTTATGGCTCCCAGGGCAGCCAGGTGCTCATGGCAGGAGTGGTGCTTTGGTGCTGCTTTGGCCACTGCACACTCCTGGGCCAGTCTGGGGACGGGCACAGGGACTGGCAGATGCTCCACAGAGATCTCACTGGAGATGCTCCAGTTCATGGATCATCCCAAATATCCATCCCCAACATGGTCCTGAGGAGGACACCATAGAACTACAGAATGGTTTGGGTGGGAAGAGACTTTAAAGGTCATCCAGTTCCACACTTTAAAGGTCATCCAGTTCCACAGGCAAGGACACCTTCCCCTAGAACAAGTTCATGTTGGTTTTGCTCCCATCCAACCTGGCCTTGGCCACTGCCAGGGATGGGGCAGCCACAGCTTCTCTGGGCACCCTGTGCCAGGGCCTCCCCACCCTCACAGGGAGGAGTTTCTTCCTACTATTCATTCTAAAGCTCTTGTCTTTTAGTTTAAAACTGTTCCCCCTTGTCCTTCCATCACCTCTGTGCCCTGCTCCCCCCAGCCTGGACCATCTCCCCATGCTCCAGTTGGTGCCCTGGGATCCTTTCTGCTAACGGCTCCCTCCTTCCTGAGGGCTCAGCATCCTCAACGGGTGCTTCAGAGGCAATCAAAATTTGCTATTTTTTGCCTCTGGGAGAATTCAGCAGCAATTCAGAGAAGAGCCTGGGATTCGGGCCATCTGCATCCTGTCACACATGGCTTGACTGAGTCCCTAAATCATCCCATGCCTCAGTCTCCCACCTTTGTATAGCAGAGAGGCCATTCCTTGGGTTGTCCCACTCTTTATCCTCCCTCTGGAAACCCTCTGGGTCAGAGGCTGCCTCTTGATGGGGGACTGCCTGCATCCTGGCTGCAGAAATGCAGTTTTAGGGTACCCTGCTGCAGTTGAGGGATCTGTCTGCAGTTGGGATGCTCCTACCCTGATGCAGAGTGAGGGCTGGGCTCCCCTCATTCAATTCCTTAGCACAGCAATTTGCCTTCCCCTTTTAAAAGTGCAGACTGTGGGTTTGCAGTAGCTGAGGGCTTGCCTGAATGCCCTGATTTCAGAAGGAGCTCCGTGAGGCCAGGAATGGAGCAGGTGCCCTCTGGAGCTCAGGGGGAAGGAGGAGAGAAGGCAGCACCAGCCAGGCAGCGGTGGCAGGAGTCTGGAGGGACTGGTGGGACTGGTGGCCTTTGGAGAGGTGGGGTTATCCCCCAGCATCCCAGACACTCCTGGAACCAGGAGGGGTTGGCAGGCACTGAGTCACTCCAGCACTTAAAAAACCCAACAGTGTTTCCCTTGGAGCCTCCATAGCCCTCACAAGCGCTGCTTTCAGTTGCATTTCCACCCCTTTCCTCTCCAATCTCACTGAAAATCATCTCCACCTCCTTCCTGGCCCCTTCCAGAGCCCATGTGGAGTCCAGACCCTGGGTCTCCCCGTGAGCCCTGCAGCAAGGGCACAGCAAGGTGATGGGTGTGCAGGGTTTGGGGCTGAGGCTGCCCCTGCTCAGCCTCCTGAGGGACACCAGGCAGGCAGTGCCCAAGAAAGCAGCTCCATCCCTTCCTCTGCACCTGTCCAAGGCGAGGGGGAGATGCAGCAGTCAGCAACCCCCAACCAGGGAAGGATTCCCAAATGAGCAGCGTGGAGTTTGCACTCCATGCCCAGGCTCACCGCTGGCTCCAGGCTCAGGAGCCCTGGTCCCATTGGACCTCATTTCACCTCTCCCAAAATTCACCCCTCCCCACTTTGGAAAGGGCAGAGGTCTCAGCTCCAGCTGAGGCACAGGAAGGTTCGGTGTGTCCTGATGGATGTGCCAGGGAAGATGGGAAACCACCTGCCTTCTCTGAAACTGGCAGCAAAGCAGGGAACCACCTCCTAAATTTGGTGAGTCCCAGATCTCACTTCCATCACTGGTGGTGGGTCTGAGGCCTGGAGCCCCACGGGGAGGGATCAGCAGGCTCCCATGGCAAGGGGCTGGCCTGCAGCAAAGCCATCCTTTCCCAGAGCCCATCTCCCAGGGCCCCAGTGGCCTGTCCCCACCATGGGGACACCCCAGCTGTGTGGGGGCAGGCAGAGCAGAGCGCCCTGTCCCCCGTGGAACAGGGATGGAGGAAGCGGCAGAGTTGCCATGGAGATTTCCTCCCTAGCAGATGCTCTGGGCAGGTGCAAGAAGAGGCTCTGCCCCCCTCGCTGTGCGGCACAATGCCAGCGGATCCTGCACAAACAGGAAGCCTCTGCAACCGCCCGCTGCCAGCCCAACGGCCACCACTGCCACCACCGCCACCACCGCCACCACCGCCACCACCGCCACCAGCCTCCCTGCCCGTGTCCCTGTGGGGAAACTGAGTCACCTCCCGAAGCCACCCTGAGCTCCTGCCTTCGCCTCCCCCAGCCCCAGTGTGGGTGACAGTGGCGCGTCTGGGGTGTGTCCACCCGCCCGTGGGACCCTCCAGCCCCTGTCACTGCCTGCTCTGGCTGTCACCCATTGCCTCCTCGCCGAGCAGAGTGGTCACACACAGCATCACCCAAAATATCACCCACAGGACCCCCACGCTGCACAGTCCACATGGACAGCCAGCATATGCCAGCCTGTCCCAGGCCCCAGGGGGTGGCACAGGGCATCCGTGAGATGAGTGATGCCAGCCCAGGGTTGTGCTGCTGGGGACAGACACTCCATAGCTCCGTCCTGGAGCACACCCAGCTCTCCACCTTTTCTGCTGCTCCCAACACTCCTCCTTCCCCTGGTCCCTCCAACTCCTCATAGAATCATGGAATATCCAGAGCTGGAAGGAGCCCACAGGGATCATCAAGTCCAGCTCCTGGCCCTGTACAGGACACTGCAGCAATCCCACCACGTGCTTGAGAGCGTTATCTCACTGCTCTTTAAAACCACCCTCTGAAGTTCCCAACGCCGAAAAATCCCCTTTCCCTGGGTTTTCCCCAGATGCCTCAAAAAACACATCATCAGTACTGTTGTAACACCCAGCCAGAGCGTGGCTCCTCCAGCAGCTCCTTCCTTAGGAGCAGATTTCCCCCAGGCTCTGGCCAGCCTTGTTTTCCTCTCGCTGCGTTGCCGGTTGCGGAGCGGTTGAGGCAGCAGTGGGAGGGTTCCGGGAGCGACACCCACACAATCAAAAGCTGCTCTATCCAGCCGGGCCGAGCGTTTCCGTGGTAAGCAGAGCCGCCGGGTTGTGTACCTAGCGCAGGGGCTGCGTTTCCAAACACGCTGGGGTCACTCTCCCGCTTGTGCAGAGAGCCCGGCAGCGGATAATGGAGGCAGTGTTTGGGCACATTTCGGCACCATCGCGGAAATAACACGAGCCGTCACTCCTCCTGCAGCTGCACGGCCACCACGGCACCCCCCACGGGCACCTGGGGGGACCACGGGCCTGGCCGTACTGCGATGAAGCCAAAAGAAGCCCCCAGCTCCGTGGGTCGGTCCTCTTCCCAAAAACCCAAGGGCACTGAGGGCAGTGGGATTCTGCCGGGGCTCCTGGCAGCCCAGGGCTGGCAGACCTCTTGCTGCTGCACTTGGTTAACCATGGCAGTGAGTGGCACTTGCATCCTTAGGGACAGGGTCTCAGGGTGGCAGAGGGACTCTCAGAGGTCCCAAAGGGGCTGCAGTGTCCTGGAGGGACACGTGCCCCTTCCCAGGGAGCAAATGTGAAGGACAGCAGGGGGACCTGGTGTGGTGCTGGGAGGTGTTGGGGGTGCTGGGGTGGGCTTGGAGGGGCACAGTGTGGTCAGTGGTGTGGTATGCGTGGGTGTTGGTGCAGGGCAGTGCAGTGGCACAGGACAGCCTGGCACAGTCCCTGCCATAGTGCAGCACTGCATGGCACGGCCCAGTCTGGTGCTGGTGTGGTGCTGACTGACCCTGCGCCTGCTTCAGCACCTCATTCAGTGCCTGCTGTGGCAATACCCAATTGGGTGCTGCCCAGAATGGTGCCCAGGATGGTTCTGTGCATGGTTAAGTGTCTGGTTCAGTGTCATCATAGTTCTGCCTGATGTGGTGCCTGGTTTGGTGCCCAGTCCAGCATCACCTGAAGCAGGGCCTGGTTCTTTGCCCAGTTTGGTGCCTGGTGCAGTACCCAGTGCAGCAGTTCCCTGTCAGTGCCCACTACAGCACGGCCCAGCCTGGTGCCCAGTTCCAAGCCTGGTTCGGTACCCAGTTTTGTGCTCACTGCAGCAGTGCCTGGCACAGTGCCCAGTTCTGTGCCCTGTTCCATGCCCAGTTGTTTGCCCGGTCCAGTGCCCAATCTGACCCCTGCTCCAGTGCCTGGTTCTGAGCTTGGTTCCATATCTGCTCCAGTGCCTGGTTCTGAGCTTGGTTCCATATCTGCTCCAGTGCCTGCTTCTTTGCCCAGTCTGGCACCTGGCTCAGTGCCAGTTCAGTGCACGATTGTTTGCCTTGCCTGGTACCTGGTTGTCTGCCCCTTTGCTTTCCCAGCCCTTTTCTTGGTTGTTTGCCTGGTCTGCTTCCCAGTCCCGTGCGCAGTCTGGTGCCCAGCTGTTTGCCCGGTCCAGTTCTCAGTCTGGTTCCCTGCTCAGCGCCCGGCTGTTTGCCTGGTCCGATGCCGCGCTCAGTGCCCGGTGCGGTGCCCGGCTGTTTGTCCTGGGCAGTGCCCGGTCGGTGCCCGGCCTCCCGCGCCCTCCCGCCGCCGCCCCCCGGCCGAGCGGCTCCGCGGCCGGCGCGGTCCAGGCCGGCTCTTCGGGGCAGCGCGGCGCGGGCGGCGCCAGGCGGGTGCGCGGTGCCACCGGCGGGTCCCCGGGCCGCCGCCGCCCGACATTGGCTGGAAACTGGAGCAGCGCGGCGGGGACGGTCGATGCCGATCGATCGCGGCGCGGGCGGCACCGCACGGCACGGCCCCGGCGCGGCACCGCGCGGCACCGGCACCCCGGTGTGCCCGCTCCGCACCGCCCCGCAGCCCCCCGGGGGGATCGGGACCGGGACCGGGACCGGGACCGGGACCGAGCAGGGGGTGAAGGCAGGAGCCCGTCCCCGGGGTGTTGTGCCAGCAGCGGGAGGACCCGCTTGGGGGGCTGCGGAGGGTGCGCGGGTCTCCGGGAGTTTTGCCGGGTGATGCTGCCCCGTCCCCGCGTCCTTGTGAGCCGGTGGGACGGGGACAGGCGGGGTCAGCCCCGTACCCCAACCCCAGGGCCACCTCTTCGCCCTCCCCGCTCCTTCCTCCTGCTGAAGGAGCAGCTGGGACATCTCACTTGCGGTCTCTCCCCGCAAGTTCTGGATCTGGATCTGGGTCTGTCCCTCCCACTGGCCCCGCTCCGTGGCCAGTTCCGTCCAGTTGTCCCCATAACTGGGTACAAAGAGCTCCACGGCCGGCCGGTGGCGCTGGGACACGGCCCGAGGCGGCTGTGCCCACGCAGACCCCCACGCTTCCCGCATCCCCGGCAGCTCCGAGCATCTGCCGTTCCCGGAGCTGGCGAGGGCTTTGCTGTTCCCAGGCTGCTGCACAGGGGACGGTGCCCAAAGTTTCCTTCCCAGCAGCAGGAAAACCTTTTTTAATATAGGAGAGCAGAGCGGCGGCCTCGCAGTGCTCATGCGTGGCGGCCAGCGCAGCCCGGCTCACCGCTTCCAGCCGCCCGCAGGGATGGCTGTGTCCCTGCCCTTTATCTTTCCCAGCCAGCGCCGGGGATTTTCAGGGCCGGGGACGCCGTGCTGGGTGTGCAACGGCGGCGTCGGACACGGCAGCAGCATCTCCTGTGCCTCGGGCTGGGGGAGACGCCGGAATCCTGCGGTGCGGGATGACCGGCCCCCGCCGCTGGAGCAGGGAGAGCTACTTTTTCCGAGAGTGCTGTTAATTAATGGCAGGAGGAGCTGACGGGGCGGCTCGGCAGCGCTCAGGAAGGGGCTCAGCCCCGGAGCTGGCAGTGCTGCACCGACACCCCCTGCCCAGAGCACGCAGCCCCGGCCGCTGCCGCATCAGAAGTCGCTGGGTGAGGGCGGCACCAAAGTTTCGCCCGGTTTTGCTCTTGTTTGACGGTGATTTCAATAATAATGCTGGAGGATCCTATGGCAGCAGGAAGCCCGGGGAGCTGAGCATCCCCCGGGGAGGGGCGGGGGGGGGCGGCATTTAAATCCAGGAGATTGTGAAGACTTGCTAAGGAAAAAAACCCATAACCTGCTGAATAAAATGCGAAATCGTGCTCCTGGATTTTGTCTCCGCGGCTTTTTGCCCCCGTGGAATTAGCAGGCGTCTGGGGAGGAGGAGGTCACGGCGCTGTGTATCAGGGCAGGCGTGGGCCTATCATTCCCTAATTTTATTTTTTTCTTAAAGAAAAATTCCTTTATTTGGCAACTCCTGCGTGAATCAAGTTAGCATTTCACAGCTATTTAACACCTGGTTGCAGCTTCTGCGGCAGAACCGATGATACTCCGCGCTCGGCACCCGCTCCGCATGGCGGGATCTGCCCCTTCCCGCAGGCGGGGACCAGCCGGATTTATTTTTCCTGCGTTCCAGGCGGGGATTTAAGGCAGGAGGTGCTTTGCGTGATTCCGTCGGGGGGTTCTCCTGGCCCTGCCCGGCGGGGTGAACCCCCAGCTCTCCCCCCAGCTCTCCCTCAGCGCCGCCCCTCGCCCCGTCCAGCTGCCATTACGGTCGGGTGGGAATCGACTCAAGTCCTTAAACCCCAAGAGTTAATCAAAGTGCTTTGAATATGTAAATGCTGAGTATTGTTTATCATTGCCTAGAGCTGATACAGCAGTTTTCCTGCTCAAAGCCCCGTTCAGATGGGAGCTCATGAAAATTCACAACAGCCTCGCAAATAGGTGATGGGGATTATTACCCCCGTCTTCCAAATGAGCAGAGGGAGGAAGAGCCACGGAGTGATGCTGCCAGTGGCAGCGGGAATCTGCGATGGAGGCCAGTGGTGCTCCAGCCCAATAGGTGTAAATCAGCTCTTGCTTCATTTGCTTCGGCCAAACGTTTGCCCTGGGCTGCAGCCGTGCCGGTGACGCAGCCCTTGATGGCCGGGTGTGACACTCGCTTAAATACACACCGCGCTGGCACCAGGCAGCGAATTCCACGCAGGCAACAGGCGGTTTTCCATGAGGTTCTTCGGCAAGACCTCCAGCAATGAGTGCTCTGTCAATGAATACAACAATGAGCTTGATGGGGATCTGTGGGAGTGAAGGGGAGCGGGGGCAAGAGAGAGGACCCCGCACCCCATGGGAAGGGCCAAATCAGGCTGTGGGTTTCCACAGGACTCCCTGGCCACGGGCATCCCTGGCAGGCAGGGAGATGCCAGGATGGGGAGAAGGCTGGGTGGGCTCCTCATCACTCAGCTCCTCCAGGTAAGGGCACTGTAGAGGGGACCATGGGGCTGGAGACCCCAGCTCACCTCCAACCCATCCACACCACAACAGCTCATCCCATGTTCTTGTGGGTCAACGTGGTGGCACCAACGCCTGCAAGAGTTTTTGCCCTCAGCCCAAGCTGAGTGCCTTGGCATCCAAGGAGATGCCCCAGTTTTGGGTTCCTTTTGTGCAGGGCAGCCGACCCTGGAGGTCCAGGGCAGCCTCCTGCCTCGTGAGCCGTGCCTGCGGCAGAGCTGCCAACCTCAGGGGAGGCTGGGGGACAGCTGGGAGCAGGACGTGTCTCAGCCAGCCAAATTTAATCCTCCTACGTTAGCAAGGCTTAAAATAGGCTCCCTGCAGCATCGATGAGGGTGGTGGAGTTGGCCTACTCCAGCCCTCCCAAGTATTTTGGGGAAGCAGGGATGGCTGTTTTGCAGACAAGCACAGCTGGGAGGAACTGAGCTGTGCTGTCAGGGCGTCCTTTGCTGAAGCCATTCCAGGAATTAAACACACCTTGTGGCACCTTCACCCCTCCCACCTCCCGCCGCTGCCTCTCGGGGTGCCACCCTCTCCCTTGCCATTCCTCCACAGCCCTTTCCTGCTCTCTCCCATGGTCAGAGCATTCATTTTTCCCTGCACCTCATGAAAATTACCCCTTTTGGTTAAGCCCAGCTTATGGTCCAGTCTTGATCCACCCTCCATCAGCTGCCCCCAGGAGATTCCATCCTGAGAAGTGGCTGGCCAGGACATGACCCGGGCAGAAAGCCATGGAGGAGCCCTTGGAGCAAGGCAGGTGTGGTGATACACTCAGGGAGCCAGGATGGGAACTCTGGAGACACAAAGGTATCATCCAGTGGTCATCCTGGAGAGAGACTTGTTCCATGTCCCACATATGCTGGATGTCTCCTCAGTGCTGGATGCCCCGTGCTGAGGGATTTCCCTGCCTCGGGCAGGGCAGGATGGTGGCTCCTGGAGAAAAGTTCCTCCTGCACCTCAGCCCCATGACCGCACTCTGGGCTGGGAGATGCAGGGACTTATTCTGTGTGGTGGTGGCTCCTGGGGACCAAGTTTGGGGTTTGGGGGCTGCCGGACAGTGCTGCTCCCAATCCAGCAGTGCCTTTGGCAGTGCCCGTGGCCATCGGCGCAGCTCGATCATTGGTGCTTCATCCACCCCCCAGGCTCTGCCTTCCTCCTGCTGGCTCCCTGCCACAACACCGTCCCTCCATCCCCTCCTGTCCGGAGGCAGGAGCTCTCCTCGGGCTCTGCCCTCCCTGCCTCACCGCGCTCCTGCCTTGCCGTGGCACCCCGGGGGTTTAAAGAAGCCGTTTTCCCGTTTCTCCACTCTCTGTGCAGCCTCTCCGTGGGCCCACGCACCAGCTGGGCCCCCCACCATGCTACTCCCACCAGCCCTGCTGTGCTGCCTGATGCCTTCCTGCTTTCACCTGGCGGGGCCGAGCCCTGCACGGGAAGGCAGAGAGCGCAAAAGAGGCGGGAGAAGCCCCATCTCCCTTTGTGATCCCTCCTGGGCTCCAGAGCTGGTCCCCACCTACCTGGTGGAGCCCTGAGTGAGCTTCCCTATGAACCACGCTGTGAGCATCCCCTCGGGGATTCCTCTGGAATGAATTCCCCTTGGCAGGAGCAAAACTTCCTCAGGAAAGAATACAGAGACAAATTCCTGTGTTCTCCCGAGCTTTGCTGAGCTACCTGAGCTGGGAGCATCACGGGTTTGCACCGAGGCAGCAGACACCCCAGTTTTTGCCACTTTGCTTTTCCTCCACATCCCCAAAGGGTCCCCAAAAAATCCTTAGCCACATGCAGCCCAACCACGCCCGCTCCCGTCTGCATCCATCACTGCCAGCACACAGTCCTGTGGCAGCAGGACCTGTCTGCACTGCTCTGTCTGCCCAAGGGCCCCGTGTCACTGCTGGGGCTCTAAAAGAAAACAAAACCCCCAATAAAGCCCCTGGTTGAGCATCTCTGTGTGGAGGAAGGGTTTTATCCTGAAGAATTGGTGGCACATCCGTTGGTCGAGCTGGCAGGGCTGGCCAGCAGGAGCTGGGTGGATGGCAGATCTGCTCCTCACCAGCTGCCCATCCTCAGGGGTGGCCACTCCTCCATCCTTGCTCCAAACCCTTGTCCCAGCCCTGAGGGGCTCCCACAGCCGCACTCATGGACCATTGTCCCATTCCTCATGGATCTGGCAGCTCTTGCGATGCAGTGAGGGAGGAAAAGGAGTCTGCAGGGGACAGAAGCAGCTGGTGAAGTTAAGGGATACAGGAACTCCTTGAAACATGGAAAAAAGGAAAGGAGAGGGTGATAAAGAATGGGTGATGAGGGGCATTCGTGCATTGCTGAGGAGAACTGGTGATGGTGGACATTCCCATTTGTGCTCAGAAACCCACTGGGACACAACAGCTGTTGAGCTTCTGTCCCAAGACAATCCCAAAACACCAAAAACCAAAACACCGCCTTTCCCATCATCTGGACATGGGTACCAGTGGCAGCCACTCAGCTGGAGGCACACCTGGAGCGCTTGGGATGCCTGGAAATCCACAGCATGGGAAAATAGGAGCATTTCACTGCTATTTTCAAGGAGTGTTTGGGACCTGGATAAATACAAAATGGGAAGGAGAACGGGGGGAGTCCGACTGATCAAGAGGGGCAGAAGACCAAAACCACGAAACAGGTCTTGTCCAATCCTGAGGAAATCCCATTCTGCCGGAGCCGGAGCACGGGTTGGTAGCAGGAAGGCGGCTGCCAGGACGGGCTTCCGCAAGACTTCCTCTCCCATGGCCCTTCGTTAGGGAATTAGGACGTAACGAGACGAACGCAGCAGAGAGGAAACGAGCGCCCGGGGAGCCGCCGCTGGGGGAGTTTCGGGGGCTCTGCCCTGGCCCCGTTTGCTCTCATTAGGGAGGGGGAAGGAAGCGCAGGCAGACGCTGGCAGGCGACCCACGGCTGGGGGGAAGCGTGACCGCAGAAATGCCTGGAGCAGCCCGGAGGGTGCCCAGCCAAGGGGCAACCAAGGCACCCCACAAGCCAAGCCACCAGGCAGGTGGTGGGGAAGGGGAGTGAGTGTGGAGCTGGGGAGCAGTGGGAGCAGTGGGAGCAGTGGGAGCAGCATGTGGAGGTGCAGGCTCTATGCTGGTGGAACCGAGGGTTGGGCACAGAGATGATGAGCATCGCATGGGATATTAGGCACGTGCCACCAGCTAAACCTGCATGGGGCCATCTCCAGCCCAAGTGCGGGCAGAGGTCCAGGACCCATCCCAGCCATGGGCACCCACAGGAGTGCTGGGGCTGAGCCCCAGAGGGGGTGGGATGGAGAGTTTCCACCCACAGAGCTGGAGCCCATGAGGGTGGATGTGTTGGATCCCGTGTGAGTGGGTGGGGTGGAGCCCATGTGGGGTACTTGGAGCCCCTCACCTGTCCCTGGAATCACCCTCCCATCCCCACTGGCTGGAGGGGGGCTGCAGGATGTTGCTCTATCCCCATCTCCTTGGGACAGTCTGGCCTTTTCCCTTCTAGGCTCCAGCCTGGATGTGGCCCCAGCTCAATGCCAGCTCCAGCTCCCACAAACAGCAGGTGACAATTCTGGAATAGCCCCAGCTGCTCTCCTTGTGGGGTTCTGAGCCAAGTGCCCCCTTTCTCCTGGGATCAGGGAGGCTGAATCCCCCTCCATTATATCCTTCCAGCTCCATCTCCAGGTACTGCTGGCCTTTCCAGGCTGAGCAAAGGGGAACACCTGCCCTCCAAACCTGGCTCCCCGTGTCCTCCCCACACGGGCAGGATGGGCAGCAGGGATGGTGCTTTCAGTCGCTCGCTATTTTTAATTGCTCTTTCCCAGAAAGGCTGGTTCAGGCTCCTAAAGCTGCTTCCAGCTGGGAGTTTGGAAAGCTGGTTCCAGTTAGGCGCCCAGCGCTCGCTGCGCTCGGAGCTGTTATTTTTAGAAGGGCTGAAGGCAACAGCCCCACTCCCCAGGCTGCTGCACGGCTCTGGCCCCGGCTCCTGGTCGGCAGGACCTCGCCGGACCCTTGGCTGGGGACGTCTTGGCGGCGTGATTTTATGACTGCCCTTTTTTCCTGGTGCTTTTTTGGCAGGGAGGGACTTTCATCTGCGCGTGTCAAGCTGTGCAGCCAGGAAGACCAAAGGCAGAGGATGTGAGCAGTGGTCATCCCTGAAGGGCCGGGGCGCGGAGCAGCATCTTCTGGTTTTAATTAAAAACCATCCGCTGGCAAAGTTTGAAGGCGTGAGTGGTGCCTGGGCCAGGACAAGACCAGCAGGGAATGTCCCCAGGAGAGTGACCAACACCAGGGCCAGGGCTGCCCACAGCACTGACAGGGCCTCCTGCCCCACATCCAGGCTCTGCCCCATGTCTGGGCTCTGTCCTCATCTCTCTTCCCCTGCTCCCTCTTGCCTCCTTCCCTCTCCCCAGGGACCCCCAACGCCACTGTCTGCCATCCCTTGGTCACCCCATCGATGGCCATGACCCCTTAATGTTCTTCCCGTGCCCAGCCTCGCTGAGGTGCCCCTGGGCTGCCCAGTTTGGGGGGCAGGGGGGGGCAGAGGTCTGGGAGTGCCCCCCAGAGCAAATTATCCCAGGGGATCATTCATTCCCGGGCCCTGCCGTGTCCCCAGACATTTGCCATGGGCACTGTCCCCTCACTGTGACCCCCATCTCTCTGCCACGGGGCTCATCCCATCACTGTGACCCTCAGCCCAATTCCATGGGCTCACCCTCTGCCACAACCCTCACTCCTCTTCCACGCAGCTCACCCTGCTCCCTGCTCCCTCATCCACCTCCGTGCCCCCCAGCCCTTTTCTGCAGGGCTGCCACCCCCATCCCCGTGCTGTGGGGCTCCCCCAGGCACCCCACACCCCCACCCCGAGCCACGCTGGCTTCACCCGGCAGCGATTTTTTCGTCACATCAAATTCGCCCTCGCCAAGCCCTCGCGGCCGCTAATCAGCTGCGTTATCTGCGCCCCCATTATTCACGCGCTCGCTGCTGTCGGTGCTGCCCCGCCCGGGCGCAGGGGCTCATCCCACCGCCCTCCTCCTCCTCCTCCCGCAGCCACCTCCATCCTTCCTTCCCACCCTCCAGCCCCACCGCCCCCCCCGCCGGACCGCGGCCAGCTGGCTTTGCCTGCATTTCGGCTTCAACCTCCCCCAAGGATTCCTAAATCTGATAAGGGAGGGGGGTGCTGCTTTCAAAGGAGCGGGGTTGACCTTTGCCGCTGCAACGAGAGCCGCATGGAGGAAAAAAATTGGCTGCGGCGAGCGGGGGGGAGCGAGCGAGCGAGCGAGCTGCTGTGGTTTTACAATCCCTAAATAACGCCGGGAGCTGAGCTGTAAACACATGGCGGTATTGCCTGAGCGTGTCCGCACCCCCTCGATGGAAACCCAGCCTGGAAAACACTCCGGCCTTAAAGGGGAAAAAAAAAAAAGGGAAAGAAAACAGCTTTCTCAAAAAAAAAGGGGAAAAAAAAAAAAAAAGGAAGAAATCTCCTGAATTATTTAGCGAACTGTTCCAATCCGACGGCTAATTCTGCCGGCAGACGCCGGCGGCCGGAGCCTGGCGTGGGGAGATGATGGCTATCGGCGGGCGCTGGCGGCGGCAGCAGGGTGGTCCCAGCCCAGGGGGACCCAGCGGCGCCGCAGGGGTGCGGGACAGAGCAGGGAGCCCCGGCCGGTGTCACCCTGCCCGCTGGGTGTCCCTCGCTCCCTGGTGACGGGGACAGAGCACCCCAGAGCAGAAGGGGAGGTGCTCCCACTCAGCTTCTCGCCCCTGCTCATCCCACCGCGACACGCAGAGGGGAACCCCGTCACCTGGAAAGAGCCCAAGGCCCCGTCCTCCAGCACCCCCAGCCCGGTGGGCACCCCAAAAGGTCACCTCTGCCCGGCCAAGCTCCCCGCAGCGCCCCAGCACTCGGGGAGAGCTGCCGTCCCGTCCCTTCTCACCTGCTTCTTCCCAATTTTTTTTTTTTTTTTCGGAAGCAACTAACACTTTTCTTTGAAGAGCAACAGATGAGCGAGACCCTCCCAGCGCCTTTTATGATGTTAAATTTATTGCCTGGCTCCACAATTGCCATTTTAATGACGAACGCTCCCACGGCTTTAACGCGGCTGAGTGCTGGCATTGAAAACAGAAGCCGGGGGGGACACGCTGTCTCCGGTCTCCTGGAGGAGAACGGATTCCAGCCCTTTTCCTGATCCTTGCACAAAGTTTTGCCAAATAGATAATGTGTTTTATAATTTCCAGACGGTGCTGTGCTGGTAAGGGAGGCCCTCTGCTGGCACGGGGCTGATGGGGAGAGCCCCGGGAAGCGGCTGGGAACCACCAACGAGGCATCGAGCCTGGGAGACACCTCTGACAAGGTGTGCCCGGAGAACCCAGCCTGGAGATCCATGTCCAGCAAGCCGTGCCCAAGGAGCCTCCATTCTGGAGGTGCCAGAGAGCTCACAGAGCTGAGCACAAGGAATTGAGCCCATGAAAGGAGCCTGGGAAGTCGAGCTGGGGGAGCCAAGTTCAGCAAGTGGGACAAGGAAAAGTGAGCCCACAGAGCCAGCAGCAGAGACCTGGACCTGGAGAAAGCTGCGTGGCCAGACCGGCCTTGAGGGTCATGCCTGGGCTGAGCCCATCCCCAGTCCTGCTCCATCCAGAGTGAGCCCCAATCCCTGCAGCCCGTGCTGGCCCACAGCGAGGTGGCTGTGCACACCCAAAGGGAGAATCCCAGACCTTCCCTCGGCTGGGGAAGGCCCTCGTGCATCTGCCCCAGGGTGAGGACTGGGTGGGACCATGTGGGGATGTCGGAGATGCTGGGAGGGAAGCAGGGGAACGATGGCAGCTTTGCCATGGGGGGGGATGGAGCTGCCACAGCTCCCACTGTGTCCCAGATGGGGCTGGAGAACGTTCCCCCTCCATTGGGCACAGAGCCCAGGGGTGACAGTCGCCACACTGGGAGTCCCCATGGTCCTGCTGTCCTCTCCAGGACATCAGGTCCCTGACAGAGGACAAGGATAAGCCTGGAGCTGGCGGTGGACAGCTGCAGTGTGGGGTGAGCCATGCAGACCCACGTCAGGGATTTCAGTTGAGGACATCGACTTTTATCAGCAGATGCTTTATTTTTTTTTTTTTTTTAACTGTGCCTGAAACTCAGCCTGGGTTATCAGGGAGATATTAAATTGCTGTTGGAAGCGACACCAGCGGGGCGGAAAAGCCATGCTGTGCTCTTACCTCTTCCCACAAGGTCGAGCCAGGCAGCCCCGGGGGACGACGCATTCGCTGCGTCCTTCCTGTAGCGAGGATCACATGTCAGAGCCGAACGAAGCCTTGAGAAAATTAAACCCGTGAGCTCACCGCCTTCCTGAGCGCAGGCGCCAGCCCTCCCTGTGGTCCCCAAGCCTGGATTGCCAGCTGGGGTGACCTGGCAGCAGTGCCAGTGCCAGGAGGATGCCAGGGGACAGCAGCAGTGCCCAGCTGGGGTGTGCAGTGAAGGAGCTTTGAGCCCTGTTGTGCATCACTGGGTGGTGGGGAAGGACCTTCCATGGGGAAGAAGCTGGCAGCCTTGGCAGGACACAGCTGGAAAAGTCTCCTGGAGGCCTTCAGCCAGATTTCCTCTGGGGATCCAAGTTCTTGCTTGGGCAAAGGGACGGACAGATGGGTTCAGCTCTGGTGGGACACATTTAGTCCTTGCCAGGGCCACGCCCAGACTTGGAGGTGGCCAGGCATGTGGGTGGGTTTTTTCCAGGACAAGGTGAGTCCTTTTTCCTCGGCCCTCTGTGACACAGGGGACAGAGAGAGTCAAAGAGAAAGGCAACAAAGTCCCCAGAAGAGCCTTTGTGTGGGGGGGATCACCTGGAGGCCCTGGGAACCCCAGGCAGGGACCCCGAGCTGCCCATGGCTCTCAGCCAGCTGGGAGCAGCACTGGAGAAGGGCCATCATCAGCAACACTGGTGTGAGGGACAAGAGGAGCCAAGGCCACGAGTGTGGGACATGGGGACAACGAGGCATTGCCCAAGATGGCAAGAGAGGCAAGGGGAAGATGAAGGAGAGGTCCAAGGAAGGACCTCGAGACAATTGTCCTTGTTAAAGCCCCAGGGCTGAGCCTTCCCAGGGCACTCTCTGCTCTCCCAACTTTCCTCACACTCCCCAGCTCAGAGGAGGAGCAGAAATGCAGCTCAGCCCCCATTTCTCCCTCCAGCTGCTTTCTTCTTCGTCACCCTCTTCCTCCTCACACGAACCCAGCTCTGCACCTTGGCTCTGCCCCTTCCCAGCCAGCCAGGAGGCACCAGAGCTGGTTTTTCACATTCCCACTGGGCATCCCCCACAGGGAACGGGGTTCCAGTGGATCCATGGACCCCTTGGCACAGCCCTGGGGGGTCTCCAGTCTCACCCATGGCACAGGCAGTGCACACACACACACACAAACTCCCTGCCACCGCAGGGGCCCAGGCTCAGCAGCCGCCTCCAAGCCCTCCCCAGGACCACCAGGGACACGTCCAGCCCCAGCCATTGGCACAGCCCAGCCTGGGCAGGGCTGCAGCCCCGAGCAGGCGGCGGAGGGACGGCAGCAGGCAGGCAGGAGCCGTGTGGGGATGCTCCAGCAGCTGCCGCCAGCACGGCTGGCGGATGCCCTTTGGCCAGGAGCAGCCAGGCTTTTTTTCCAGCCCTTCCCAGGGAAAAAAAACAACAACCCAAGCCCCATAACAAGCTGTAGCGAAGCAGCGAGGAGGCGGCAGATAAGAGGCTGGAGCCGCGCGGAGGCCTCACGGAGATGAAAGGCGATTGCGAACGAGCCTCCCCATCCCCTGCGGACAAAAGAGCTCCTAAAATATTAACGAGGCCCCGTGCCGCCAGGTCCCCCGGCCCCCAGCGCCGGCAGGAGCAGGCGGTACCCGCGCTGCCGGCCGAGGGTCCTGGGGGGATGGAGCACAGCGGGGAGCAGCGCAGGATGCTCATTAATTACCTCCCGCGCTCCGCGCTGGCAAACGTGCCCCCCGCTTCCCTCGCCACCCTGGGGAGCCACTGCCACCTTCCCAGCGGATCGGCGTTTAAAGAACACGGAGAGGGGGCTGTGCTGCCATCTCGGCACCCTTGGCTACAGCCTCAGCCCCCCCAGCACCCCTCAGGTGAATTTGGGGAGGAGCTGGGGCAGCTCACGGGGGTATTTGCACACCAGCATCAGGGTGGGTAATGGGGAGGGGGGCAGTGGTTGGTCCTGGCTGTTTTGTATCTGCGTGTGGCTCATTCAGACCCCAGGCTGGGGACAGGGTCCCTGGAGTGGGGGAGCAGGGGGTCCTGTGGGGGCAGCTCGGCCCGGGAGATTGGCACTGCTCCTGCCGCCTCCCCGTGCCGGGGACCCTGCGCCATCGGCTGTTCCAGTGGCCGAGAGTCCCCGCTGGTCCCCATCCTCGGAGCCCACCTGTGCACAGCCGGGCTGTTTGCTGAAACTGCGGCCCTGCTCCATTTCTCGGCGAGGACAGGGGCACCGTGACACCGACAGTCGGACCGAGCGCCCTGGGGACTCGACGTGACCTCGTGGAACAACCCTCGAGCTCAGAGCTGCCCCGTTCCCTCCTCACTCACGGCCCAGCTCGGGCAGAGCGAAGGGGTGGGTGGGTGGCAGGGGGGTGGCAGGAGGAGGGTGATGTTTGTGCCCCTCCGAATGTGCGGCTGGAAGGAGGAGCGGGATGATAACAGCTCCATCGCTGGGTCCGGAAGCGGATCCGCACGCAGCCGTCAGATTGGAGGATTTGCATAGCACAGATGGCAGCCCAGGAATTTCAAAGCATCCCCCGTGCCGCAGCAGCTGAAGGGCTCGCTGGCCCCGTGCAGCTGCCGAAGGGAAGCTGAGCTGCCCCGGCGTCCAGGGCCCGGCAGGCACGGGGACAGCGGGCACGGCACGGCACGGCATCCCCGGCACCGCTCCGGGCAGCCGTGGGGACAGCCATGGAATGTGGGCATGGGGACAGCCATGGAAGGTGGGCATGGGGACAGCCATGGAATGTGGGCATGGGGACAGCCATGGAAGATGGGCATGGGGACAGCCACGGAATGTGGGCATGGGGACAGCCATGGAAGATGGGCATGGGGACAGCCACGGAATGTGGGCATGGGGACAGCCATGGAAGGTGGGCATGGGGGCTCCGGCCCCCGCCGGAAAGGAGCCGCATGGAAGGGATCCCGCAAGGGCTGGAGGGCATGACATGTGAGAGACGACGGGAGCTAAATTTACACGGCGGCAGAGCGAGCTGCCTCCAAGGAGACGTGATCACGGGCTATAAATACCTGCAAGGAAACAACGGGGACAGGGACGGTGAATTATTCACAGGCGCAAGATGGCAGGACACGGAGCGAGCCAGGCCGGGGAGGAGGGGGCTGGCGCCGGGGGGGCACCCCGAGATCAGCCCGACTGCGGGGCATCAGGTCAGCCAGGGCCGGGATATGCCCTGTGCTCGGAGCTCCTCGGTGGAGGTGTGAGGGTCCCAGGGGGATGAACCCAGCCTGGCACTGTGCAGCCCTGAGGTGCCTCCTCCAGGCCCGTGGCTGGCACCAGTGGGGGCTGCTGGAGGGACGGGGTGGCCAGGCTGGGGGTGCCCCTTCCAGCCAGGGGGTGGTGGGCAGGTCCAACATCTCCCATCTTGGTCCTGAGTCCGTAAGAGGGGACAGCAATAAGGTGATGTCCCAAGTCCCCTGCGCTGGAGGCACCCCCAGCCTGCCCTGTCCCGCTCCGTGGGTTTCCCAGAGGATGCTGAGTAGACACAGCAGCAGGACAAGCCCTTTGTGTCTGCAGGAAACATTTGGGGAAGGATTTGGGCGCTGGAATGTCTCAGAGCACATCTGCTCTACTCGGGGCTCGCGGGCTTTCAACGATATTAACAAAAAAACCCCAGAAATAACAACTAGTTTTATTACTGCTAATGAGAGCGGGTTCCAAAATGTCGTGCCCCGCTGGCAGCTTGGGGTGCGGGGGGAACGGGGGAACCCGATCCGCATCCCCATCCCCATCCCCATCCCCATCCCCATCCCCATCCCCGGCCGCGCCGCTTCCCGGCCTCTGCTGCCCCCGCCCGGCCGCGGGGAGCGGAGCGGCCGCGAGGAGGGACCCCCCCGGCTGCGGCTGTTTCCTATTTCGGGCCCTTCTGGGGGGATATTTCCTCTTTTCAGCTGTGTTTTTTCACCCACACCGAATGAAGGAATAGAGGGGACCGCGCTGTCCCCGAGCCCCCTTCCCCTTGTCCTCACCTTCCCCCTGCTCGGGATTCCCCTTGGGCCCAGCTCCACTCGCAGCTGGAAAGCCCAAGTGACAAATGACACCTGAGTGATAAATGCTCCTTCCCCGTGGAGGTCCAGCTGCTTCACCCCTGGCCATCCCAGTCCACCTCTTCCACGAGAAGCTTCCAACCCAAACCAGTCTGTGACTACAATTCCCATGTCCTACACAGCTACGGGGGGAACTTCTGCCCTGTGACCTCCCCCAGCACTCCAGGGGGCCCTTGCAGCCTCCCCAGAGTCCTTGGTGAAGGTACAACAGTGCCCGGGGTGCCAAACCCCTGCTTGGAGCAGCATCTCTGCCCTCCCCGCTGCAGGCAGCTGCCTGGGAACAGATTCCCCAACATCCCTCCTCCTCCTTCTCCTGGGCAAAGCCACAGGCAGCCAGGATACAACATTCCTGCCTGGCAGGGGTCTGAGGGAGCTGGAGGGGGCTGTGAGCTCCAGGGCCAGCACAGGAGTGTGGCTGGTGTGATCCCAGCCTCAGCTCTCCCAGCAACTCAGCAAAGGCCCCAACAGCTCTGTCTCACACCCTGGTCTTTCCATTACTCCATTCTTGCTGCTTCCTGGAGAAGTCCTGGAGCTTCCAGCAGCACCAAAGGCAGGAGGGATGAATTCTCTTTGGAAAGAGTTTCTGGATCTGATGGTTTCACTTCAGGAGCAGGCTTGGCTTGGGCTCAAGGAAAGGGGCATGAATTCAGCAGATCCCTTATTTACACCAAGAGGTTTGGGGACTCTGGGTCTCAGCACCAGCTCCAGTTCCTCTCCCACAAAAACAACCCTGCAATCAAAGGGAATGGCACAAGCTGGAAGGCAGAGCTAGGAAAAAAACCCAAACCTAGAAACCTAAACCAGGTAGTTTATGGTGGTTACACAGCCAAGGGTTTGGCCAAGAGGATTTCAGTGCTCAAATGCTGCTCATGCAGCTCAGGCAAGGGCTGGGACAGATGTGGCCTGGCAGAGAAGCAACTTTGCCAGGAAAAAAGTGAAAAACAACAGGAAAACAGAGGAATGGGCTGAAGAGTAGGAATGTTCATGCAGTTTATGAGGACGTGATGCAAGTCACCCCCCAGGGCACAGGATGCATGAGAGGACTCAAAGCAGGGGAAGTTCAGTCCCACTGCAGAGCCCCTTTTTTGTACCAAAAGGCCTCACCAACACTTTCCTGAGGCTTGTCCTGTGCCATTCCCACACAGGACACCTTCCCTCAGCACTGGGCTCCAGGCACTGCTGGCAGGAGTTCTGCCCCATCTGCTCCTCGCTGGGGCTGGGCTGGGGCTGTGTCACCACCCCTTTCCAAAAAGCCTCTGGACAAGGACTTGGGCTTTCCTGGTGGGTGCCTTACAGAGCCCAACACAGCATGTTTGAGTGGAGTTACTTGACCAAGGCAGGATTTGGCATGAGGGAAGATTTTAGCATTTAAATACAGAGAATCTGTGCTTACCTGTCCTGTGTCAGCTCAGAACGCAGTGCTTGGACTCAATGATCTCTGAGGTGTTTTCCAACCTAAATGATTCTCTGATTTGAATCCCAATAAAACCTACTTGCCAAAAACCCATCCTCCCATGGAGTGTCCAGCATGGATCTGGAGTTCCTACAGCTTTTGCATCAGCATTTTCCAACAAGGCATTGCAAGCTGAAACACTGAGTGCTGTATGTTGGTATTTAGGGTTACAACAGGAAAAAACTCCCACGGAGCTTTATACAAGTGGTAAATCCAGCAGGGTCTATCCCATTTCTGACTCGGCGGGATCAACACGCAGCTGAAGCTCACCTGGCCCAAGGTGCCACAGCTGGACTTTATCTCTCACACCCCTTTGTCCCTGCAGGTGAGTCCCCACATGCACCTGCTTGGACACACGAACATCCAGGAGCTGCTGTCACCTCACTGTCCCACATCACCCTGCTCTCACATCCTCACCAACTGCTCCATTCCACTTGTTTTCCCAAAAATCAGAGCTGTTATCCCACAGAGTGTCAAGCAAGGGGGGTAAAAAAGAGGGGTCAAATCAGGGAAGGGGTTAATCAGGGGATCAGACATGTTGGGAATCCTTCCTGCAGCTATGCAGGTGACAGCCAGGGTAAGTTATAAGTACAATGATCCTTTCCTGGAAGCTCTGGTGACACCGAGTTGTTCCTCTGCTCTGCAACTCCCTGCCAGGAGGTTTGAACCAGGCAGGGCTCAGCCTCTTCCCCCAAGTAACAAGTCACAGGACAAGAGGAAACAGCCTTAAGTTGTGCCAGGAGGGGTTTAGGTTGGATATTAGAGAAAAAATCTTCACTGAAAGGGTGGTCAGGCATTGCCACAGACGCCCAGGGCTGTGGTGGAGTCACCATCCCTCGAGGTGTTAAAAAAATCCATGGATGTGGCACTTTGGGACATGGGTTAATGGCAGCCTTGGCAGTGCTGGGGGAACTGCTGGACTCATTCTTATGGGGTTTTCCAACCCAAACGATTCTGTTGCCTGATGCCCTGCAGAATTCCTGCTCCCCACACTGAACTGGCCATGCACAGACCTCCCAAAGAGCCCCTGACAGCAGCACTGCAGCAACTCACGGAGCTCCAGGTCAGGGGGCAGAAAAACAACCACCATCCCAAGCTGTAGGGGAGGTTGTTTCAATAAAACTTGTTAAACTCTGACTCAAGAACAGCCACAAGGCAGGGAATCAAACCTCCCAAACAGCACACTGCCTCGGGCACCTTGGGGAGGGGGGGAGCGAGGAGAGGGTTTAGACACAAAACACCAGTTTCGGTTAAGGCAGCCAGAAAGCTCTGCAGCAGTCACTCCATGGCTACGTTTGCTCCATCAGACCAAGGAATTAATGCTCCCCCAGTTTAGAACACTGCCACTGGCACTTGTCCCCAGCTGTGGTGGCCCAAGGCCAGCTTGTTCCTTTCTCCTGGCCCAGATGCCTGCTCCAGTGCCAACAGCAGAGCAGGATGTGTCTCCCAAGACACCTCCAGCAGCTGGGGCTGGGCAAGGACAGGACCACACAGCTTCAGCTGGACACTGGGACCACAGACAGTGGGAAGAGAGAAGTTTGGGGTATGGTGCTTATGGCTCAGGACACCAGTTCTCTGCTTATTCAAAATGCCAAGTTTTATCTATACCCCAACAGCTTGTTCTTTCAACCCAAAGTGAGTTGAGCAACAAAAAAGATTTGCTCCTGAAAGGACAAGAATGGTAAATACACCCAACCCCCACTCACCCCGAGGTGGTTTCACCTGACTAGACAACAATAAAAACTAAATCTTCTCACACAGGGAAGGAGGGGGGTGGACACAGAGAGGCAGAAACACAATAAAATAGAACCTGTGGGTGCCAAATCAGGGGAAGAGAAAGCCATGAGTTGTGGGAACCAACAGTCAAGAGAGCTTCAGTTTCCCCCAGCACCCCTCGTGCCTTTTGCTCTGGCTCCAGAGCTGATCCCAGCTTTTTACAAGTGAACCCACTGGATCAAGGGGTGCTGCAAGCAGCTCGTGATGAAATCACAGCACCCACAAACTTTTTATCAAGTCACAGCTTCCAAAAAGGCAGGGGACAGCGTTGGGCTTGGTGAGAGCATAGGGATTTCTGCATGAGGACAGACAAACAACCCCCAAGGTCACTCCAGGTCACCCACAAAGCACTGCCTGTGGTCAGAGCAAACCAGGCTTTGCAGGAAGCTTAAAAAACAAGATGAAGGTGACTAGAGATGGTTGAGAGAGGGACAGTGCAGGACTGGAGCCCCAGGGAGAAGGGACAGAGCAGCCACAAGAGGAAGCAGTGAGTCAAAATAAATGGGTAAAAGGCACAGGTAAAGCAAAAAAGGTGGGAAAAAAAGCAATCAAGCCAGAGAGTTTAAGGGAATTATTTAATGGTGATCAAATTGCAACACAATACAAGAGTACAGACAGTGTTAGCATGGATCTAGTCACACACACTTCCAGGTGAGGGAGGGGCAGCGAGGACCAGCTGCAGGGATCCCTCCCAGAGCCTCCAATGCAGTCACACACAGGGGTTGTGTCCCTGCCTCCTGAGAGCTGCACAGCAGGATTTCTCCTGCTTTTAACCTTCCATCAGTACCCTCAATTCTCTTGTCCCTGTGTATTCCTTGCAGAAACCACGTTTGCCAAACCCCAACTGAGATGTGCAGCTTTTTGCTCCAAGCTCACCCAAAGAGCCTTGGAGTGGAAGGAAGTAGCAACTGAGGGGATGAAACTCCATTCCAGCTAGGTGCAGGAGAGGGAGGGAAGCTTCCCTGATGCTGCTGGGATGAGAGGACTTTTCTGAGGTTCTGTATTTAATGGGGACAGCCTTCCTGCCACTCAGATACACCTCCAGATTTTGTTCTCCCAGGTGACTTCCAAGCTCTGCCTGGATGCTCTGGCATGCCCTTGGCTAAGGCTCCTCCACCTGGAATGGGAGTGCTGAGCACATTCAGCGGTGGTTTGTTATCCTGGTTCTTGGAGCAAGGTGACACATTCACTACTGTGAGCAGTTTCTGCACCTCCCACACCCCTGGCTCTCCTGCCTTGCTCCTCCCAGCAAGAGCTGCTCAGGCACAAGGAAATTCACCTTTCACTGGGCAGGGCTTCCCACCCACCTTCCCTCGGATTCCCATCTTCTCCTGTGCACCAGAATTGGGAACAAGAGTAGCTCTAGAGATGTTTTGCTGCTGAAGATGACCAAGACTGTCAAAATACAGAGCCAGGCATTGCTGTCTGCAGCCACAGCTGCCAAACACCAGGGAAGACCAGGCCTTCAGAAGCACAGGACAGGGAACAGCTTGCTACACCAAGGACACAAGATCACATCCAACTTAGCCCTGCTGGTTTTTCCACATCATTTGATGGATGCAGACTGAACAGAATAATCTGAGGACACTTCAGGATGCAGCTTTGTTGGAAGCATTGGGATAACATGGTAATAACTAAAAACGTTTTTTAAAAACCCCTCTTGCCTTGCCCAAAAGCTACGACAAATGCAGCAGCACGTCCCACCACAGGACAAGCTGGGTGTTTCTAGCACAGTAATCAGGTCCCCAGCACTTCCCAGGATCAGCTCATCCCAGTCTGCAGGTCCAGAGGCTGGGCTCTGAGCCATAGGAATGTTTAAGCCAACTCCTGCACACTGACAAGTGGCTGCTCAGTGCTAAGCCAGGAGAGGTTCCAAAAGACGTGGATCACATTCCTCCTCTGGGTCACCCTGAGCAGTATCCAGGCACAGTGTTCCAGCTTTGCTGCCAGAGCTGGGGGGTTCTAAGCAGCCCAGTTTAAATAAAACACACTTAGCACATGAGAGGAAAAAAGGGAACTGCATGAACAAGCTACATCCATAGAAGGCCCAGCACAAAGGAAGCCATGCAAAAGGAAGCAGGCAACTTAAATGACTAAATCAAGGCAAAAAACTGGACAGGGATGGAAAAGGTTAATGACATGACAAGCCCAGAATTCCTAGAAAGGCAGTGACAAGAGCCCCTGGCCTCATGTGCTGTTGGACATTAGAGCATACTCAATGCACAGCTTCAAAGGAGCAAGATTCTAGTCCCAAAAATAGCTAAGCTGGGTCAGGTTTTCAGTTAAATGCTGAAGGCTCCTCCATCGAGTTCACAGTACAACCCTCAACAACACATGGCCAGCCCACAGGAGGTACACAGAGCACATCCTCCCATCTCAGACACCACCAGACCTGCTTTGCCTACACACAACTGTGGTCATGCCATCAGCAAAAAGGTCCAAACTGTTTAAACACTTCACTGCAAATGAGCTCATCCCAACATGAGCAGATGTGTTAATGCATCCTCCAAGCTGGGACTGGTACAGATCTGGGACTGTTTCAATGCATGCGTGGCTTATTAATGTCCTGTCACCTCATGTCTGTGGCTCCTGCCCCACCACAAAGAGAAATCATCCTTCTCAGTTCCCTCTCTGTTTCTCCCCCAATATGGTCTCTATCTCTTCCAGTAACTGCCAATTTCCAGATCTACCATAAAAATCGTTCTAGAGTGGCTCAATTGCAAAGCAGTTAAAAGATAATCCCCCCAAACTGTTCACAATCAGTGCAACCCCCTCCCTGCACTTCTCAGTGACCCCATGGAAAAACCTGGGAGGGCAACTCCACCATGGCCGAGGTGTTTGGGAGTCCAGCAGGAGCACAACAGGTCAGGAAAGGCAAGGCCATGGACCCAGGCTGGTACAAACCCCAGCCACAGCAGCAGCCACCAGCTGACACTCCAGTTTGGATACCACAGGCGCTATGCAGGGCCCCAGGCTGCTCCCCAGACAATCCACACACCAACACCCTGTGGGTGACACGAGTGCCATGAGTTCCAGGTGACCCAACCCAAGGTTTGCAGCCCTGCACACCGATCTCCCCCTCCCCTGTGACCCTACAGTGTCCCTCAGCCAGGACACGTGGCCAACATGCTCTGCTCCACCCTGGAGCTGCACTGTCCCCACGCCAGCAGAGTCCTCGTGCCTCTGGAGAGGGACACAGCTCCCTGCAGGAGGGCTCAGCTGTCCAGCACTGCAACACCAGGACATCGAGAGATGAGACGAGAGGAACAGATTTAGACCAAAAGCAGTGGACATTTATTCCTCGTTTGTGCAAGAGTGTCAAGATGCATTTGGGAATGGCTGGGACAGACCCTGTGGCTGGAGAGCCAGCGGCTCCAGCCTCTCCTGCCCGATGGCTTGGGTTACAATTCTACTAAGAGGAGATAAACTTGCAGACTCACCTACTGTCACACCAACGATGCTGGCAAATACACTTGTATACAAAGAAAAGTTTCAAACTACATTTTTTTCACTAGATTCAAGTGAAGACTTTGTTCCAAAAAAAAAAAAAAAAAAAAAAAAAAAAAAAAAAAAAAAACACATACAAGTACAATTTAAAACTGTATGAACATTTGCAAATGTTTAGTGCAAAGTAATTATGTAAAAGCTACATTTTATGAAAGTTTGTGCTGATGTGTTTGGTAGGTTTTTTCTTTTTTTTTACCCTTTTACATCCATTTTTTTAGTTACATAAGGTTTCACTTACCTACAGTACATATGCATTGTGTTAGGTCCCATGCAAGTGGGAGTAATACCATCAGGCTTTGTAAAATGTCACTCTGATTCGCATTTAGTAAACTGCTTATTTGGTTTAACAGTCAAGTTCCTGGCACACTACACATCCTGATTTCATCTAAGTGCTCAAGCTCCTGTTTGCCTCTTCAGGTGCCTTGTGTGATGCAAACCAAACTGCTTCACGACTTCAGCCCAAAAAGTTTTTTTTTAGAGAAATCCACCGTTAGTTTAAGCCTGTAACAAACTGCTCTGAAAATTAAAAGCCTATTCACACAAAGTTATATGTAATGACTGTAGTAATCAGTTTATTACACAGATTAATTCATTCTTGAACGTACAAGCTCCAGGGGAGCAGTTGGGTCTTTAAATACACACAAGTTTTCTGTCATATGGATTTTTTTTTTTTTTACCCTTACATCCAGAAAGACCTAAGCAGTTAAAAAACTTAAGAAAAAATAAGAGCTATTAGCTAGGTATTAACTGAGAAACCACATACAAACCAAAAAAAGTATGAAGGGAGGGAGAGTTGAAACAAATCAACATCACTTGATGCACTAATAGCTCCAATCCATTTAAATGGTGACCGGTTAAACTTAGACCTTAAACACAGGATGTGGGTACAGTTTCTCATTGGTCATAACATTTACCTAAGGTGTAGGTCCTTCAGAATAAAATGAATACAGAAACAGCTTCAAGTTCTTCACCTTGCGTTTCATAACTGTTATGAGTTTAAAAGGATTCCACTTAAAATCCTTCATGGATCAGCAACACTGTCCCGAAAAAAATCTGCAACCCACCAGAACTCTCCCCATTCCCATTTGATTTCCCAATTTAACTCAGCAAGGAATGCTTTTAGGCTCACAAAGTTATGACTGAAGAACCAGCTTTTCACACACACACTTCTCTGCTAGGAGTCAATGTTGGTACGGGGAAATACAGTATTTCTAGTTTGTTGTTCCAAGTATGTACAACACGCAGCACTGCTGTATCAGGTAAACATGTGCACAGGGGAAGATGAGGCGTGGGCTCATAGAAAGCAGTCAAATGGAAATCAAAAGGACTTTCTCTTTCAGAGTTCCCCTATCTTTATTTGTAGAGGTTATCCAATAATTTCTTTAATTACATCGCATACTTCTGAGTCCATTCCCGAGCTATTCTGTTGTACCTGTATGTATAAAAAGAGGATTTACTGAACATGGCATCTGCACAGTATTTCAGCCCCAGCACTCTAGTCTATGAAATCACAGTGCTATCATCCATTCGTAAAATTTAAGAGCAAAATCAAACATTAAGCAAACAGGGGAAACAAGAAAGCCCACAGTGCTTCATGGAAAAGAAATACCTGGTTATATTTATGACAGGAATATGAGATCTTTGTGATGGGAGGCACAAAACAGAGCTAGAACAGGGCTTAGGGGAAAGGGTTTTCAGGAAGGCTTTATCTGTGCCTCCCCCAGCCCCATCTGCTGTGTCCCTGGGGAAACTCTTACTGTAGGTTTCACTTGGTCATTCTGGAAAATAGATTAAAATGTTCCCCCATCTCCTCCTTCCCTTTAGAGTTAAGGCCATCAACTCATCTGCTAAACCCCAACAGCCTTATTTCTTCCTACACATTTGGCTATTTTGATGACTGTCAGGACACAACAATTTGTCCATCAGAATCTTTTCATTCTGAGGGCACAATGTAATTCAATTCCCAAGAAATCTGCAGCTTTTGCACCCCAATACCCTTTACAGCCAGAGGAAGCTCAGGATTCTTGTGTAAAACAAGGTTGTGTGATTAACTGCACTGCTGAAATTCTCTCTCTGACACCAGAAGGCAAGCTGTTCATATTCTACAGAATTTGTACAGTAAAACACAGCCTGAACTTTCCTATGGTTATGTACACCAAGTTGGTTTGATGTTGGGATTTAGTCTGTAGACGATGTTCTTTAGTTTAAACAATCTGACAATCCACTCAGCACTAACCCTCTCCTTCACATCACAGACTACCCAAGGAATAAACCCTTCTGTTTAAACCCAAAATTTATTTCCTTATTTTTGGAAAAAATAGGAATGACTCTCGCACACTTAAAAGTGCAGATAATCACTGTTGATTGTGTCTCCAAACATGTGCTGCTGATCTTGCAGCTCTCAAAACATGGATGCATAAACTTCTCTAACACTGCTCCTCAAGTATGCAGTGGACTATTTTCCCTTCCCTGATCAGATCTGGAAGGGAACAGTGAGGTGGGAAATGTTTACAGCATCACTAAACTATGAAAGTGCTTGTTAGCACTGAAGTTTCTCTATACTTGCTTGAGAGTCTTCCTGCCCAACTTCTACACCACTGGTTCTTCCCCTGTCTTGTCGAGTGAAGGTAGAACAGGGAGTTTTTGTTGTTTCTTTGTATGATTCCAGCCCCAGAGCTGCCCTGAAATAGTCTCCCGTTGGAGTAACTTGCTCTCCCTCTGGTGGTTATATGGGATTAAAGCAGCTCACACAGTGGCACTAGATAGATCCCAGGAAAAAAACAAGAAAATCTCTAAGAAGACCACAGGGCTTTGATTTGCCCTTTTTTACTCTCACTCTTGTCCAAGAAGCAGTTCCTCTCAGTTCCCCTTTACTGTGTGAGGATTCTGCCCTGTCAAATTCCATGGTTTTTGGCTTCCATACTCACTTTTCTCTATCTGTTTTGTAGATCCGTGCAATCTCAGGCACTAAAGGATCATCTGGATTGGGATCACACAACAGAGAACAGATGGACAAAAGTACTAAGGAGAGAAAAGAGACACTGAATTAGTTCCAGGACAGCTGAGGACACCTGCACCAGTCAGCCCATGCATTTTCCTTCCCCCATCCAGTAGCATCAGCAGCATTTACTGAAGTTTGCCAAGGGGCACCAATCCCATGTAATTCAGCTGAGTGATTTTGAACAAACTCCTTTTACCAGTGAACTACACAACTTTTCATGACCACAATAGCACAGTGAGTAACCTCCTGGACAGGTGTATCCAGCAGCAACCTTAAATGACAAGGCAAATCTGTTCTGCCTGAGCCTGGTATCAGAGAGTCCTCTGGGAATGCTCTGGTGCTTTTGCACCTGAAATTCACGCTGTTCCCTAAAGCAGACACCTCACTGTTGGATGACTTGGAGAAGCACTAATCAAAAGTCAAACAGCAGACAAGTCCAGCTGAGGTGAAGGAAGCAAGGGCTGTTCACAGCTACTTAAGATTCACAGAATGGTTCGGGTTGGGAAAGACCTTAAAGCTCATCTTGTTCCAACCCCTGCCATGGGCAGGGTCACCTTCCACTAGCACAGGTTGCTCCAAGCCCCATCCAACCTGGCCTTGAAGATCTGTTTAAAAATAAGCCAGTCTTGCAGTGAATTGAGAGGTGTCATTATTTTCCAAGCATAAGGAGAGCTGAGATGGATAAAGTGTAGAACAGCACTGAAAATGACCCAAGAATGCCCAGCTCCTTGCACTGCCACCGACCACAGACCCCTAGAATTTGAGTGTTTCACTATAAATACATAGTGTATGTATCTCTGCTCGGCAGAGTGACAACCCTCACCCGTACAAGGAGCCAGGACACTGCTGCAAAGCCACAAATAGCACATGGGCATTCCTACACTCACTGCAGAGGAGAAGGGAGGAGAAGGCAGCAAGTTATAAGCAAAGCATATTGGGACAACACTACACCAGGCATGGCAGGGACATCTTGCCCCACTCCCAAAAATGCCAAACATTCCCTTCCCTCAGCCTGTTTGGATCAAACAGTGCCACTCCATATGTCCCTTCACCAATTGCAGCAAAGCAGTTGTCACAGTGCAGCCTCCAAGCAAGGTGCAGATGACAAGAGTGAGGAGTCTGAAGACACCAAACATGAATCTGCTCCAATTTTCATCACTTGCAGGAGAGGCAGAGCTATCTATGAAAAATCAAAGGAAATAGGATGCAGCCCATAAAAACAACAAAGGAGTTAAGATAGGTTAAAACAGAGGCCACAAAACAGAGATCACAGAATGGCTTGGGACACCTTCCGCTAGAACAGGTTGCTCCTAGCCCCATCCAACCTGGCCTTGGACACTTCCAGGGATGGGGCAGCCACAGCCTCCCCACCCTCCAGAGAGAAGATGGAAACAGGTCTGATATTCAGATGCTTTCAAGCAGGACAAGAGTGAAAACTTCCCTAGGTCTGAACTGCCTGAGTTGCTCAGTGTTGTGAGCACCAAGAACCCACTAAGCCACTTAGTTGTTTTTCCACCTGTTTCTATAGACCCTTCAGTGATAATTCACTGAAGAATTATCAATCCCCAGTTCAAAGCTTCTAGAACAAGTTTGGTAATAAACTGGTCTTGATTTAGGTGAATATATTTCTGGTTCTAGAAAAAAGAGCAACCTCCTCTCCCTTTTCCCACATTTCCACAGTACACTTGTGAGAGTTAAGAGTTCAATGATTCTCCACCATCAAGTGACACAGGGACCATTTCCTGAGCTCCCTCTCAGCTCAGAGGGTGAAGGAGGCCTGCAGAAACCATAGGTCCTGAACTGCTGTCCCTCAGCAAGGCACACAGCTCGATTAGCACCAGCAGCACAGATCCAGCACCAGTTCTTTCTCCCCCATAAATCAAGTAAAGCCCACATTAGTTTTCAACAGGAACCTCTCTGTCACCTCACACCCAGTCAGCTCACACTGCTCCCAGTCAGTGTGGTTTCAAAACAGCTGTTTCTCCAGCAAGTTTCCTGTAGCTCATTTCTGTCTGTCAGACTCCACTGCTCTGGTCACTGATGTTCCCCTTCAGGTGCAGAATGAGCAAGGTAGGTCCAATCTGTCCCCTGCCTTCACCAGAAGACACAGGAAATCCAATCAAAGTTTTCTGGTCAACTGTTGTAACTACTCCCTCAAGTTTTATCTTATCACAGTCCTTTAGAAACCCAAGGACTTTTTTGAACACAGTGGCTCAGCCTTCATCAGCAGAACCACACTTCAGGCCTGTCCACTGCTCCCTGCACCCTCACACCCCTTTTCCCAACACTCAGCAGTTCACTTGTATCACTCCAAAAGCGCTGAATAAAAAGGGACACAATCATTTGGCTTCAAGCTGCACTGCCACATTCAGTTGCTTTTTTTCCCTATGTCTTCATTATTCCAAACTATTCTCATTACACTCACTCTTGCTGGTGACTTGACATCATTCCCTCTTTATTTGTACAGCCTCAGCAAAAAAAGCATTTTTAACTAAACTGGTTTAATTTTAATATCCTGCTGAACCCAGCTATTTGTCCAAAATCAATTCAGGAAGGTCCCCTTGAGGCTTTCCACTAGAACACTGTACATACACATGTTTTAGACCAACCAACATACAGAAAAACCCCTTGGAAAAGGCACCACCTCAAAGTTTCAAGTGTTGGGCTAAAGGGGAAGCAAATGTCAGCTGTGTATCACAGTTCTTTGATGGATCAGAGTAATGAGTTAAACCAAAACCGTGGAATAAGAGACTCACCTCCCTCTGCAATCAAGTATTACTGCAATGAATTCCACAGCAAACCTTGATGTTTACTAGTCAAACAATGACAACATTAATATTAGACAATAAAAAGAGAATGCCCCAAAAATTTTAGAACCACAGAATCAGGCTGAATAACTACACAGGGCAGGTAAGTGACACTTTACACCTGAACATCCTGCATGGCCATAGGGAAAGCATTTTCAGCTTGGCAGCATCCTTTAAAGTCTCTCACTGGCAGGGATGTACCACAAGTGTGCACTCTTTGAATTCAAGTCTGGATTTTTCTCAGCAATAGCAAAATAAATTTTACTTGCCACTGACTCAAGGGATCCATCCCTTGAAATAACTCTGTACAGAATTATTTCTCACCTTATCACTCTTAGCTGTCAGAGCTGTCCAGTCTGCGGCACAACACTAAGCAACTTAAACCACTGTCAGTTTAAAGCTCCTTTTCACTCGAAAATTGGTTTTGCTTTGTTTTATTTCACCAACCAGGCAGCCTACTGACCTCTAACCCCTCAACTACACTCCCCATCTATCTCTGCAGACAACAGATACAATTTACTCTTCAGTGTGCTTCCTGCTGCCACGGGCTAGCACAGACCAAGTGCTTCTCAACACCAAAGAGCTGAGAGAACCAAACTCATCAAGCAGGGCTGCTAACAAAGTGCTTCTAGAAAATGGGCTCAGCTTCCCCACAGAGCAATGACAAAAATGCATTCTCATCAGGCAGATGATCACGGAACACTTAAGACTGCTTGAGTCACATGCAAAATAAGGTCCACCAGTGTAATACTGCACAACTGGGATCCAAGCTCCCACTGCAAGACTTTCCTTTACAAAGCACAGAACACTCTGAAATTCATGGGCAACCTTTCTCCAGGCAGCTTCTCTGTGCAGAAAATCATGCCACTGACAGCTTGTCAGTAAGACCAGCACCAGTTCTCCAGTGCACAATCCACCTCAGCTCTGCTCTAACACCACCGAGGTCAGCCCACCGCCCTCAAAGGGCAACTGCACCTTCCTGGTTCTGCACCACCTCAGACTGAGCACGTGGGTTGATGCAAATTCCACATGTAAATTCCAAGCCTGGGCTTCCTCTGCTATGAAGCAGCTCAGCCATTAGTCAGGACAATCCATGATGTTAGCTCTCCACAGGTCCTTCCTGCACCAGCCAAATGAGCAGTGCAGAACAATTTAAAGCCCATCTGGCTACTGAAACATCCAAATTCAGGAGGTGTGTTAAAGCGCCTGGAACTCAGAGGTGAAGAGACTCTTAAAAGCAGCTGATCCTCATCTTCCAAAATGCAAACCCCAAATCATTCGCTTTGTCTGCAAAGCCTGAGTGGTCTAATACCCACCACTCCAGCCACCCATTGACACAGGGTACCAACCACTGCAGATCCTGCTGTTTTAGTCTAGCTGGAATTCCAAACAAACTTGCTCCAGCAAAGCACTCATCCATGGAGCACTTCAGAGTAAGGAAAAGCAACTGAGGAGCCATGGAATCTCCAGCTGAATTCACAGAAGGGAGATAAAAAGCACTTATTTTTCCAAGGTAATGAGTTACCCAGAAGAAACAGCTGGTGTGTTCTGATCCAGCTACTGTTTGATGCAGTTACTGCTCTCCAAAGAGGAGCCAATTCAGAATCCATCTAGGAGTAAAGGTCCATCTCTAAGCAGGCACAGGGACTGCACTAACACAGTACCAAGAAGGTGCTGAGATGGTTGCTCTGCATGCCAGACTATCAGGATAGCAGGGTGACACTCAGCTCTCCATCCTGGTCACACAGGAGTATCAGGACCACCTGCTAATAACAGAAAAGCTCATGCAGGGACACAGAGCAGTTGGATAAAACAGGGAAGCATCAATCCCTGGCTGTCATGAGTTCACAGCAATGGCAGCAGCCCACCCCACCTGCTCTGTCCTGGGTAAATGACAAATATTGTGCCAGGGCTCTCCAAGGAAAGTGATTTGTCACCTCCTGGAGACCAGGCCATGGCTCTGGCAGACAGTGCTCAGCTTCTGCTCCAGCCCAGTTTCTGGGTGTGAAAGTAACCATTTGTCAGCTCGGGTTTAACTGAGCCTGGTATGCTGGGAGACACCTCAGTCAGCAGAAAGGGGAGTTTTGGATATGTAACACTGCTGAACAACTCCTAATTCTCTTTTGAAGGGTTTACCCAGCTGTCCTGCTTCTCTCACTAGAGAGGGCTCCTTTGCTCATCATCAGCCTGGCAGCCTCCACATCAAGGTCCACAGCTACTTCAACCTCTACTCATCAAAATCAGGAAAAAACCTGACTCCTAGAAGGAGCATTCTCTTACACAATCACTATTTTTGAGTTTCAGGCCCCAGACCCTTGAAACTTGAGAGGTACAGCTGTGAAAGCTTTATCAGCACCGACAGATGTTAAGCTTGCAGCATTAAACACTGAAACCACCACTGACCAACAGGTTCAAATGCTTGGCTCCTGATTGTGAACAGGAAAGATGCATCCAAATAAATGAAAGCAACTCTGGACTCTGCTCGAGTTAAATCCTATTTCTTAACCAGAACCCCATTTCCAACTCCTCCAGCCATCTGCCCCAGCCTTACAGGAAGTGTACCTTTAAATCTGAGCAGTTTAAACTTCTGCCTTCAAAGCAACTTGCATTCCTGCTAAGTCAGTTCAACAATTTCTGGTGACAAAAGAAGAAAAGTTAAGTGCTGTCCAGTGTATCACAGACCAGTTGAGGTTGGAAGGGATCTCTGGAGATCATCTTGACTCAAGCAGAGCCACCTAAGACAGGTTGTCCATAACAGTGTCCAGGAGCTTTTGAGTGTCTCCAAGGTGGGACAGCCCACAAGCTCCCAAGGCAACCTGTTGGTGGCTCAGCATCCTCACAGCAGAACTACAACATCAAGTGTTTCCTGCTGTTCAGAGATCCTCCAGTGCTTCAGTTTGTGCCCACTGCCTCTTATCCTGTCACTGGGCACCACTGAGAAGAGTCTGGCTCTGCCATCTCCACGTTCTCCCTTCAAGTGTTTACAGACACTGATAAGATTCCCCCTGAACCTCCTCCAGGCTGAACAGTCCCAGCTCTAACCCTGCCCTCATAATGGGAGATGCTCCAATCCCTTCAGGGCATTCACTGGGCTCTCTCCAGTACACCCACACTTTTCTGAGGAGCCCTCACTGGACACATGCTCCAGACTCAGCTTCATCAGCACCCAGTAAAGGGAAAGGATCACAGCCCTGCTGGCACCACTCCTCTCAGTACAGTCTTTTCTGGAGCAAGGGCAACTCCTGGGAAGCTGCACAAGTGGCTCCATTAGGTTGAAACATAAAAATGGGCATTTCCCTCAGAACCCCAACTCAGCACAGCTGGAGACTGACCCCATGCCCTGTGACAAAGCCACCCCCAGTTATGTGGGGGTGCAATGGGCAAACTAAAAGCGACGATGATGATCAGAAACCAACTCCCTGATTTTCAAAACTGCACTGTGAAGGTCCAGTTCAATCTCTGGGTACTATTACTTCCTTAATAGTCTTGGTGAAATGATTCATGAAGAGCAACATCACAGAAAATCCTCACTGCACCAGGCACAGAAGTCTGGACAGTGGGAGCTGAAGTCTTGCACAAATGAGGCTGAGGTTACTCCCTGCCCCTCCCAGGCAGGGCCCTCCAGCACATTCACACAGGCTCCATGATTTATTCCTTACAAAACAACAGTGGGACAAGACTGTAGACTGGTCCAACCTTTACTGCAGAAGTGCTTTAGTTCAGGATTAACTCTTGCACAGCCACTTGCCAAATTCAAGAGAAAGCATTTTCCCCCCCCCAGAATGGCTGAGAATAGCTGTAATAATGTTAAAACACTTCATTCTCATGTTTCAGGCAACAGGGATTCTTATTTATGCAGACTTGGAGATAATGTTTTTAATTTAAGCCTACGCATTCTGCTTAAGCCTTGGAGTTCAAATTACCCACCATGGTGTGGTTAAGACTGTATTTTGAGATTATTTATTCTCCAGTATGTATTCTTGAGGGAACACTGAGTTCAGAATTACTAATCTAAGCAAGTCAGCTGTTGTACTGAGACAGTCACAGCTGTTCTCCCAACTTTTAACTGTTTTAACAATTGTAGGAGGGACAGAACAAAACCCCCAAATGCCAATCAGCTCTAGCACAGCCACTATCACTTTATTAACTTGCTAACAGAGGGCTGGCTCCAGCATGGAAGGAGCCAAGATCCCTACCTTTACCACTGAACTGGAATTACATAGCATGGACATGATTTTTCAGTCTTTCCACCAAGAAGTGGCACTTTTAACCCAAAGGAAGTCACTGCACACCCCTTCCCCTCTCTCCTGGCAGATTAAGGTGAAAAACATCTTCATTTACCACATGTTAACTGCTGACAGTGCTGCCTCAGGAGGAAGCTGTGCATAAGCTCTTTCCTAGAAGGACTGTTTCGAGTCTTTCCAGATTTCTCAATCAGTAGGAAGTACATTTTTTCATAGCTGTCCTCTAAGTTACCTGCTTACAGATTTTAAATTCAAACAGCTTTCTCCTAGTAGCATCCAATTTAAAGAGTGGCACAATTTAGGAAATACTTAAAGAAATCTATAGTACAAATAATAGATTGCTGCTTTGGAAGAGATGTGAGGTTACTGCTGAATGTCTTAAGTCTTATTATTCACCTTAAATGACCTAATCCAACGTTTGTTCCTGCTAACAACACATTCATTCTTTGATATGGTTGATCAGTTACTAGAAGGCTGAAACATCCCTGCAGTCTGTCACGATACATTCTAATCTGACTGAATGTAAGATTTCAACCCTGAATGATTCAAGTTGCCTTTGTGGACTTTATTTCCATTTGTTCAAGATGGGAACACTTCCGTTAATTATCAGCTCTCTGCTTCTGAAGTTGAGAGCTGCCTTTTGACAGGACATCCCTGTCATTCTGAGGGAAGCATTCCCAATTCCTGTAAAGTCGACCCTAAGAATTTGCTTTGTTGCTTTAATTCCTTCAGTAAATGCAGCCCAAGGGAGCTGGGAAAGGTTTTCTCCCAGGCTAGAGCTGTGTGCAGCAGTGTGGGAATTCAGGTGAACTATTCAGCAATGAGAGAAGGGATCAACACTGCAGAGCCCCCTAAAACCAGGAGGGAGAGGGGCACTGAAGGAAGAGCCACCCTGATCCCATGGCTTATTCCAGCTGAGTCACAAGGATACAGTTTGAAAAATATAAGAAAAAAAGAATTCAAAGCAGAACACAGAAGGAGATTGAGATGTTAAAGCATATTGCAAATGTGTTTGGGCAGTAAAATTAACACTAGGAAGTCTTTTCTGAGTGATTAAAGCTGACAGTCACTAATACTCAGCTCACTGCCACCCTGGACCAGCCTCTTAAGTTCTTGCCCCATCTTCTCCCAATTGTCCTAATTCCAGTCTATACTCCAGTATTTCCAATCATGCTGTCTATCACTCCACCACCCATATGGTCTCTTCCGACTCCCTAAAACAATGCAGCATTTTCTCCACTTAAGCAACAACTAAATCAGAACAGAAATCAGTGCTTGGGGCTAACTTGGTGCTTCCAAGAGCAGCCAGTACCGACTGAGGGCACTTGGAAGGAAACTGCAGCAACCTGACAATCAGTTTTTCTTCAATGATACAGTTTTTTCAGTTCTTTCAAGACTCTGAGCCTTGTGCCCAAGCAGATTCACTTCTGGCAAGAGACAAGGAAATATTCTTTTGTCTTTCTATCTGCTTCTACAAATGCCTTTAGCTGGACAGAGAAAATGGGAACTTCTGTGTGTTCGGGGAAAGGCAGACAGTGATGATGAGCAAGGGATAGACCAGGATCACCTGTCTGAACCAAAAAGTGCCTGAGAACACCACATGTAGCTGGAGAGAAGGACAGGCAACAGAAGAGCCTCAAAGCAGGGACATTGTGAAGGACAATGTAATCAATGTGACAATTGCAGTGTTTGATTACAAGGACAGTGTGAAGCTACAGAACAGGAGGGTCAAGACATGATCATGCACAGGGTACACTCAAAATATTCCATGGCTAGGCCTACAAACTTCATCCACAGCTGGTAAATCTACAGTTTCAATAGCCAAAGAAGTTCCAACCTGTGTTTTCTTTCAAGGTGCTTAAAGCCTCCTACTTATATGAAATATGAACATTGCTTTAGCTGGCAAAGGCTATATTCCAGTGCCCCACAAGCTAACACAGTTCACAGGGAGCAAGATGCTATTAGCTACTTATTTTAGATTGTTCAAGCTAGGTAAGTTTTAAACCATGTTTCAGTAGTCCACAGCACTGGAAGTTCTGTTAAAAAATTACCAACATGGAGTTCTGATGCTCCCTTGAAATAGAAATTCTTCTCAAAATGCAAAAGAATTAGCAACTTCACAGTTTTATAAAAGCCAAAGCTGCTCCCTTACATATTTTACTCTGGGTGTATTTTGAACATTAACATCTTCCATTGTCACACACTAGGTTTAATTTTATATATATTTTAAGTTAAAGTCTTCTGAGGTGAGGTGGCAGGACTATGTGCTCAGTGTAGTAAGACTTATCTGATCCACTGGCAAAGCTGAGGAGTCTCCCTAAGGCCACAGGGAAGCTGGATGTCCCGAGCACCCCATGCTCAGGAATTGGCTGCAAGCTCCAGGTAGTCACAGGACAGAAGCAGTGAGCACAGAAATGGTGGATTCCAGCAGGAATGCAGCAGTTTTTACATCCCAAATCAGTACTTCATTTTAGCAGAGTGAAATGAAATAAGCATTGGAGGTACCTTTTGAAATAGTTAGTGCTGGGGACCACTGTGATCGTAGAATATCAAGACAAATGCTGCCATTACTGTTAATATTTGGATGATAGATTCTTGTTGTAAATGCAACCTGCAGAAGAAGGAGAATTTCAGTGTAGGCTCACAAATATACATCACACCCCATGGTAATGGATAGATTTATGGCAGAAGCCACTCACCTTAGGTGGTTTGAAGGGATAATCTGTTGGGAAGTGAATTGTCAAGAAAAATACTCCACCTTGATAGGGACTGTCGTTCTGTTAATGAAAAAGAATCATTGCAGCTTGAGGAGTTACTACAAGACCACCAGTCATAAAAAGCCATGAACATCAATTCTCTCATACTTACTGGTCCCATTATTGTAGCTTGCCAATGGAACACTGAAAAAGAGAGAGATTTACTTCAGTTTGGAGAAGCTCAAGTAATGATCTACTTTCTTCCAGACAAAGCAGCACAGACAAGAAAAGTCTATTTTAAAAACAAAGCCTTCTGAAAGGCTGCAGGGAAGCCAGCCAAGGAATTAAAGAGAGACAGAGCAAAGCACTCAACACTCTGCACTCCTCACTCCAGGACTGCTGTGGTATCCACACACGTGCCCTGCAAAAAATCCCATTACAACAAAAATCCACACAGTTCTAGGCAACTTTTCAGACTCAAAATTGTGAGTTTAAACTTTGTAGTTTCTAGTGAATCAGCTGAATCAGTGCCCATGACTGCCCTCTTGGAGCCAGCTACAGCAAAGGTCCAGCATGAACTCACACCTGCTCTCCTACTCAGACCTTTGACACACAGAGAAGAAGCTCTGTGTAAAACACACGTACAGAAGTGACCTAAACCAGTGGTGTCCTCACAACATTTAAACCTAGTCTCCACAGAGGCCTCAGGATTTCATTAAAGCAGCAGAAAGAAATGTCCTCAGAGAATGCAGGAATAACAGCCTGCTTCATACTTGGAGCAGGATGTGCTAGGACACTCTTCAGGTTAAATGTACAGAAGTTAATCCTCACTTAGATGCATCTGCCCAAGAAAACTTTCACCTGGTAATGCAGAGGACCTGTGAAGAATGCTGCTGAGCTGGAAAGGAAAATAGTCTAAGCTGTAGGAGGCACACTGGGGAGTTCTCAGGGCTCCTGCATCTCCAAGGCTCCAGTGCCTGTGCAAAGAGCATCAACCTAGGAAATGATTTGTGAATTAAGACTATGGAAGCTTCCCTCAGCATGGATGTCACCTACACGGCACCTTCAGAGCTGGGGAGCTGTAGGTGAGTCCAGTTGTTTCAAGGGGAGTCTTCAAGACAGGAGCTGAAGCCACCTGGGTCTGTGCTTCACTGGCACCTGGTGTCCACAGCTGTCAGGACTCTCTGGGCCAAAAGCAGGAGTGGCACTACCTGTTCTCATCCAGCATGAGCACTTTTTAATTACACAGAGTACAGGCATTACAGCTCAGAATGACCTCATACAAGGAAGGAGGAAGAAAGCAGAGTGGGAACAGCCCTGCAAGGCCAGGGGAGAAGAGTGTTGGACTGGACCAGGTTTGTTTTAATCTACTCCTACATTTCTAAAGGAATGTGTAAGTTTCTCTACACATCAGCACTGCTAATAGTTCAGAAATGATTCAGGAAGATCTAAGCAGCTCATTTTTTCCTTTTAGAAAGGATACCTGAGCTTAGAGCTCTCAGCTCTAACAGAGATGGAGGATTTCCCTACTTAAATATTCACTCTCTCAGGAGCCTGGTTTTGAGAAACTCTACATCCAATGAAGAATTAGGAAACCAAGATAGCAGCTCATATGTAGCATTCAGCCATCTTCAAGGGGTTCAGACAGTTTCCCAGGAGATCCCTGTCACCTGCAGCAGGACAGGGAGAAACCTGGAGGAGAGGACAAAGGGGCAGCAGAAATCCCACAGGAGATTGTAGCCAATCACAAGAAAACCAGTAAAAACCTCACAGGCACCAGTAGGTGCTGATGAGATTCACTGTGATTGCTCTGCAGAGGCACCACCGAGAAGAGAACCTCAAATAACCAACGATTCCCTTAAACCCAACAAAACCCCAGAAATAAAAATATATCCACAGGCAATTTCAACTTTTTGGAAGCTAGAAGGGAGATTTGTGTTTCCCCCCACTCAACTCCCACCCCAGACTCGGATGCTTGTTTAACCTAAGCTTTAAATCCTGACAACATCCAGGACAAGCCTGGTGAATGTAGAGATGGATTTGTAACGCAGAGCTTATTCCAATTGGCTCTTTCTTTTGAAATCAGCCATCCAGAGGTATTTACAAAGGCAGAGGGCTGTTGGCTTTCAGTAGGTAAGCACAGGTACATGTTTGGAAAAGGCTAAGCCACAGGAAGCATACCAATGTCATCCAGTCCCAAGCACATTTCCAAAACACAGGCCAGAGGTGGGTGAAAGAAAGCTCAGACTACACTGCCAAGAAAAATCCCATTCCTACAGTTCACAAGGCAGGAACAGCTCTTTACTTTCTGAGGCTTAGGAACTACAGGGATGAGTAGCTTAGAGCTGGGGACAGCTTGTATCAGCTGGAATAGCCACAGGACAGCAGTTTGCAAGCACAGCACGTCCTGAACTCTGGGAAATGTCGCTGTGACAAGGCGGCTGCAGCAGACCTGGAGCACGGGAACCGGGAAGGCTCCTTTCTGTTGCTGCCACTGCTATCCACTTACACATATCCAAATTGTGGCTCTCGAGAACAAAAGTCTTTCATTAGAGGTCTTTCAGAAAGGTGGCACCAGGAGAACTGAATAGTACTTTCAAGCTCTCTGTACTCAGTAGTAACTTTCCATTCTCAGCCTTCACCAACTTCTGTTACCACCTCCTCTGCCAGACAATCGTCATCCCTTTGATAAGGCCTTGGAAAACACGAAGTTTATCACGGCACAAATCACACTTGCTAATTTAAGGGAATAAAAGCCTCTGACTGCCTCTCCATCTTAGTAATTTCTTCTCTATGAAACTACAAACCTCTTTGAAATACTATTTGGAAAGCAGAAATAGGTTGTGAAGTAACTAGAAGCTTGATCTTACTGCTAAACACCCTCAAAACCAAGCTGGGCTTCCGCTCATTTCAATGTGCTGCTAAACGGGAACATTCCCACTAATTTCAGTATTTTCACCCTCAGGTTTCAAGTGCTGCTTTTTAATGTAGCCCTACATTTCTACAGGAATGTGTAACTTTCTATACACTTCAGCACTGCTGAGTAACTCAGAAATGATTCAGAAAGATCTTGGCAGCTCATTTTTTCCTTTCAGAAAGGATACCTGAGCTTAGAGCTCTCAGCACAGAGAAGGACTGTTTCCCTGCTTCACTCTCCCCTCTCTCAGGAGCCTGGATGCTTTGCTGACATGACCTGTCAGAGCACACTGCACAGCAAATTCAGTGCATGCTGTTTAGGGGGCATTGCAGTCACAGCTCCCAAGGGGTCTCAAGGAGCCTTTTCCACACGTCAGAGGGGGTACAGGAAGGAGTGTGAGCACAGAAGAGAGCAGCAACTCCAAATCACACCCCAAGTGAACAGACTTGCACAGGAAGGCCAAGAAGATTGTCTCAGGCTGTGCCTTACACAGGACCTGATCTGAGAACAGTTTTCAGACACCATGTATCGTTTAGATACCTGAGTTCAGAAGGCTGTGGGCAGCTGCTTGCTGGTTTGACCACAGAGCTACTGAGGTTTTTCCTATGCCATCCCCATGAGAATTCCAGGACAGCTAATTTAAAAGGTGTAATTGAAGATGTGCATTGAGTTGCCCAATCAATAGAGTGGGATTAACACCACTGATACCCAAGGAAGGTGTTTAGAGATACAGAAGAGCAGCAAAATTAAGATCAGGATGTGGAGTATTATCCAGTACTTTAAAAGAGACAGAAGGGTTCTCCTTGCTGAGGAACTGGACATCCCATTTCAGAAGGAAAAGAAAAAACACGGGAGAGGGCAGGTGCTTGCTGAGAGCAGGTACTTACTGTCATCCCCAACAGGCCCTGCTGAACACTGTGCTGGAGGATCACGTGCCAGGTCGTTCAACTCCTAAAAAACAGGAAGAGTTTGTTTCACTTCATTTCTAAAACAACCATGTCATTGCTCAAAGGCTGCTGGGGGCACTCTGTCAGCACCACAGAACTAATAACCAGGATTCCAGAAAGTAAAGTTGCATCTTAAACCCAGGAGACACATTTGGCACAGGCCTCAGTGACCTGTCCAGGCTCCAGAGCCCTGAGTCACAGTAATCCTCACATCACAGGGGTTGTCAGGTCTGCCTTTCCTGGTCCCAAGCATTACCAAGGTATTGTATCTTCCACCAGCCCCCAGTCACAGAGAGATAAGATGGCCTCAATCCAACAACTCTCAGTATCAGCCTTATTTTATTCCCTCTATTTTAACAGTTCCCAGGCTGCTCCAGTGATCCAGTTTATCACCTCCACAGCCAGGCTGCAGCACACAGAGCTCCCATAACCTGGGGCTGTTACACCTCCACATCTACAAGTCAGTGACCATGGGTAGAATGGAACAAAACACAAGGCCTTCCATACCTACAGACCTCATTGAAACCCCCCACTTTTCAGTGGCTGTGTCAGTCACATTTTCCTCTGAAGAAATCCTATTATGAGTCTGAACAGGGTGGGTAACTCACAGTACACCTGAACTATACCAAGCTTCAAAATTTCAGCACAGTTCAGAGTTACTGTTTACCAGTGACTCACATCAGCCATTTACTCAGGAAGTGGATGTTTGGTGGGAAGTGCAAATAGAGTAAAACTTTAAAGTCAAACTTTACCTGCTCCATTTCTGGCTCAGTCACTGGCCTGCTTTGCATGATGGGCCCAAACACATTACCATTTTTCTCTGTGAACTCAGTCTAGAAAGCTGAACGCACACCAGATAAGGATTACAACTATTATCTAGTGCTCAGGAAACACTCCCATGCCGTCCCCGGTCCATTGTGTGTTCAGCTTTTCACCTCCCAGAACAGTTCAAACTGGAATCCTTGTACCAGGCTTTTGGCAGACAAAACATGTAAGTACAATGATTAAGACAAGCTGATTGCAGGAATGGAAGAAATTTGCCATTTAATGGCCTTTTGTTATTCACCGGCAGTGATTAAGCTCTTGAACAGATGATCTCTGGGAGCTCCAGCTTCTACTTCCCAGGAACTGGGAGGCCACTATTAACCAAACCCACAACATACAAATGATGCCTCACATCAAAACAGGCAAATTTCTGAATTTCCTTCTCTAGATGCAGTGCCCCAGAAAACTTCACAGGCCCTGACACACACGCAGGTTTGGGTTTTGCCCTCATCAGCTTCTAGAGAGCCCAGCTAGAAGCCTCCTTGACTTGACACCAGACTATGGAAGTTTTTCTAGTGCTCCTGCTGGGCTTCTTCCACTTGGTGTTCAGCATGGACACGGACAGGAGCAGACACTGAGCATGCAGCACCTGCTGAAGAGCCTCCTCCCTCCTGGAGCATCTCCAGGTGTACTCAGAAGGCACAAAGCCCTCTGGAGTTGCTTCAGCACCAGCAAGGCCAGAAACACCCTGAACCATCAGGGCAGCACAGGAACATGCAGACACCTACACACGCCTCCCTCAGCGTCAGTCCAGTCACGGCTATAAAGAACCAAGTGAGTCTACACATGCACAAATTCCCAAAAGGCATGGAAACTTTAAAATAGCAATATATCTACTCATTCAAAAGATGTATGAGTACAGTCCACTTCCAAACAGTACTGGACTGATTTTCTAGAAAAGACTATTTAATTCTATTGTATTCAAAATCCCAAACACACTTAACTAAAATAAAAATATTCCTTACCACTTTTCATCCCATTTTATGCAACAATACTATGCATCCACAAGACTTGGAAGGTACAACTGTAAGAATCCACATTTTCCATGCAGGACCACAACCTACCATGGATTACATTTACGAACACACAACATGCACCTGCTATAAAAGGGAAATAGTTACAAACATGAGCTCGGGCACACATTCTACCAGTCAGTAGAATACACAGCCCCAGAGCTGCCTGGACATTCCCCCTACATCCTGCTGCCCAAATGCACCAACCACTTCACGAAACTGGATATAACAGAGGGACCATAAGGTAAGTCGCCAACAGACACAGAAGCAGCAGTGAAGTTCAGGTAGTAGCAGTTTCTCATCAAAATACTATTTAATTCTCTGCATCTTCAGTTCTGGGGAGATTTCTGAGTTTCCTGAACTGCTGGGTATTATCTCAGTAGAAAGTAATGACTTACAACTACTTGTGCCACTTGTCTCAGAGACAAGGTGGCATTTCAGGCTCTGCTCTGTAAATTCACAGAGTGAAACATCACAGATTAAAAGGTCTATGTAAAAACCAGGGTGTAAGTTCCTTGTGCTTGAAAAAGTATTGCACCAACTCTCAATTCAAGCTCCTGCAGCACAAAACTTCCCAAATTTTGTAGAACAGCTTGGAGAACAAGTTCAATTCCTCCCTTTCACCCCTCAAGACTCCTCCAGAGTGCAGGCACCAGCTGCCTCTGCCTACAGGAGAGGCAAACACACTCCTGGATTTCTGGCAGGGCACAAATAAGCCCTTTGACAGAACGTGCCATTCCTTTCCAGCTACTCTAAGACTCCCACTACACCTGCAGAGCCAAGTTTAGGAACAGGAAAGAAGTAGCACACACCTGCATCTACCCAGGTACACAGAGCTGCTGCATGAGCCAAGCACCTGTCCCAGAGGTTGCTCTGCCTTTTGTAGGCTCCTGTGCAATTCCTAAGGTATCATGAGCACCACACCAGACCCAGTGAGGTCTCAGCTTCCAGATGTTGTTGCTGAGGGATCCTGAGAACCAGCTGGCTTCTGTAACTCAGAACAAATGACTCTGGAGTTCCCATAAAACTGGAACTCTTAACACATGGAGGATTCAGTTACAGTTCAGTAACAGCTACAAACCTGAATGCATTGGATCCCAAAGTCCATTGCTTTTGCAAGTCCCACTGTTTTTCCCTGTGGTCCAGGAAGTCTTGCTGGTCCATGATCAAGCCTGACCTTGACCACACTGACATTAAGCCAAAACCTGAATAAAGCCACTCCAGAAAGGTTTTGATCCTTAAGCACATGCAGGTTTTGCTTCAGGAATTTACAAGCAGCCTTTAGATGAAGTTCCAGTTTGAGTTACTCAGCTCCCAGGGCTGCCTCACCCTGAGCTGCCTTTCCAGCTGAAGGCATCTTCCAGAATTTAAAGTTTCTGCCATCTCCCCTAAGCAAAATACCCCTGGGGCTGGGCCCACTGCTGTGGATCCTACCATTAACCTGACCCATCTCACAGCTCTTAATGAGTCCCCTAGCAAAAATGAGGAAGTGGAAGCACACCACAAAGCAAGGTTCAAAGTGTCCTGCCTAAAGGCCAAGTTGAATGAAACTGCGACCAAGAAATCCACAAAGGAGATACCCTAAAAGCTACCAAAATCTCACAAGAAATTTATATTTAGGCTCCAAAATCCAATTTAATAGTGCACTTAAGTTCCCGACAAACCAATCCCTACTCAGGGGTTCCAGGAAAGCATTTTAAGGAAGATGGAATGTGCTTATACCACAGATCCCCCAGCTGTGCTTCCCAAGCCATGAAAGGTATCAGCTGCCAGCAAGGCCTGGAGGCTCCCAGGTAAACCAGTGCCACCAGCCTTGCTCAGCCCCACGCTGCCCTCATCCCCACCCTCCTCCTGCTCTCTTTCCCAGGGGCTGGTACGCTGCTTTTAAAACATACCTCAATCCAGGCATCCACAAACTGCACAAGAAGCTTTCAAAAAACTATCAAACACAAATGGTTTAGGTCTTACAAGTTTAACCCTGCATGTTTCAAGTTACAATTAACAACTCCACAGACGTTTGTTAGTGAAGTTCCAATTTACTCCTCTAGACAGCAAATCCCTCCCCAGTCTAACACACTCCTGGTAAAACCTGCTCTGGCCAAAAGATAAGACTAGTTTTAAGGATTAAGTTAATGCTAACACAGCCTTCAGTGAGAATAACCAACATAACTGGCACCATCAAGAAGCCAATCAGGCAAGTAAAAAGCCAGCATGCTTCAACAGTCAGCTCCAGCAATGTTATTAAGCCTTGGTACACACCAGAGCTCCTCAAATCCACTCCAACACTCTATATGTATCCCCCTAGATTATCCAAAGTCCTCTTAGCTGGAACTCCATGTGCTTTCCACCCTGCTCCAGTTTGAGCTGCTTTTACACTGTACTTTACTGAGACCGTATTAGCTTGATTATAAATCTAATTTCTGCCTCAGGATGCTGCTCTAAGTGAAACAGGCTTTTCCTCTGCCTTTAGCAAATTTACTTGCCTGAAGCCCCTGAACCCTTCAGCAACAGGCAGTGTAGGGAGATGTTACAAAATCCTGACTTATGTAACCAAAAAGGAACTCATAGCCACTTAGCCATGAATTGTTCCCCGCTCCCAACAGAGTAAAGCCAAGCAATGGGGAATGAGGGCCAAAGTCAAATTGATCACACCCTGCCTCACCTCAGGACCAGAGCACGGAGGAGCTGCCAGCAGGGTAGGAAGGTGGGAAGAGCTTGTGCACCTTTCCCTCAGCCAGCGGCATCTCCCTGCCAGGTGCCTGAGCCTGCATCCAGAGGCATTTCCCTCAGCTCTGCTCTCCACCAGCCCAGCAGCACTGGGCACGAGGCAGTGTCACACACGCACACCAAGGTCAGACAGTGTCCATCGGTGCTCTCCTGCCCACAGGACTGTCATTCCAGAGTATCTGCCACTCTAATGCTGTCACCACAATTAACAGAAGCATTTTAATCCTTTCGACAAAAACTGCTTTTGCAATGCCTGAAGTCACTCAGATCCCCCAACTTTGACTCCTCACAAGACTCTGCAAAAGTCAGAAGGCAAATGAGCAGCGTGAGAAGTCACAAAACACAGCAATAACCAAAGTACATGTTATAAACAAGCTCTGATGTAACTGTCACCTTTCCTTTTTATTATTTTTTCCAAAGCCTGAACAGGAAGAAGACCAAAGCAATGTGTAACTTCCTCCTGGTGTAGAGCGTGAGTATCAAAACACCTCTCTAGCTACCAGAAGCTGCAGCAGCATTCTCTGCACACGAGCTCTCCAACACAGATGGGCCGCGCTGGCAGCTCCCCGCACGCAGCGAGAGGCCCAGCGGAAGAACCCAGTTGCTCCCACTGGCTGCTGTACAGAACTGCCAGCACAGAAATAACACCAGGTCTGCTCAGCACAGGTAGCACAAAGACAGCTCTGACCACCAACGCTGGTCTGCACCCTTGTCCTCACACATCCCACCCACAGGCACTGCTCCTTTCGGCAGAAGTGATGCCTAAGCATCCTTGGAGCTCAGGCAGCCCTGGACTCCAGGACTAGAGCAAGTACAGGAGCAGCACTATGGAATTCAGAGTGTAGCTACTCGGTTTTTGGGCCGATGCATTATAAGCAGTAGTAATCCCCAATTCCTCTGCTACAGAAAGTGCTTTCCTTGAGCAGGGCTCAAGCACAGCTGCTGCTTTCCCTTCCCCCTCACCCACCGGTCACACAGGGGAACCCATGAAAGACAATGAGCTAACCTTTTCCTTGCCTTCCCATTCAGAGAACTCAAAACGGTGCCCTAGTTATCCAGTTATAGGTATTGCATTCCCTAAAGATAAGCAACACAGATGGGGATGAGGCTGAATCCAAAGGGTTTTGGCTTAAACCTTAAAATGGAAGGCATTCACTCTGGCCCTCCTGTCTATCCCTCCCATCCTGCCCCTGGATTGCTTCACACTGCTTTTCCTCTAAAATACATTCAGGATAAAACAGAACATTTTTACATATGTATAAAAATACCAATTCAATTGCTATCCTTCAATGTTGCCCCCAAGGACTCTGCCTGGCAGTATTGCTTACACCCCAACCGCTTCTCACAAGAAAAGATTTCAAGTTTCAGACCCATGATCCAATAAAAGCACCTAAACAAGAATTTGGAGCCGCACTGCCCAAAATACTGCGGTGAGTAACACAGGCAGCAATCTGAGAGCAGGTCTCACCCAGCCTCAGCTCTTTTGGAGCATCTGCTTGGAGAACAGCTGCTGCTGTGTGCACACATGTTACCCCAGCTCGAGCCTCTGCACAATCCCAAGAGCAACTGTGCCACCAGTGACACACTGGGACGGACCCTGCAGGGTCCTGTAGTGCCTCACACACCACCACCAACACTGGCTCCCTGCTTGTTCTGCCCCTCTCCCAACCCAGCCCAGTCCAACATAGGAGAGGCCATTTCAGGTAACACTGTATCAAACCTTCACTCTTGGGATTTTCTCATTTCCAAGTTCTCAGCCCTGTGCTATTCGAGGACACAAAAATTTTGACAAAAATCTCATAGAAAACCTTTGTGGTTCAGTAAAAACCCAAACTGCCAAGAGCAAGAGCCAGTGGCCAGACTGAGCCCTGCACACAGATATTCCATGACTGATAACACCCTTAAAAAAAAGCCAAAGCAGCAGTTTTGTCTCCCATCATGTCTCTGTACTCGAGTCCACTGGGATTATTCCTACTCAATCCACATTCTGCAGGCTCCTACCACAAGCTGCAGCAGCAAAGGTCAGAAACTGACTGTCCCCTCATTATCCTGACAGGGACAGCCACTACACACTCCCAGAGCCCAGAACAACTCTGAGATGATGATAGGAGCTCTGCACGGGGTTTAAAATAGCCAGAGCGTAAACAGCCAGCCATGATTACTGAAGCAGTTACACTGAGACACCCACAGCCACTCACTCAGAGTGCTCCTTCCAGCCTGTAGCTTCACTCCCATCCAACTTTCAAAGCATCTGGGCTGCTACAACAGGCAGATTTATTTCCCTCCCCATACGCTGCTTTGTGGAAATGCTGCCTCCAGCCCCATCAGCTCCCCCTCCTTCACAGCCACCACGCTCACTGCACTGAAACTCTCCTGCTTTGCAGAGCTCACACAAAACTCCTTTGGTGATGCCCTCGCTACTTCCCAAGGCTTTGAAGACTCTCACACCCCTACACAGTCCCCATTATCTCACGGGGTTCTTTACTCTTGAAAAGCAGCATGAAGAGTCAGTCCACAAGCACCCAACGTTAACAAAGACTCCACACATCCAGCTTTTCTCCCGTCACAAACCAGCCTGGAAATACAAGTGCTCTCAGAGTGTTGACTCCTGACCCTCAGCATGCACTGAACTACAACCAAGCAGCTTTGCCGAGTTACCTGACACAAGATTCACTCTCTCCACGACAGCCCTGCACTGCCTGCGTGTGCCCAGCCCCCCATAGATACATTTACCCTATTCAGCATCCACTGCTGTGTCTCCCAGGTCTACCAACCGACTGCCAAGGAGCAAGAGCTCTTCCAAAGCACCTGTGAGCCCACAAACACTGTGGGAAAGTCCTCACAATGCCCTGAGGATCACTAAAGTAAGGGACAGAACACTGAAAAGCAAGACTCAACTGGAACACAACTTCCTTATGTAACTCACTACCAGATCCACAGCTGGAAAATCCAACAGTCTGAATTCATACTGCAAACACCTCCCTTCCCAGTGCTACCTATTCCACAAGCATAAGTAAGGCTTCAAGCTCTCTTCCATTTTCTTCTCCACCCGAGCTTTAACCTGATCAGTAGGACACGTGAAGCTTCACAAAGCCTCCAAGGTAACCTACAACCAAAGCAGAGATGTTAACACAGGCCCGACACTACACACAAAACCAAACAGGGCTACAGAGTGAGCTGCGAGGTAGTGGGTTTACAGCTGGTTCTAGATTAAAAATTATTTACACAGCGATCAAGAGGAGAAACACTATGGAGGGCTGTTTCCTACACCTGAACCTTGTACAGATTCCAAACTGACAGCCACACGTTTTGTAGGGAAAAGGACACAAATTCCCTGCCTGAGTCACCCAAGTAATACAAGTGGACTTCAATTACCATCGAGGGGTTTTTTTTCTCCTGGTAAAAGACACTGATGATCAAGCAAACACAGTCCTAAGACGGCAGCGGACCGGGCAGCAGTGTTTTTTCAAAAGGCCAGGACACGGAGCACGGCGCAGCTACCGCTCCAGAAGGCAAGCTCGTAGCTTTCCCTACAAGCCTGCGGGATGACTCAGGCTGTAGAACAGCGCTGGCTCCATTAAAAGAGCAAACCACACTACTGTGTGACAGCTTTACTGCGCTCAGCTGCCCGACACCGCGATCCTTGTCGCTGCTGGAGGAGGCAGGGGAGCCCTTGGACACGGGGCTGCGGGACGAGCCACGCCGGAACTTCCAGCGCGGGCCACGCTCCGCTCCTCGGGGCGCCTTCCCCCGGCCGGGCCGAGCCCCCGCGGAGCCGCAGCAGCTGCCGGGGCCGCCACCACCCCCGGCCCGGCCCCGCCGCCGGCGCCCCCTCGCGGCCCCGGCCCGGCCCCGGGGGCCACGTTGCTCCGGTGGGGCCCGGCCGCGGTGCAGCCCCACGGGCAGGCCCGGCCCGGCCCGGCCCGGCCCCCCTCGAACAAAGCGGCCGCGGCCCCCGGGAGCAGCCCCTGCGCTGCCGCCCGGCCCGAGCCCCGCGGGGGGGAACCCGGGCGGGCCCGGCCCGGTCCGGCCTGCCCGCCCCCCCCACTGCAGGCCCGGGGCCGTGCCGGGTTATATAAGGCGAGCGGGCCGGGGGGAGCGGAGCCGTGCGGGGCCGGGCCGGTTCGGCCCTTACCTTGTGGATTCTCTTCAGCGCCATTGTGTGCGCGAGGCGGCGGCAGGAGGGGCGCGGGCGGAGGGAGGGGGCGGCCCGCGGGACTATTTGCGAGGGGAGGGGGGGAGGAGGAGGAGCGCGGAGGTGGCGGCTGCGCGGGGAGGGGACGGGGAGGGACGAAGCGAGCGGAGGGGCGGGAGGGGACCGGGGCCCCCCGGGGCGGCGGGGCCGGGGCCTGGCCGGTGTCGGGCGGTGGCGGCCGCGGGCTCAGCGCTGCCGCAGCTCCTCCGCTCCCTCCGCCTCCTCCGCTTTATGCGCTGCCTCCGCGCCGCCCGCAGCGGATCACTCCGCCACGCCGCCGCCGCCGCTGCCCCCGGGCGCCGCTCCGGTTCCCGGGGCGGAGGCACCGCCAGGCGGGGAGGGACGGGAAGGGAGAGGCAGGGGCGGGAGCGGCGGGAGGAGGAGGAGGAGCGGGAGGGGGGAGGGGGGGACGGGGAGCCGCGGGGACTATTTGTCGTGCGGAGCCGGCGTGCAGAACTCTCCAGAAGGGGGAGGGGGAGCGCGCGGAAGGATACGGCGGCGTGCGAGCGGGCGAGCGCGCGCGCGAGGCGGCCGCCGCGGCGCGTGACGCCACGGCGCGTTCTCTCGCGAGAAGAGGGGACGGGAAGAAGTGCCGGCCGAGGCGGGCCCGGGGCTGAGGGGACAGCGCGGGCTGAGGGGACAGCGAGGGCTCCAGAGCCCGCCAGCCCCGGCGCGGTTTCTCCGCCCCCAAGCCCCTTATGGAGCTGCCGCACTCCCCGGTCCCAGCGCGGAGGCCCCGAGGCCCTGTGGCAGGGAGTGCGCCTGGGAGCACTACAGTGGCCACAGGGGTAGCTGGCGTGCCCTGATGGAGCCTGTGGCCCTCGGTGGCGGCTGCTCCTGGCCCTGGGAAGCACAGCTCAAGTTAAATGGCACTGGTAGCACCGCTGGTGGCACAGTGTCCCCGCTCCTTCCTCCTGCCCGTGTGCTCAGCTGGGGTTGAGAGTCCCTGGTGCTGCCTCCGGGCCATGGTGGGCTGTTCTCAGGCTGACTTTGCTGCCAGCTTTTTGCAGCAATTCAGCATTTCTGGAGGATGTAGCACAGGGCGTGTTTTGAACTAATTTCTTCTCCCTCCACGTTTGTTACGGGGAAAATAAACCACAAATCCATAAAAATAGCTTTCTGGGTGGGTTTGGGGTTTATTTGGGTTTTTTTTTTTCAACTACTTTAGTTCATTTTGTGGCTTCTTGCTCTTTCTTTTTCCTTTCCTGTTCATTTTGGGCACCCCTTGATTGCCAAATTCCAGACAAGCCTGCACAGCTCGTTGATCCAATGTCCCAGCAGAAGGCAATGCACCCTTCATCCCACTGGAATGGCTCAAACACCAATCCCAAGCAGTCCTGGCTCTTCAGGCCTCTCCTGGGTTGGGGTAAAGCTCCTTTTCTTCCAGCATTTTCTGCTTCCCTTTTGTATGGCCCAGCCAATGCCTGATCCCAGTCACTGGGAGTGACATCACGGATTCCTTTTCTCCAGGAGATGCTCCTGTGGTCCAGGGCAAACATTGTGGCTGGGACTGTATTCCAGGGCACAAAAGGCTTCCCAGCGCTTGGGAATATCTCTGGAAGCAACTTTATCCTGTTCCCAGGGCAAGTTTCCAAGTACCCTCAAATCACAGCTCTAAGGACTTCCTATCAGCCAAGATAAAAGTAACTTTTTTCTAGTATTCACAGGAAAAGCATTGGATTTTGTCCCCAAAAAGAGATAGAAAAGTAGTTTTGTTGTGGTTCTAGTACCAGGGATGATGATGATGATGATGATATGCTGTTTGCTGCCAGCTGGATGCAAACTGCTCCACGAGATAAGAAATGGAAGCAGAAAAGGCATTTTCATAATGGTTTTTCACAAGGTAAGGCCTGAGACATCCAGGAGTGACATTTCCTAGAATTTCAGAGTCACAGGCTGCTCCACAGGGTGACACTGCAGCTCTGTGTTAGGGAAGAAGACTCTTGAAGGGCTTAGGGAAAGGCACAAGAATTTAAAGGAATGGAAACCTCCCAGCTGAGCTGGCTAAATCTGTTTATTCCAGGCTTTGAGAACTTAGGAGGACTTGGTTAGAAGGTGGGAAAAAGTTACTCTAAAGGAGGAAGGAGACAACTGGAAAAGGAAGAACCTCCAATGTTGGGCACACGCTGGTGGGCAAGCTTCAAAGGACAAAGTAACTCCCAGAAAAAAAGGACCAGGAGCTGCTCCTATCCCAAGGGTGCTCTGCTCAGCAGCACCACCCCAGTCACGGAAGCATGGAATGGGTTGGGTTGGAAGGGACTGGAAGCTCATCTTGTTCCAAAGCCAACCTGGGACAGCTCCAAAATGAGCACAAATGGTTTTTCTACCCAACATGTAACTGGAGACTCAGTGCCATAGGACACAGCAGGTGCTGGCAGCTGACAGAAATCACAGACTGATCCACTGACATCTCTTAAATTCAAACTTTCTTAGGCAGAAAGTTGTGGTGCCCTCAAGGAAGGCAGAACCTCACTGGGTGAGGGGTGGGCAGCACTCAGAGCAGCTCCATGATCCAGGGGTGGAGGAATGCTCTGTTCTGCTTCCAAGATTTTAAATTCATCTTTGCTGAGGGGTCAAGGTGAGGCAAAGCATCTCCCAAGCTGGGTACACCCCTGGAAAGGCATCATGTCCCCATGTTGGCTTTGTGTGCCAAGATCAGGCAGAATCTGGAGGCCAAAGGGGAAACTCCCAAATCCTTGGCCCAGGACACCTCCCTGACCCCTTGACTGCCACTTCCTTTGTCCCACAGCTAAATGAGGTTGTCCTCATTAAAGGAGCATTTGGACAGTGCTCTGAGGCACAGGGAGGGATTCTTGGGGCTGTCCTGTGTACGGCCAGGAGTTGGACTGGATAATCTTTATGAGTCCCTTCCAACTCAGGATATTCCATGATTCTGGGATCTGTGAAACTGCTTGGCTCAGCAGGTGACATACGATGTGTGCTTAGGAGCTGCAGGAAGCAGTTCTGGTCTCCTGCTGCCACCAGATCTCCCGCAGCACACGGAGGCTCCTCGCTGCACCAGAGAGCCTGGCCTGGTTCACACAGCCCAAGGCCACACAGAATATTGCAGAGCACTTTATTTTTGCTATTTTGTGGCAATAAAGCAGCCCTGTCACAGGGGACCTCTGAGGGACACTGCTGGTGCAACTGCAGCACTAAAAACACCGACTGCAGCACTTTTAGTCAAGGGACCAAAGCCACTTTTGACACCAGGCTGGCACTGGAAGCCCATCCCTGCAGGAATCCCCAGTGGCAGCTGTCACTGGGCAGCCTGCCCTCAGGATGAAGCCAGCAGCTCTACCTGCTTTCCCATGGCAATGGAAAAAAAGGAGATTGAAGGAAGGAAGTGCTGCTGCCGTGCCCGTCCTGCAGCAGAGCCAGCTCTGTCACGCTGCTGCTGCCTGCTCACAGCCCTTCACCCAGGGGATGCCAGGGAAATCACCATGTTCCTGGCCTGGCTTTTGGTTGGGCACATGCCACGTGTGTCCAGCCTCTATCTCTGGGGGCAGGTCTGGGCACCACAATGTGAGAAAGATCCAAAGCTGTTAAAGGGTGTCCAAAAGAGGGACCTGGGGGTGGTGAAGGGCCCAGAGGGGCCACACGAGGAGCAGCTGAGGGCACTTGGCCTGTCCAGCTGGAGCAGAGGAGACTGAGGTCAGACCCACCCAGGGGCTGCAGCTCCTCCTGAGGGGCAGCTCCGATCTCTGCTCTCTGGGACCAGGGACAGGACCCAGGGAATGGCTGGAGCTGTGTCAGGGGGATTTAGGTTGGATATCAGGAAAAGTTTCTTCCCCAGAGGGTGGTGGGGCACTGAAGAGGCTCCCCAAGGAATGGGCATGGCCCCAGAGCTGCCAGGGCTCCAGGAGTGTTTGGACAACACTCCCAGGCACAGGGTGGGATTGTTGGGGTGTCTGTGCAGGGCCAGGAGTTGGACTGGATGATCCTTGTGGATCTCTCCCAACCCAGGCTATTCCATGACTCCTTGGTTCTCCTGATCTCTGGAAGGGCTGCAGGGTTTGTAGGTTGCTGTAGACAGTTGATTTCTGTGCCCAGATCAGCCTCACACAGGTGTCCAGCACTAGCCTGGTTGGAGGTGCCGTGGTGCTGGTCCAGGGAGGTGTCTTGCTGGGTTTTATATGCATCTAAAATCTTCTAAAATCGTGTGTGCCTTCTTATTCCCTCTGCCTGAGGGAACAACAGCAACCAGGGACAGAGGGAACATCAATCAGGACATGATCTGGAAAAGCAAATTGTTGGCCAGAGGAAGGCCAGTGAGGACAAAGGGGCGGTTTCAGTCCTGCCACTTCTTGTTGGCTGTGCAGAGGCACTGGGTGGCACTGGGCAGCACTGGGCTCTCCGTTCCCAGGCGAGCTCAGATGTTGCAGGTCACAGAGATTTTCCGAGGCTGAGATTTACAGGAGGCCACAGAGATTTTCTGAGGGCTGGAGCCCCTCTGCTCTGGAGCCAGGCTAGGAGAGCTAGGGGTGCTCACCCGGAGAAGAGAAGGCTCCAGGGAGAGCTTAGAGCCTGTGCCAGTGCCTAAAGGGGCTCCAAGAGGAGATTTTGGACAAGGGCCTGGAGTGACAGGACAACGGGGAATGGCTTCCCATTGTCAGAGGGCAGGGTTAGATGGGATATTGGGAAGACATTCCTCCCTGTGAGGGGGGTGAGGCACTGGGACAGGGTGCCCAGAGAAGCTGTGGCTGCCCCATCCCTGGAAGTGCTCAAGGCTAGGTTGGATGGGGCTTGGAACAACCTGGGATAGGGAAAGCTGTCCCTGCCAATTGCAGGTGTTGGGAATTAGACGAGCTTTAAGGTCCCTTCCCACCCAAACCATTCTATGATTCCAAAATTCTATAAAATCTCACTCCTGGAGTTTAGACTCACCTCTTGGACTGGTACCACAGCTCTGCTCTGAACAGAAGTGAGACAGAAATACTGCAGGTGTTGGTGTGCTGAGGGTAGAACCGAAAGCCAGGCCAGGCTCTGTGGGCAGAGAGCCACCAACTGCTTGGGGACCTGCAAGAAGGCGGCTGGGGAGCCAGGCAGTCCCTTCCACCACACCAAAGAGCCAACCAGAGCAGGTTAGTGAAGCCTGGCTGGAATGGGACAAGCTTTATCCCAGTGCTGAAGGAGGAAGTGATCACTTGATGTTTTAGCCAGCCTTTGAGTTGATGAATCAAACAAGGTGTACCCACGGGCCCTCCCAGGGCTGGGAACACTGGCCAGATGCTTTGCTGGGGTTTCTAAGGTACCACCAAAACCAGCAGGTCCCTGCCAGCCCCTTCCTCCCCGCCTCTGGGTTTGAGGATGCTTGGGTTGCATCCACAGAAGGGCAGCAGAGCACAAATCTGATGAAGAATGGCTGAGGGGCTTGGGAGCTTGGGGTACTCAGCCTGAAGAAAAGGAGACTGGGGGGGGAACCTTCTCTCTCCACAGCTCCCTGACAGGAGGGTGCAGCCAGGTGGGGGGTGGGCTCTGCTGCCAGGGAATAAGGGACAGGACAAGGAGAAATGGCCTCAAGCCAGCTCTAGAGGAGGTTTATGCTGGAGATTAGGGAAAATTTCTTCACCCAGAAGGGCTGTCAAGCACTTGCACAGGCTGCCCAGGGCAGTGGTGGTGTCCCCATCCCTGGAGGGATTTAAGGGATATGTGCTCCTGGGGACATGGGTTAGGGGTGGACTTGGCAGTGCTGGGGGAACAGTTGGACTTGCTGGTCTCAAGGATCTTTTCCAATCTAAATGATTCTCTAATTCTATGATATTAATTAACTGTGAACCATGGACATGTCTGAATCAAGATCCTTGTGCTGTAAGCCTGTGACAGCCTCCAGGGACCCTGGCATTTTGGGTCTGTGGGGACTGTCAGGATGTCCTGGCACCCAGGGGCATTCCTGGACAGAAAGCAGTGGGACCCTAAGTGTGTTCTGGCCAGTCACTCCCTTTCCCAGCTTGTATTTACCTAATTTGGCTCCACAGAGGCCATGGGTGACCTTGCTGAGGGCTTTGCTGAAGTGAAGGTTCTCCCCTCACCCCCACAGTCAGTTTTCTTGCCATTCCAGGTAGTTTGGTCCATCAGATGTGATGTGAAATCCCCGATGGGTGTTCCTGTCTCATCCCTCGGGTGTTTGGCAGGGAATGCTGGGAGGATTTGCTCCATCACTTTCCCAGGGTCAGAGGTGACACTGAGCAGGCTGTAGCTCATCTCCTCAAAACTGGGTGTGAGATTTCCTTCTCCCACTCACCAGGAACCTCCTGATTGCTACAACATTCCAAAGAGATCAGAGAGGATCCTTGCCAGGGCATCATCCATCTCCTTCACCATCCCTGAGTGCATCCATCCCACCTGCTCCTATGGGCTTGTGTATATGTCCCCTAATCCATCATCCTCCAGGATGGGAACACCTCAACACTGCTTGGAACATGGAACTGGAAGTCCTGAGGGCATCACTGGCCACCAAGAGCCTGGCTGCAGGAAGCCCCTGCTGTGCTGCCAGCACTCATGAGTTCTGCTTCCCGACCTGGAATCTCCTGGAAATGTGTGGGGTGGGGGCATCCAGGGTGCTGTGAGTCACCCTCTGCTAGATGGAATTGGAGTCTGTTTTGCCCCTGGCAACCTGCTGAGCTGAATCAATGCAATCTTTGAAATCTACTGCCCTTGATAGATAAAATCTCAATAAATTCTGATTTCCTTCCTCATTCCAGTTCCTCTCAGACCATGCCCTGGCAGCTGGGGCTTTCCAGGATGTGCAAGCTCATGGATATTGAAACCTGGCACAGCCACCAGTGCCTGGATTTCCTGTGGGCTGAGACCTCATGGATGCCCGCTGTGGGAGAGCTCTGGTGCGCTACAGGCTGCCCGCCGCTGCCAGAGCTCCTTTCATTTTCACTTTCGTGGGTGCTGGGAGCTGTGCAGCTCCACCCGAGCCTCCAAGAAGCCCGTACATCCCAGAGGCTCCGGGTGTGTGTCTGCAGCAGCCTCTGGCAGGAGTCCCAGCTGCCCAGGCGGGAGCGCAGAGCGCGGGAAGCAGAGCGCAGGAGCCCGGGGACTGGCGGCTGGAACCTGCTCCGGTGAGTGCGGCCAGGGCAGGGACAGCGCTGTGGCTGCGCAGCAGGGCGGGCTGGCGTCCGTTTGAGAGCGGGATGAGCAGCCAGGCTCTGTCCTGCCGAGCCCATTTGGGCACAGGGAGACAGCCCCAAGGTGGGAAGCGCAGGGGAGCCTCCCCAAAGGGCTGTGCGCTTTGGGGTGCTCAGTGAGTGCTGGACGCACGCGTTCCCCTGATCTGCTCTTATCTGCATCCTCCTGATCTCTCTTATCAGCTGTAGGTGCTGAGGACAAGCCGCTGCTGACCCTTCTCTCCGCCGCAGATGTCCCGGGAGCCGTGGCGGCCAGGGCAGCGCGGTGCCCCGCTGATCCCGCAGCCCCGCGGCGGGCGGGCGCAGCGCGCCGTGTACCTGCTGCTGGCGCTCTGTGCCGGGGCTCTGCTCCTCGCCGGGGAGCCCCTGGTGCTCACCGCCCGCCGCCTCACCTTCCACTTCGCCACCCTGCAGATCGGGGCGCTGCTCAAGGGCACCTGCTACCTGGCCGAGGAGATCTTCCACCTGCACTCCAGGTGAGCCAGCGAGGCTGGCTGCCTGCGGCGCTCCTGGGACCACCCTGGGGACAAGGGCATTGCAGCCTCGGGGTGTGGTGGGGTTTGCTCTTGGTCTCTGCCCACATCTGCACTCTGTGGCACACGCTGCCCTCTGTCACCCTCCTGTCCCTCTCATCTCTTGCTCCCTCTCCCACCTTCCCACCTCGCCCATATGTCCATGGATGTCCCCTCTCCATGGTAACTCCTTGGTGTGCCCTTTCCCTGGGGAACAGATCTTGGCCCCCAACCTTTCCCCAGTGCTGGAGGGCAGGGGGCCGTTGTCTCCCTTTGCTGTCCAGGGTGACGTTCCATCTGCTCCCTCTGAGCCCCACGGGTGCTGCAAGGGACCCAAGCTCTCTCCTGGCTGGGAGTACTGGGGTGTGCTGGCCAGGATCCCATGGGGCTCTGTAGTGCTCTGGAAGGTTGGTGGCACTGGCCAGGAGGTGGGAGCAGCCCTGGCCAGTGCCCTGTGGGCTGCTGAGGGTGGGTGAGTGGCCACCAAGCTGACTCCTGTCTCCCTCTCCCACCCAGGCACCATGGCAGCTTCTGGAGGGCCCTGAGCACCTGCTTCCCTCCGTGCTGGCACGGGCCCATGCTGCTCGTCTGTGGCTCAGCCTATGTGGCTCTCCATGGTGATGGGCAGCCCCTCGGCCTCCACTTCATCCTGGCCAGTCTGTGCCAGCTCCTCATCCTTGCCCTGGGGCTCCAGGTAAGATTCCCACACCTCCAGCCTGGCTGGCTGCCCAGGGAGCCCTTCAGCCCTGAGCAGCCGTGGAGGCACACGGCCAGCTCTGTGTGGCCTCTGCATGTGCAGCCCACCCACAGTCAGCCTGGCGGGAGGAACACTCTCAGCTCAGCCCTGCAGAGCGCGGCTCCCTGGCCCTGTGCTGTCAGGAGTGTTGGCAGGAGGGCCAGGCTGCCTCCTAATGAGCACAACCACTCCAGAGGATGGCACGGTCCCCCCAGCATGAAAAACAGGGGTATTTTAAATCTGTCAGTCAAGCTGGTGCTTGAGGGGAAAGCAGAGCCTGTGTATTCTGTATTCTCAATTATCAGTGTGGTGTGGGGGCAGAGCGAAACCCCAGCTGCCTCTGCAGCACTGGCAGGGCTCTGCTCTGCCCCAGTGGTGCTGGAAGGGTCACACAGGCTGCAGGAGGTCCTTCTGTCAGGTGCCTGTGGGACTGCACACCCATCTCCACCCAAATGCACACACAGAGCTGGCAGAGGCCACTGGGAATCCACCATCAGGCACTGGGGTGTCTCCTCTCCCTTGCTGGAAGCACAGGGCAGATGCACAAGTGGCACTGGGACACACAATCCCAGGGGAAGGTGCAGCCAGGGAAATGCTTGGCTCCCTCCAGCCCCAGTTCCCTCCTCTGCAGGGGCTCTGGGGGCTGTCAGGGGTTTTGCCATGCTGCCCTGCACGGTGGGGCAAGGGGCAGGTGGGGTTGTTCACTCTCCAGATCTCTTTGGAGTTCTCCAATCCCTGTGGAGAACTGACTGTTGCAGAAAGGCCCAGGTGGCTGCTGTCATCACCTGGTCTGTCTGTCCTTCCCTCCACAGAAGCCCTCAGCAGTGGAGATCTCTGAGATATCCGAGAGGTCCAAGCAGAACGTTGCTCATGGGCTCGCCTGGTCCTATTATGTTGGGTACCTAAAAATAGTCCTGCCACGTACGTAGCTGTTTCCCTGCATTCTCCTGCCTACAGATAGAAATAGCTCCTAATAACAATCCTCCCACTTTTACAGTGTTAGCAGGGAAATGGGGAGCAAGGCAGAATGCAGCTTTACTCACACCAGGCAACTCTGCCCCATGCTCTCTTTCACCAGGGCTGAAAAAGTCCATGGAGGAATTCAGCAGAGCCAATCCCAACCTGCTGGCATGCAGGAAGACCTGGAAGCTCCACATCTTGATCCCTCTTAGCTGTGATGTCTATGATGACTTGGAGAAAGCTGACAGCAATATCCAGTATGTGACAGACCTCACTGAAACCTCACTGGCCCGAGGTGGCATCAAAAAGAGGGTCTACAAAAACAGCCTCTACGCAATCAGGGATGAAGAAAACCAGGTACACTGAGAGCAGCATTGGGAGCATCATCCCAAATATCTTGCTGGCCCCACAAGAGGCTGTAAGGACAGAAGACTGTCCCTTCCCCTATTAGATACTCCCAGCTTTCACCAGGCCTTCATGAGATGGAGAGATCCCTTTCTTCTACCCTTTCTTGCTGGCTGCCTCCTCCCAGGCTCAGCTGCAGGGATGGTGGGCTTGCTTAACCCCTCTTGGAACTGATTTAAGTCCAGAAAATAGTAGAAAACTGAGCAGAAAAAAGCAGAGGAGGGCTACAGTGCATCCCTTCCCATAGGATGAATATTTCCTTGTGTTGTGAAGAGGTATTTGAAGGTATCTGTGTGAGTCACTATGTGACTCCCCACTTTCCCCCAGTCACCCCTTTTCCAGGTTGGTGAGCCCTAAATCTCTCCACCTCACACTGCATTCATGTCCTCCCACATCTCCCAGCAGACTGGCCCCTGTCCCTTCCCCTTGGAGGAGGAAACACCCTGGTGCTGAGGATGGAGATGTTGGCAGAGCTCTGCTCCCCACCTGGGTCCCTGATTTGCCCTTTGGCAGTGTCTGAGCTCTGAGCTGCAGTTTTTAAAGCCCTGCCTGCAGGGACCCCGAGCCTCTCCTGGCCCTGCTCGGGGGAAGCAGAGTGGGCTGTGGGTTTTCCCCGCTGCACTGCACACACAGATGCTGTGTTCCCTCTGCCAGGCTCCTGCTGAGTCACTGCTCCCTGGGAGCTCCAGCAGCTCTGAGCCTGGACCTGGCCTTCCAGTAATGTCTGCCCCTCAGCTTCCTGCCCGGTAGCTGTGACAGTGACGCAGGGCCCATGGCAGGCACCTGCCCCAGGGCACGGCAGCAACTCCCTGCCAAGGCTGGGAACTTCCTGCTTCTCTGCATTCACCTGGGATCACGTCCCTCCTTCTAATTCACTCCATTAAAATTTCCAGTTTACCCAGTACAAGACATACGTGGAACCCCGCTCCTCCTTGGCATGTTTATGGCTTTATCAGATTTCTCCTTGTTTCTTTACTCAGTCTCCTTCCAGCTGTGTCTCCACCTTTCCAATGTTTATGCTCTTCTCTGCCTTCCAGCTCTCTGTTAGGATGCTCAGGCTCAGAGTAATGGAATCACAAAATATGCTGGGTTGGAAGGGACCCACAAGGATCATCCAGTCCAACTCCTGGCCCTGCACAGACTCCCCAACAATCCCACCCTGTGCCTGAGAGCATTGTCCAAGATCTCCTGGACCTCTGGCAGCCTTGGGGCTGTGCCCATTCCCTGGGGAGCCCGTCCAGTGCCCCGCACCCTCTGGGGGAAGAAACTTTTCCTGATATCCAACCTAACCCAGCTCTGACACAGCTTCAGTCATCCCAGAGAGCAAAGATTGGTGCTGCCCCTCCACTCTCCTTTGTACAGCAGAAAGCCACCAAGAAGGTGTGATCACTGGGAAGGGGTGTCTCCCCAGGGGACCAAATTCCACCTCAAATTCCAGAATCACTCTCCGGGCTGCTCTAGGGAGCACTGACAAAGTCAGGGGCCCCACCCCATGGGCAAAGTCAGCTCCCTGAGCCCACTCAGCACAGGGAACATCTAAGCCTGTCAGGCCAGTTGCTCTTTCCCTGCTCTGCACGAGGCAGGGAGACTTTGGGGCCAGACCCAGTGTCCCTGTCCCAGTGTTTCCAGTGCAAGGCAGGCCAAGGAGCCACCAAGAGGTCCTGAGTGCTCTGCCCAGTGCCAGGGTCCTGCAGCAGCCCTTTGCCCAGTCCTTTGCCCCCACATCTCCTTCCATCCCTGCAGCTCTGGCACTGTGCTGTGGAATTTGCCACCCCGCTGCAGTGCCTCTACGCCATGTCCCAGGATGAGTGTGCTGCCTTCAGCCGGGAGGAGCGCCTGGAGCAGGCCAAGCTTTTCTACAGGACCTTGGAGGAGATCCTGAAAGGCACCAAGGAGTGTGCAGATGCCTACCGGCTCATTGCCTACGAGGGTGAGTGAGGGGGAAGGGGTTGGGGTGCCCAGGACAGTGGCTGTGCCCTTCCAAACCTCGGATCAGAGTCTGTGCAGAGCTTGGCTGATGTCCCCAGTCAGGGGGCCATGGTGGCCCCTGCTGCCATGGGAGGAAGGGAGGGGCTGCCTCCCCTCATGAAATGGGAACATCACTGAGCATGGCATCACTGGCTGGATGAGGGAGGGCATTGTCTCACTCTGCTCCGGGCTGGGGTGGCCTCACCTCCAGTCCTGGGGCAGTTCTGAGCACCACAATATGAGAAAGATCTAAAGCTGTTATAAGGTGCCCAAAAGAGGGACATGGGGGTGGTGAAGGGCCCAGAGGGGCCACACGAGGAGCAGCTGAGGGCACTTGGCCTGTCCAGCTGGAGCAGAGGAGACTGAGGTCAGACCCACCCAGGGGCTGCAGCTCCTCCTGAGGGGCAGCTCCGATCTCTGCTCTCTGGGACCAGGGACAGGACCCAGGGAATGGCTGGAGCTGTGTCAGGGGGATTTAGGTTGGATATCAGGGAAAGATTCTTCCCCCAGGGAGTGCTGGACACTGCCCAGGCTCCCCAGGGAATAGTTCTGGCCCCAGAGCTGCCAGAGCTCCAGGAGCATTAGGACAATGCTCTGGGACAGGGTGTCTGTGCAGGGCCAGGAATTGGACTGGATGATCCTTGTGGATCTCTTCCGACGCAGGACATTCCATGATTCCTGGATTCTAAGGACTTCCTGCTGTGAGTCTGAGAAGCAGGGAAGGTGCTGGCAGCACTGGTTGTCCCAGCTGAAGTCCCCAAGGGGAGCTGAAACAAGCTGTCTGCTTCAAGGATTAAGTACAAGAGCAGGCATGCAGGGGAAGCAGCAGCTCCCCTCACTGTTGATGTTCCTGGAAGAAGTTGCTGGGGCTGTCAAGCCCTCCCCAGCAGTGGGATGAGTGTGTGCTGGCTCGGTGCCATTCCTGCTGACAGGGGATGGGAGGGAGCGAGGCTTTCCCTCATTCCCATCATCTTTTCATCTCCCATCTCCTCACCTCCGCCAGATGAAATCAGCATCTTGCTGTAATGAATGTCGGTTTTTTCAGAGGAAACTCAGCACTCCCTCTGATGGGGAGAAGCATTTCCAGCCAGCGAGGCAGTTCCCATCACAAGCACTACTGGGAATCCAGCACAGAGTGCCTGGAATTTTGCACTTCTCCCTGCATTTTCTGTTTGAATTTTTTTTCCTCTGCCGTGCTGAAAGTGGGAAGTAAAAGCTGTATTTTGACTGTGCAGGAAATTTGGGGCATCTCGCAGAGACTTTGCTCCCTGTCCAGAGGACAACCAGTGAAGGGAAGTGTCCTGCCTCAGGACAACCAGTGAAGGGAAGTTTTGTCTTTCTTCCATTCCAGAGCCAGAAGAAGCAGAGACCCACTTCTTGTCCAGAGAGATCGTGTGGCACTTGCGGCAGGAGCATCGCGAGGAGATCGCCGTGCTGGAGGGGAGCCACCCGCACACCCCATCCACAGCCCTGGACTCAACAGAGCTCAGCCTCCAGATCAGTGTGTCAGACCTGCCACAGCCACTGCGCACTGATGGCTTCTAACACACAGCCCTCACTGCTCCTCAGGGCTCTGGTCACCCTTCCCCAACACCTCTCCTCTTGCTATCCATGGCTGTGACCCCCAGCTCCCCACCAAACCTCATGAGCACCACGGTTACTGGAGCAGCTGACTCAGCCCACAGTCCTGTGACATGCTTCCCATTTTCTTTGTTATGTACAGCTCATGTATTCTTCTGTGGGTGTATTTTTTTATCGGCTTTCATTTGTGTCATATAAAGCACTTTCCTCTCTGGGACAAGTTGCAGTATCCTAAATCTTGGGCACAATGTGCAGTCTGCCCCATGTGGGATAGGATAAGGGTGGTGGAGCACTGAATAGGTTCCCCAGGGAATGGTCATGGCCCCAAGGCTGCCAGAGCTCCAGGAATGCTTGGACAATGCTCTCAGGTACAGGGTGGGATTGCCGGGGTGTCTTTGCAGGGTCAGGAGTTGGACTGGATGATCCTTGTGGGTCCCTTTGAACCAGGACGTTCCATGATTCTGTGACATGCTGTGGTATTGGGTGGGGCTTTGGAAATCCCAGCCACGAGTGTGCCTGTGTGTGCTGGGACAAACACCCCAGCCCACATGGCCTGACTCATGGGGCAGTTTCTGCAGGCACAGGGAGCATGTGCAGGACTCCCAAGGGAGCCTCCAGCCTGATGGAAAGTGTTGGTGGCAGAGCAGGCTCACCCAGGATGGGGAGATGCTGGGCAGGTGCAGGCTGGAGCTGAGACAACAGCCCCACTCCTGCCCTTGGCTGCCCAGCTCCTTTTAGAATCACAGAACCCCGGAATCACTAAGGCTGGAAAAGCCCTCCAAGGACATTGAGTCCAACCATGAACCCAGCACTGCCAAGGCCACCACTAACTCGTGTTCCCCAGTGCCACATCCATGTGTTTTTTCACATTTCCAGGGGACAGTGACTGCTCTGCACAGCCCATTCCAACTCCTGACAGTGCTTTCAGTGAATAAATTCATCCTGATGTCCAAACTGAACCTCCCTTGGAGCAGTTTGAGGTGATTTCCTCTGGTGCAGTCCCTTGTTCTCTGGGAGCAGAGCCCCACCTGGCTGTTAAGGAGTTGTAGAAATGGAGAAGGTGCCCCCTGAGCCTCCTTTTCTTCAGGCTGAGCCCCCCTCCCCCCCCATCAGGTCCCTCAGCTGCTCCTCATCTTGTTATGCAGACCCTTCCCCAGCTCTGTTCCCTTCTCTAGACATGCTCCAGGCCCCTCAATGTCTTTCTTGCCGTGAGAGGCCCAGAACTGGACACAGAATTCCAGGTGCCTTAGCTGGGCTATACATGCAGGACTCTACCTTTCATGCCCGTGGGAGAACATGGTGGGAGATCTCTACCCAGCTCCAGCCCAGTGAGCTTTCAGGAGAGATTTGGCTGCATATTGGTCCTGCTGGGACTGGGAATTGGAACCCATTTCAGGATGCAGTAAAACCTTAATCTGCAGCCTAATCTCTGGGTACTGCATCTGTGCAAAAATGGCAAAAACAGCAGATGAAAGGGCTGTGAAGGGAGGGTTGGGACAGCAAAGGCCGCTGCAAAGAGCCAGCTGCTTTGCAGAGTATCAGGAATCTTTGCCGAGGCCTCCAGGCTGTGCCAAGTGCCCGGTGCTGCACTGACCGGAGAGGGAAGACAGCAGGTGAGGCACCTCCTGCTCCTGTAGGAGGCACCCCGGGTGCAGGGAGCAGAGTGGGGGTCTGGCCCTGCGGTGTGGGCAGGACGTGGGTCCTGCTCACCTGAGCAGCGTTCCCAAGGGCACAGAGCAAATGCTGTGGGCACCTGTTGGGATGCAAGGGAAATGCATCAGGGCTGAGCTCAGCAACACGGCAACAGCCAGCAGCAGCCGTGTGAGCAGCAAAGCCACTGCAGCATCCAGGGGCTCACACCTCCAAAGCCATCCTTGCGGGGCACAACTCCATGTCCTCCTTGATGCCCTGCTCCCTTCTCATGTGGAAGGTTCTTATCTCGCCCATCACTGCAGCCAGACTGGGCTGGAGATGCTGATAAGCTCAGGCCATTTTAGCAGGGGACAGGTTGAAAGACAGGCACAAGCCCAGAGGAAATCTGACAGCACAACCTTGTTCCAGCAGCAGCCGTGCTGCCAGCCAAAGGCTCAGCTCCTGCCACTGCTCAAGGGCACAGCCGGGGCCAAGGTGAAAGCCTTTGCTGGCAGCAGGAACCGGAGGCAGGGCTGGATCAGAGGCAGCAAAATCAAACCTCAGAAGTGGCAGCTCACTGCTAAGCTGGCAAACACAGGATAACCAGTTTCCCCTTGAGCTCTTCAATAGCACAAATAGCTCCATTTTAGTGCTAATCACAGCATCCCACAGCAGCTCTGACTCAGACTCAGGACTCCCCGGCTTGGAGGCAGACCCATCCTGATCCATGGTGAGCTGAGCAGGTCCAGGGGCCACCACAATCCAGCAGTTCCCAGGGAGGGCGGTTCAGAGCCAGGATCCTGCTGAGCAAGGCACAGAACGACCGCATCCTAACTCCAGCCAGGGCTGGGGCCAGGGCTCAGCTCAGATGCAGCAAGGACAGGGCTTCTCCTAGCCCCTCCTCACATCCCAGCTGTTCTCCCAGGAGAAAAAAGAAATCCCAGGAACCACTGGCAGTGACCCACCTGTGCTGCACAGGTGAACACAGCACAGAGCCTTAAGGTGTAACCCTGGGGGGTGAGAGCTGAGCTCCCTCACAGACCCTCTGAGGGCAGGTGCTCAGCTCCTACCACGACCTGGAGAAACTGATCTTCATGGAATCCCACAATGGGTTGGGCTGGAAGAGACCTTAAAGCTCATCCAGTTCCAAATCCTCCACCATGGGCAGGGACACTTTCCACTATCCCAGGTTGCTCCAAGCCCTGTCCAATCTGGCCTTGGGCATTTCCAGGGATGAAGCAGCCAAAGCTTCTCTGAGCAACCTGTGCCTCACCACCCTCACAGGGAACTCCCAATATCCAATACAAACCTATTCTCTGCCAGGTTGTCCTGAAGAAAATGCTGGTGAGGCTGGCAATGGGTTCACCTCTTTGGAGGTGAGAGCACTGACTGATCACAGGGCTCTGCTGCCCTCACATGTTTTTTACCAACACTCAAATTTTCCAAGTCAGCCTTGCACTAAGCAGCACTTTTCAAGTGTTGTGATTGTGTTTCAAGAAGAGCCCTTGCACTCACTCACATGCCTTATTTTATTTTATTTTATTTTATTTTATTTTATTTTATTTTATCCAGTCATGAAGTAAAAATCCTGCTTGAAAAGTGGCTGGTTTGAGGTGGCTGAGGAAAACGTCAGGTTCACTAAGCCCACACCTGCCTCTGGATAAAATCTGGAATCCTGCAAAGCAAGGAAACAGCAGCTCAGCACTCAGCCTACAGCAATAGTTGGATTTTAACAGGCTATTAATATTAATAACAATATTAATGCTTCTTCTTCGGGCTGCACCTGCCACTGCCTCCCGAGTCCCTTTCCTCTTCCCAGTGCTCAGTGGGAGCAGTGTAAGATACACTGGGAACGCATCTGAATTAATGTGGAGAGCAGCAGCCTGACAGCCCAGAAGGCTTCACAGAGCTGCCTCCGTGCTGGCATAGCACCCACGAGAGTAACAGACACATAACCCCCAGCATCACAGCTTGCAATTAAACTGTGCCCCGCACCTGAAACCAACATTCCCTGCAGTTCCAGTGCCTGTTTTCCAAGTGGAAGTGCTGCAGCCCGGTTTCACTGGCACCTTCAGTGGCTGTGTCAGCTGGAGCGTGGCCCCAGCACAGCTCTGTGGGGCTTTGGGCTCACAGAGAGGGGGAACAGCCCCAGGCTGTGCCAGGGACTGGATATTCGGGAAAATCCCTTCACTGAAAGGGTGGTCAAGCACTGTGACCCTGCCCCGGCAGTGCTGCAGTCACCGTCCCTGGAAGGGACCAAGAAGCGTGTGCATGTGGCTCTTGGGAGCTGGTAGCTTTCTAAAATGCTTTTTTCACTTGGCAGGGCTGCGTTGATGATCACAAAATCTTTTAGGTTGGAAGAGAACTCCAAGGTAATTTTTGTTCTTTCCTTAGTTTTGTTTTGGTATCTCTGGGAGCGTATGTGGAAATTCCTTGCTGGAGCAGAGCAATGCCCATCAGCGACTCCTCCAGGGTGAGTGAGATTCGCCCTGGGCACCGAGATGGGCGAGGAGCACCAAGGTCTGCTCACTAACTGCTTTGCTACCTTTAATATCATATAGTATCAATATTGCTTCAAAAATATTGCACTGCTCTAGCAGCTACAACTACCTACACTGTGCAGTAGATAATTCTTATTTAGATATTTTAGCCTAATCGTTGCAACCATTAATTTATAGTATTTATGTTAATATTAGTATAATATTGTTATTTATATTAATTTAGACATTTTATTTACACTAATATTTTTGGGTTACCACTGTTAATCCTGTAGGACAAAGTCATAAAAAGGCTGAATTGCACTGCTTTAGACATAAACCACAGGCCAAGCCAGGGTCTGGAGTAGATCCTCACGGAGGAAGAGCCCTGGGAAGCTGCGGAGCTTGGGACCTGCAAGGGGTCGGGATGGTGGCTGGGCCCTGGGAGCCGTGACCGCGCTGAGGGGCGGCCATGAGCTCGGTGAGTGTCCCCCGGAGGTGGCGGTGTCCCGGGGGCCGGGGGGCCGGCTCCGCGCTAAAGCCGGACCCGCCTCAAGAGCAGACACCGCCTCCCCAAAATGGCGCCGGGCGGGCGGCGTGAGGGAGAAGGGGCTGTCACGTGACTCCACCCCACCCAATCAGCGTCGGGTGCCGCCTCCGTGGCGGGAAGGGACGCGCGGGAGGAGCCGCTGCCTCCTGACAGCCAATCAGCGGCGGCCTGGCGGCGGGACTGCAGGGGGAGGCGTCACGTGCCTCCCCGCCAGCCAATGAGCGGCAGGCGGCGGCGGCGCCAAGATGGCGGACGATAAGGTGAGCGGGGAGGGCCGGGGCTGAGGGGCCGCCGGGGCTGAGGGGAGGCCGCGCCGCTTCCTCCCGCGCAGGGGGCGGGAATCACCTCCGTGTCTCCCGCAGGACTCGCTGCCTAAGCTGAAGGACCTCGCCTTCCTGAAGGGGCAGCTGGAGAGCCTGCAGCGCAGGGTGGAGGACGAGGTGCAGGCCGGCGTGGGGCAGGTAATGTGCGGGCTTGGGGCGGGCCTGCCACCCGCTCTGAGAGGGACTGGTGGGGGGAAAAACGAATCCCGGGGAAAAACAAATACCAGGGAAGAAAACAACCCACAGGTCACTCTTAGGACAGGTCCTGTGTCGCCCCCTCCGCGATCCCGCCCGGCCGTGCCTCACTGTGCTCTCCCCTCAGGACGGATCGCTGCTGGCATCGCCCTTGCTCAAAGGCTTCCTGGCCGGATACCTCGTGGCCAAGCTCCGCTTCTCCGCCGTCCTGGGCTTCGTGGCCGGCACCTGCACGGGAATCTACGCCGCCCAGAACTACGCCGTGCCCAACGTCGAGAAGACGATTCGGGACTATGTGGATTCACTGAAAAAAGGTCGGGACTAGCGAGGAGGAGGCCGGAGGCAGCAGGGACTGCAGGAACGGTGCTCCTTAGGTAGCGGGCACAGAGCACCCCCAGGGCTCTGAGAGGCACTTCACCTGCACCCTTCTCTTCCCTGGAAAAGGGCTTTGCACCGCACCACTGCAGCACGTCGGGGGGCTGGTGATGGGTGTTTGTTGGGCATCATGGCAGCAGTGATCACTGCACTAACCCACAGCAGCTCGAGAGCACTGAGGGGCTGCCAGCTGCCTTCTCCCCTCACCTGTCCCTGTGCCCCTACGGACTGAGGGGCTGCTGTGCCCTGTCACCTGTGTGCCCTGTCACCCCTGTGCCCTGCCACCCAGCCCACGCTGTGCCCTGGGAATGTGCTTTGTGTGGCTGCTCAGGAAGGCTTGTAGTTCTCGTCCTGATGAGAGGCAATGCTCTGCTCTCCTGCTGCATCACAAATGTTGCAGGGAACATCCTGCTTGAATCAGGCTCATTAAATTCTTGGTATTTGGTCTCTTCAGTGTTGCAGGGTGAGAGTCTGTCTGGCCTCTCTACACTGACAGCATCTCACTCGTGCTGGAAATGGGGATGTTTGGGAATGCTGCTGGCTCTGCCAACAGGCTGCTCCAGAGGGGGCTGTGGGCACTGATGCTGCTGCTGTCTGTGGCCATCTACGGCTCCCACGCCCCACTCCTGACCCTCTGCAAGGTGGACGGGGCCATCCCCTTCAGCTCCACGTCTGTGGTGGTGCTGGTGGAGCTGACCAAGCTGGCACTGTCCCTGCTGCTGCTGTTGGGGGCGCGGGAGCCGCTGGGCGTGGCGCTGTCCTGGCGCCACGCCGTGCCCTTCGCCCTCTCGGCCCTGCTCTACGCTGCCAACAACAACCTGGTGGTGCACATGCAGCTCTTCATGGACCCCAGCACCTTCCAGGTGCTCAGCAACCTGAAGATTGTCAGCACGGCTCTGCTCTACAGCCTGCTGCTGCACCGGCGCCTGGGCGCGCGCCGCTGGCTGGCCCTGCTGCTGCTGCTGGCCGCCGGGGTCACCTACAGCTGCGGGGGGCTGCGGGGACACGGGGACCCCCGAGGGATGCGCCTGCACGTCACGCCCGTGGGGCTGCTGCTGCTCTCCGTCTACTGCCTCATCTCCGGCCTCTCTGCTGTCTACACCGAAGCCATCCTGAAGAGCCAGGCACTGCCCCTCAGCCTCCAGAACATCTTCCTCTACTTTTTCGGGGTCCTGCTCAACCTGATGGGTTCCGTGTGGAGCGGCACAGAGGGTGGGTTCCTGGAGGGCTTCTCCCCGTGGGTGCTGCTGGTGGTGCTCAGCCAAGCCCTGAACGGCCTCATCATGTCTGTGGTGATGAAGCACAGCAGCAACATCACCAGGCTCTTCGTCATCTCCTGCTCCATCCTGGTCAACGCCCTCCTCTCCGTTGCCCTCTTCAACCTGCAGCTCACCCTCCTCTTCTTCGTGGCCGTGGCATGCATTGGCCTGGCTGTGCACCTGTACTACGGAGTCACGTAGCCACTGCCTCCCTCCCACATGTCTGGGCAGCCCCAGCCCTTCCTCAGGGCTGGAATCATTCCTGGTGGGCACCTGCACAGCTTCAAGGTTCTCCTGAGGAGGAGTGCTGAGGGGGAGAGCACCCTGTCCCTGCTTCTACGGGGAGACTGCCCCCTGCTGCAGTCCAGCCAGGCTCTGTGCCATGGGGTTTCCATGGGATCAGGCATGCCCAGCCTTAGTGGGGGTCCTGAACCCCTTGAGTGTGTCTCATAGTCTCAAGATGTGCCAGGGGAGGTTCAGGTTGAGGAGTAATTTCTTCACAGAAGGGGTGGTGAAACATTGGAAGGGGCTGGTGCAGTCACCATCGCTGGAAGTGTTTAAGGACTGGATGTGGCACGTACTGCCATGCTCTAGTTGACAAGGTGATGTTCGGTTACAGGTTTGACTCGATGACCTCAGAGGTCTTTTCCCACCTAAATGATTGTGGGACTCTGTGTCCCATGTCCTCAAGCTGCTTCCCCACACCACAGTGGCCTGGGAATGCTCTGGCAGTAACTGGCCCTGCCACACCTCCTGCCAGCCCAGCACGGCACTGGTGCTGTTTCAGCTCCCATGGATGCTGCTTGATCCCTGCCATTCCTGGTGCTGCTTCCCTGGGCCTCTCCCACCTCCACGGTTTTCCAGCCTAGCCCCTGGCTGGAGCCCTGCTGTCCTCAGGCCCTGTTTCCCCTTCCTGGGCACAATGTCTCTGCAGAGCAGACAGGGACTGGGGCATGTGGGCTCCCTACAAAGGGGGCACCCCCCAAATTTGTACCAAGTTCCTGCAGGCAGAGGCCACCTGGGGTATTAAAGCTGCGGTTCAACAGCATCTGTGTGTCTGTCCTGTGTGTGCCCTCCCCGTGGGATGGTGGCTGTGCCCCTTGGGACAGGTTGGGGGGCCAGGGGTGTGTCTGAGCCTGACAACACTCATGGGTGAGGGGCACCCACTTTATTTCGTGGCACAGCTGGAGGCTGCCAGCCCTCCCACCAGGCTGAGCCTCTGCTCCCCCAGGCAGGTTCCCAGCACAGAGCAGAGTTTTCCCTCGGGAGCAGCAGCCGGAGCAGGCAGGAGGGAAGGCTGTGCGTGGGATACCTCATGTGACTGGTGGCTCGGTGCAGGGAGGGGTCCTGCCAGGCCAGCTGTCCCCACGCTGTGGGTGTGGCTCAGGGGGTCTGTGTGCTGGCATGGGCGGTGCCTGCCCGTCGGGCATCCCGCAGGTGCTGGTTGTGCTCCGCGAGTTCCACGGCGTCCCGGAGCACCTCCTGCAGCAGCGCCCGGTGCTGCCGCTCCAGGGCCTCCCGCTGCTCCTCTGCCAGGCGCTGCTGGTCCCGGAGCACCTGCGGGATGCCCAGGGCAGTCAGGCACAGCCCTGGCACAGCTGAAAGGGGTGTCCCCAGCCCTGGGTGCCCACCTGCAGCAGGTGCTGCCTGCAGGCCTGCATCTCCCGGTGGTGATTCCGCAGCAGCGCCTCCAGGTCCCACTCAGCTGCCTCCCGCTCCCGTAGCGCTGCCTCCAGGCTCAGGCTCAGCACTGTCACCTCCCGCTGCCAGCGCTCTTTGTCCCACTGTGAGGGACAGGACAAGGTCAGGGCACCTGCACAGTGTCCCTGCTCCCTTGGGCTGTGCCAGGGAGAGCAGTGCCAGGGGAGGAGAGGCTGGAGCTCGCAGTGCTGGGCTCTGCCTGTGCCCACCTCCCCGCTGTGCTCCTGGGCTGGCACGGCGCTGGTCCCAAGCTCTCTCTGGAGCTGCCGGCAGTGCTGAGCCCGCAGCCGCTGCCGCTGTGCCCTGGCCAGGGCGTGCTGGACCTCCGGGGATGGGCATGGCTGGCACCGGCTCCCTGCCTGGCGGAGAGCAGAGCGGGCTCACGTGGCACCAGGACCAGTGCTGGCAGCACAGAGCTGGCCCTGCATAGGGACCCTGTGGGCTCCCACTCACACTGTCACCCCTGGGCCGTGGCTGTGGCTGTGACACTTTGCTCTGGGATGGCTCCTCCAGCAGCCCCTGCCCTGTGCTGGCCAGAGCTCGGCTGTCCCCTCCCTGGTTTCTGCTGTCACCGTGTCCTGCTGTGTGGGGACAGGGGAAGAGGATTGAGTGTGACATGGGGGGGTGAAGAAGGACATTCAGATGGAGAGTGAGGTCTTTCCCACCGTGTAAAGCCATGCTCCGTGCCCACATATCCTGCACCCAGCTGTGGGATGTGTGCCTGGCCCCACGCTCCGGCCCTGCTGGCTCCAGGCTGGCACTGGTTGAGGGTGTCTGGGTCCCAGGCTGCTGGCCTGGCACTGAATTCCCTGTGGAGACCTGGTCCTATGAGAGAAGGAGATGCTACAGGGACACAGCCAGGATTTGGGGCTTCTCCTGCACCGGAACTGTCCCTGGATGAGGGGGACGAGCCTGACTTCTGCCCACCTTGACGCTGGGCTGGTGCATCTCATTTGTCCCAAGCACCTTGGCTGCTGTCTGCTTTTTCTCCCACCTCTGACTCTTCAGCACCTGGAAAAGGGGAACTGGAGCTCCTTGTTGGGGTGTTTCAGACCTCCAGGCCTGGCGAGACTCCAGGGACACATCTCATCCCTGGGGCAGCTCCAGCCCCTGCCCTCAGTGCTGGACAAGGATCTTGACACCAGGATGGGTCAAGAGTCTGGAACTTGCCCAAGCCAAGGAATGAGTGCCATCCTGGTCCCGTGGATCCAGGGGCATTCCCCACCTGCAGCTCCCGCAGGGCCCTCTGCAGCTGGGCCACCGCTGTTTTCTGCTCAGGAAGGCTGGCTCCAGCCAGCAGCTCCATCCGCAGCCCTCGCATCTCCCTCCGGCGTGCCACGATCTCCTCCTCGGGGTCCCAGAGTGTGGCAGAGATGGTCTTGGCCAGCCCTTTCACCCTCTCAGCCAGTCCCAGGGCTCCCAGGATCTCCTCTCTGGAGGTGTCTGGGAGAACAGCGAGCCCTGAGCAGGGGCCGTGGTGGCCACCAGCACAGTCCCAGTGCGATGGAGATGAGTGGAACCAGTGTCCCTGGGCAGCAGCCAGGGACCGAGTGCCAGGTGTGGGGCAGGATGGGGGGAATCCTCAGGGAGGGGACATCCAGAATGTGTCCCAGTCCCAGGGGCTACCTGGCAGCGACACACAGAGCAGCAGGAAGGTCAGGCTGTTCCCCTCCAGCAGGCGCTCCACGATCCAGGGCAGGCACACAGCACCAGGTTCCCTGCACTCCCTGCACGTGGGGAGACACCCCAGGAGAGGGGTGGCTCTGGCTGTGCCAGGCAGGCTGAGCCCCAGCCCACAGGAGCCCAAGATGGGTTGGGCACAGTGGGAAAAAGCCCAAGTCCCCAAGGAGTGGTGACACTCCCACGGGCTCCCCCTGGGGTGTCTCTCCTGTTTCACCTCCAGGAATGGAGTTCCCTGACCCGCAGCAGGTACTAGGGTGTGCCAGAGCAGGGACACGGCTCAGCCCGGTACCTACAGCCTGGGGCAGGGCCCGCTGGCCCCTGGGGACACCAGGATCCTGAGGGCCGAGCGCTGGCGCCTGCCACCCTCCAGCTCCCGCTCCACGGTGAGAGTGAAGAGGCTGCCGGCCCTGGGGAGAGGCCGCTGCTGGAGTGGGGCTGCAGCAGAGCCAGCCCCAGCACCCCAGGGCCAGTCCTTCCCGACCTGCGGGGGGATCTGGGCCAAATCCCTCACCCCTGCACAGCTGAGTGCCCGTCAGTGAGGGGCTGCTGAGCACAGCCCTGGGGCAGTGCCGGGGTGGCACCCAGCCCCCTGGCATAGGCACTGATGGCAGCCTGGGCATTGGGCACCACCACTTCTGTGGCCTCCTCCACCATCCTGGAAGCAGAGGGAGACAAGACCAAGCCAGGAGGGTCACATCCACCCTCTGGACTCGCTGAGGAGCCCCCCTGGCCATGCTGTGGCTGGGCACTGTGCTCCCTGCCCGGCCCCACTCCTCATGTTGGGGTATCCCCCCCAGGAGCAGCTCAGCCATGGGGCATCAGGTACCCACAGGCCCAGGGGTGCCACATCCATCACTTGCAGGGCTCGGCCGTCAGGACAGAGCAGGTCCCAGGCTTTGTCGTGGGTGCTGACCTGGAATGAGGGGGCTGCATTAGGCAGGGGGCAGGAAAAGGGGGCTGCTGGCATCTCACACTCACCAGGGGCCCAGACTGCTTGTGGCCATGCACAGGTGAGGGCTGAGAAAGGCTGATTTTGGGGTAACTCCCAGCTTTTCCAGCCCTGGCACCAGGGAAGGGCAGAGCCCTGGGAACACCCAAGCCCTGTGTGGAGCTTATCGGGTCCCAGAGCCAAGGGCAGGACCCAGCCCAGGGGCAGGAGCTGGCATCACTCCTGTGCCAATCAAGGCCACACTGGAGAGACCTTCAGGCCGCAGGGAGCAGTGACTGGCCTGGAAAGCCCAGCTGTGATGGGAGCAGGAAGGGGTTAGAGGGCTCCCCTGTTCCCACCATGCTGCTGGGGCCTGGGAGATGCTCTGTGGGCAGCTGAGTCTTCCCACATCTGGGAAAGAGATGAGAACACCTGGGATCCAAAGGTCTCCAGTCCTGGTCACCCTCTGGATGAGGGCACTGGATGCCAGTACAGGCACGTGCCCTTGGCACAGCAGAGTCTGGGCAGTGGCAGAGAGGGAATGGGATCCTCATGCCAGGACATCCTGCCCTGTTCCTGTCCTACCTGGACCAGACTGACCGTCTGCAGGCTCTGTGTGTCATCCCCCAAGGCCTCCAGTTCTTGGAAGATGGTGTCAATCACCTGTGGACAAACTGGGATCTTCCAGGACCCTTGGCTGGGTGTCACCCTCACCCCAGTGGGCTTGGGGTCCATTGGGTGACCTGGGAGCCCAGCACTGCACACTTGTGCTGTCCCCTCTCCCTGCCACCTCTCCCCTGTGCCCTCACCTGCCAGATGACACTCTGGAAGGGCAGCTGTGTCCCAGGGCCATGGGGGTCCCACAGCAGCAGGGACATGCTGTAGCCAAGGGGAACCAGGGCCAGCTGGGGTCTTGCCAACTCCAGGACCTTCTCCTGGTAGGAGAGACATATCCAGCATGGCACAGCCATGGCACAGCCAGCATGGCACAGCCATGGCACAGCAGGGTGCAGATGGCCCTGGTTCATGTGGCTGGGGACAGGGGACACAGAAGGACTGGGGGCTCTCGGTACCTGTCCAGCATCCAAGTGGAAAACACCATCGACAGTCAGGGAGATCTCCTGGTGTGAGGGAGGGGGATAATGTTCAGCTTTCCCCTGTCCCAGCATGACCAGTGCAGGGCAAAGGAGGGACTGGGCACACTGGGATGGAGGTGGCAGGGGTGGCACAGAGGGCCTGGCAGGGGTGAGGGGAGACCCCCTCCCTTCCCCTGCTCTCTGGGAACCCTCAGGAGTCCCCTACAAGGGAAGGGGCCATAGGGGTGTAGGGCAGCATCAGCCCAAGACCTCAGCTCCCATCAGGGTCCCAGGCATGGCCAGGGGTAGGACAGAGCCCCTGCACCCCCCTGGTTCCCCAGGGGCCCTCGTGCCCTGGATGTCCCTGCCCTGCAGCTCTCACCTGGGGCTCCTTCCCAGCGAGGAGGAGCTGCAGGGGGTCCTCGCTGCCATCCACCCAGCTTTCTCCTGGCCCTGAAAACACCGAGTGTGGGATGTCCCACCTGTCCCAGTCCTGTCCTCCCCGAGCCACATCCCAGGGCTTCACATCATTCCCGAGCCCTCCTGCTGTGACTCAGAGCCACCAGGATCAGGAGGACATCCCGTCCCTCTCAGCACTGCCCAGGCCAGCTTGGCCAGCAGTCCCAGTGCCACCACAGCTGTGGCTGCTGCCCTGGGCCCCTGTTCCCTGGCGTGGGGGTTCAGGTGAGGGCTCTGGGATGCCCTGAGCTCTACCTGCTGCCTGGTGGAGTCCCAGAGCCGCTCGCACGCTGACATCCTGCTCGGCCTGCTGGGATAGAGGGGGAGGGAGGCACACACTCAGCAGCACCAGGAGCTGGAGGAGCCCCTGGGGAGCTGGGCAGCCCCTGCCAGATCCCTACAGACCAGCCTGGGCTGCCCCCAGCGTGGCACTCACCTTGTCCATGGGCAGTGCAGCAGCAGCCACCCGTGAGCTGCTGTTTGGCCAGGACAGGGATGGGGTTACCCAGGGGGGATCCGATTCTCCTGCATTATTGATGGATGTGGGCAGAGCCAGAGCCAGCCTGAGGCACCCTGTTCCAGGGGGGAGCCCTGCTGGCCAAGGAATCAGCGGGACCACGGAGGGTGCCTGGAGCCACTCACACCACTGGGATGCTCCTGGCTCCAAGAGGGACGTGCCAGCCATGGCTGGGTGGTGAGGGACCTTGGACTGCCATAGGGGCTGTCACAAGAAGTGACCACAAACCACAGAATCACTGGAGAACACTCACAGCAAAAGAGCACAGAAGGAAATGCCAGTGCTGAGGATCTCCCTGGTCTGTGGAAATGCAGATGGTGGGAGACAGAAAAGGGGGCCCAGGACAGTCCCTGGCCTGCTTTTGGACAGCAGCAGGAGGAGCAGAGGCACACGTGTCCCTCTGACTGCCTGTGCCCTGTACAGAATGAAACCAATGCCTCAGGTGTGAGGCTGATGCCAGCTGGACACAGATGGAACAGGCAGCCCTGAGGCTCCATCAGGAGCAGGGCAGGTCACATGGCAGGGACAATGGGGACATGCTGGGGTTTGGGGAGTCGGAGGTGGCCAGATGGAAAACCCCTCATGAGGGTGGAGCCCTGGGACAGAGCAGGGCACGGGGCTTTGAGGGATTCCCCAGCACTTGGCTGGGCACAGCCACAGTGGGATAACACCGGGGAAAGCCCTGCTCCACAGGGGAGCCCCTCACCAGCACTTGGGGGTCCTGTGAGCCTTCCCAGGGAGCCCCTGAGGGGTGGGAATGGTCACACATGGCCCCATGTGGGTGCTCCCAAGGGACAGCAAAGCCTGGGATTCATTCAGGAGACAGGGATTTCTCCTTCCTCATCCATCAGCCAGCAGCTGCTGCTCCCTGTCCCATGTCCAGCCAGCCCAGGATTCCCAGAGTGCAGGGGCAGCCTGTTGTACACCCTGGTGAACACCAGCAGAGCTCCAACACCCTGAGCCACCAAACCACAGCCCAGGGCACGGCCCCACCCTGCCCTCGGGCTGCTCAGGGCTGGTGGCACAGCCCCACAGCCCCACAGCCCCTCCACCCCGGGCAGGGACACACCCTGGACACACAGCACACCCCGAGTGCATCAGGATCCAGCCTGGACCCCACACCCTGTTCAGCCTCTCTCCAGCCCCAGCCGTGGTCCCCAGGCAGCCCGGGCTGTGTTTGCCTGCAGGTCATGTGTACCTGTGCCCAAAGAGAGAGAGGGAGGGACACAGGAAACACCCAGGCACAGATTTTAATGCAGAGGCAGGACAGGACCTGGGGAAGAGGAGCAGGGCTGGGCCAGGTGAGCACTGACTGCCACCACCCCCTTTGTGCAAGGACATGGAGTGAGAGGATAAAGGGCAATGGCTTCACACTGCCAGAGGGCAGGGTTAGCTGGGATATTGGAGAGAAATTCTTCCCTGGCTTCCCTGTGGGGGTGCTGAGACCCTGGCACAGGGTGCCCAGAGAAGCTGTGGCTGCTCCATCCCTGCAAGTGTCCAAGGCCAGGTTGGACAGGGCTTGGAGCAGCCTGGGACAGTGGAAGGTGTCCCTGCCCATGGGAATGAGATGAGCTTTAAGGTACCTTTCAACTGAAACTGCCCTGTGATTCCATGATTCTTCCCCATCTCAATTTTCCCTTGGCTGGCCCTTTCCCACCCACTCCTTTCCTTTGAATATTCCCCAGTCCTGCATTCCCAGGCTCTCCCTCAGCACTCTACAATCCATTTTCTCCTTACTATGAGATGTTCTCTGAATAACCCAGAATAAACCCATTTTCTTCCATTACTTAAAAAGTTTCTGGTTGAACCTCCTCAAGGTCCCACTTGGCCAGTGCCTCGGGTTGAGGTCTAAGGAGCTGCTCCTGCTCATTAGGGGTGTTTAATTTAGTAATTTTCCTGTCTTCTGTGGTTTTTCTCTTAGGCTGAAGAGCAGCCAAGCAGCATCCTGCCAAACCTGACATCCTGGCCCAGCCATAGGCCCAGGCGAGGAGGGAGGATCAGCAGAGGGGCCATGGAGGCTCCAAGGATGGCTGGACTGGTGGGGCTAAAGGTGTGGGGGGCTCTGGGCAGGGACCAGCAGACCCAGCAAGGCTTGGGGCATCTGAGTGCTGCTGGCAGGAATGTGATGGAGCTGAGCTCCTCTGGGCTGGGGCAGGTGACACGGCAGGGACACTGGGGGTGGGGAGATGGAGTTGGCCACAGGGAAATCCCCTGTGGGAGGGTGTGGCTCTGGGTCAGAGTACAGCACTGGGCTTGAAGCCAGGGGTGCCCCAAAACTTGGCTGGGCACAGCCACAGTGGGATAACGCCGTGGACAGCCCTGCTCCTCAGGGGAGCCCCGACTGGGGACACCAAGGGTCCCCTGGCAGAACAGGGCCTGTGAGCCTTCCCACGGAGCCCCTGTGGGGCAGCATGGCTGGGAAGGGTCCCGCTGCCCCTCAGGCTCTGTGGCAGGGCCTGGCCCTCACCAGCCACACGGCCCCGGCCACGCCGAGCAGGGCGAGGGCGACGCAGAGCGGGGCCGCCACGGCAGCGGGGTCACAGCGCAGCACCGACACCGGCACCTGCGCCACCACCCAGCCCTGGTACTGCGCTGGGGACTGGCACCTGTAGTCCCCGGGCCAGCCCTGCCCCAGGTGCCCCGAGGCCGCCAGCGCCCGCAGCCCCCGGGCCCCGGAGCAGGAGCAGTCGAAGGGGTTGTCAGCCACGGCCACGTCCTGCAGCCGCCCCAGGAGCTTCACCTCATCCCCCGGCAGCTCCGAGATGGAGTTGTTGTCCAGGTGGAGGGTGTCCAGCATGGGGTAATTCCGGAGGGAGGGGACGGCCTGCAGCAGGTTTTGGTTCAGGAAGAGCTTCTTCAGGGAGCTGAGGGAAATGTCCACAGCGTGGAGGTGGTTGTGGCTCATGTCCAGCACCTCGAGGCTGGAAGGCAGCGGTGTCGGCACTTGCTCCAAGCCAGTGCTGGACAGGTTCAAGTGCCGGAGGGATGCTGGCCACTGGCAGGAGGAGGATGGGTCTGCCACGAGCTTGTTGTGGCTGAGATCGAGGTGCTGGAGCTCCAGCAGCAGCCCCATGCCCTCGCACACACCATGGTAGGAGCTCAGATTGTTGTGGTGCAGACTCAGCTGCTGGAGCTGAGGGAAAGCTCCCTGGCAGAAGGCCGGGGTCAGGCTCCCATCCCCGAGGCTGTTCTGTGCCAGGTCCAGGGAGCGCAGAGCTCTGAACACCCTCCCGATGGCACAGGGCAGGCTGGTGACACGGGAGCCGGTGACAGCCAGCTCCTCCAGGCTCCCCAGCCACCTGCTCAGGCTGGAGAAGGCCTGCTCATGGCCCGTCAGCGGGGCAGATGTCACATTGTGGAAGCTCAGGGACAGGATGGGCAAGTTGTGGCCATCCATGTCACTCCAGTCACCTCTCCCCTGGAAAATGCAGCTCTCAAAGGCCAGCCCCTGCACGTGGGTGTAGGAGAAGAACCTCAGCACACGGGCCAGGAGTACCTCAGGCACCAGGACATTCCCAATAATTACTTTCTGGATGATAAGGGAGCCCAGAGTTTCAATGGCGGAGGAGTCCAGGTCCCTGATGGGGAAGGCTATGTATTTCTCCAGATCTCCACCCCAAAACTCCACCACGGTTGCTGGGAGGCACTGGATGATGCTGCCGATGGTTTCCTCGTTCAGGTTGTAGCACACACAGTGCTCCTGAGTGCGGTTGAAGAAGCACCGGTTCCTTCTGCCTTCTGCCTGCAGCAGCCCCAGCGCCAGGAGCAGCAGCACAGCCACACGCATGGTGAGCACCCTAAAAACTGGAGGAGAAGCAGTGAATGGCAGCTGAGGGGACCACTCTGCCCCGGGCTGAGGATGGCTCGGGCAGGTCCAGCCCTGCAGAGCCCCCCCTCGGGCACAGGGCTCTGCCCTCATCCCTCCTGCACCTGCCCGGCCACTGAGCCGGGACTCGGGAGCGTTCGGGCCAGCAGCCAAACACCCGGGACTGCCCCTGTGCCACCCTTCCCTCCGCAGGGGACGCTCTGCACTGTCCTGCCTGGGCTGCCTTGCCGCAGGCTCCCACTCCTAAAGGACCAGGAAATGCCTGGAGAAAGTGCAAATGCGGAGTTACAGGCAGTGAAGCCTGATGTATCCGTCTGACCGCGGGAAGAGCCCCAGCTCGGTTTGTTCCTGTGTAATCTGGGGCAGGAAATTGCAACAGAAGGCTTCATGTTTTCTCCTTCCTCACCCAGAGATTTGATCCACCACCAGCCCCCAAAGGGGTGGTGAAATGACCCCTGAGGTGTGAACACATCCCTGTCAGCACCAGACGCTGGTCAGCTGACAGAGAATGGTCTCGGAGCACCGGATTGCAAAAGAAGCATCAAGCAAAGATTAAAGGCTCCTAAAAAAGTGCTGACTCAGCTCTGCTGAGTGGCAGGGGGTCTTTGGGGGTCCCCAGTGCAGCCTCCCGCTCTGAGCAGTTCTGTCTCTGGCACCAGCCCCGATCAGCCACAGCTTTCTTTGGCCACATCCCAAAGCCCACCGAGGACGGAGCTCTCCCTACCTGTCCATGCGGGGCTGCACCTCCCTCCCGAGGAGAAAACTCCTCCGGCACCTGCTCCGAGCGCCCCTCGCCGCGGGCAGCAGGCTCGGGGTGGGTTTGTCCAGTGACTCACCGGCCAGCTCACACACAAGTATTTCCTTGCTCCTCTTCTGCTTCCTCCAGCTGCTGCCAAGCCCCGGGCTGAGGTGCCAAAGGCTCCAAGCGCTCAGCTCCGTCCGGCCCCCGATGCTGCCCAGGCTCCCTCCGGAGGATCCCGCGGTGCTCCAGGTGTGCTCCAGATGTGCTCCAGATGTGCTCCAGCCGCCGCCGCCGCCGCTGCCCGAGCCGGGTCCCCACGCCCGGGGCTGGGCAGACACCTCGAGCCCGGCTCCCAGGCGCAGCCCTCGCTCCCGCAGCGTGACTTCCTGAGCAGCAAGGAGCCACCCAAGTCACTTCTGCTTGGCTTCCCTGCGGCTGCGGGCTGGGAAAGGCTGTGGCCCGAGTGCCAGTGCCGCTCACTTTCCTTGGAAGGGTGACGGAACAGAGTGAGGGCAAAGGTTCCCCAAATGCACTCTCGGGATCAGCCTTTCCACGTGCTCTGGCACGGCTGTGCCTCAGAGCCCACCGGATGCTGAGCACCCTGCAGGTGGTGCAGAAGGGCACAGGACTGTCAGACCTGGCACCCAGAGCACGGCCAGGTGCCCAGGATGGGGATGGCACAATTCCCATCCATCCTCCAGGCACCACGAAGCTGCACAGGGCACTCCTTCACCAGAAGGAGCCAGAGGTGTTCCAGAAACAGCTGGAGGTGGCACTGAGTGCTCTGGTCTGCCTGACAAGGTGGTGATCAAAGGTTGGACTCAATGACCTTAGAGATCTTTTCTAGTCTAAATGGTTCTCTGATTCTATGATCTCTCAGGATTTTTTTTTTCTTTCAGAGATTTCTCTGCCTATGTTGGATTCAGAAAGGGCTTCAGAAAGGCAATGAAACTGCACAGCTGGATAATACAACTCCCAGTTTGCTGTTGTTAATGTGGCACTACACGGTGGTGCCACAGCAGCTGGGGTGGGAGCTGCCCGTCCCTTGCTCTCTGGGACTCTTGTGCAGAGGGGCTCAGCAATTCCATGATTCCTCTCCTACATCCTTGGGTTATATGAAATTCCTCAGCACAAGAAGGACATGGAGCTGCTGGAACAAGTCCAGAGGATATCATGGAAATGTTCCAAGGGCTGGAGCCCCTCTGCTCTGGAGCCAGGCTGGGAGATGGGGGTGTTCAGCCTGGAGAAGGCTCAGGGGAGACCTTAGTGCAGCATCCAGGGCCTGAAAGGGCTCCAGGAGAGGGACTTCAGACAAGGGCTTGGAGTGACAGGACACAGGGAATGGCTTCCCACTGCCAGAGGGCAGGGTTAGATGGGATGTTGGGACAAAATTCCTCCCTGTGAGGATGGTGAGGCTCTGGCACAGGGTGCCCAGAGAAGCTGTGGCTGCCCCATCTCTGGTAGCGTTCAGGGCTGGGCTGGATGGGGCTTGGAGCAGCCTGGGATATGGAAGGTGTCCCTGTCCATGGTGGATGATTTGGAACTGGATGAGCTTTAAGGTCCCTTCCCATCCAAATGGGTGTGAAATTCCGTGAAACTGCTGCTGAGTGCATGATGGAAAAACCATAGCTGCCCTCTGAGCTCTCCTCCCGGCCCCTTTTGACGAGCCCAGCAGCTCTGCCCGGGGCTGGTACCTTTAATTTCTGCCCTCCAGCTGCAAATCCCCCAAACACTTCCCTGGGGAAACACGAGTTCCTCTGCCCCAAGATCCCCATCACCACGATGGAAGGTCCCGGGGCACGAAGCCACCTTGTTCCCTATTTCTGGTGAATCTTTGGAGGCTTTTTTTGGCCTCAGCACAACCAGCATCCATCCCTGCGGGCGCACAGCTGCCCGTGCCCGGAGCGGGGGGAGCGCTTCGGCTGCGGAGAGGGGGCCGGGACTGGGTTTTCCCCGCCCCGGGACCGCCCCGGGACCGATGCGGGACCGCCCCAGGACCGGCCTTTTCCTCCTCCTCCTCCTCCTGCTGCTCCTGCTCCGCCATGTGGGGCCGGCGGCGGGGCTGGCGCGGCGGGCGCAGCGCTGAGGAGCTGCGGGCGCGGCGCCGGGAGCGAGAGGCAGGTCCGGCCGGGGACCCGGGCACAGCCGGGGACACCGGGCACAGCCGGGGGGTCTGCGGGGCCCCCCGTGGGTGGGAGGGACCCCCCAGCTCAGCCCTTGCCGCCCCCATCATCCCCGGCCCGCCCGGTGCGCACCGCGGGGTGATCGGCGCCGCGCCCGCTCGGGAAGCGTTTTGCAAATTCAGATTTTAACCCAGGGGGTTTCTGCCGTGAATTCCCCGTTTCTTCAACACCGCCCCCGCTGTTTGGGTTGTCCAGACGTCTTAGCGTGGAGCAAAGGAGGCTCAGGGGAGACCCTGTGGCTCTCCACAGCTCCCTGACAGGAGGGGGCAGCCGGGGGGGTCGGGCTCTGCTCCCAGGGAACAGGGACAGGAGGAGAAGGAACGGCCTCAGGCTGGGCCAGGGAGGTTTAGGCGGGCCATCAGGGAGAATCTCCTCACTGGAAGGGTGGTCAGGCATTGGAACAGGCTGCCCAGGGCAGTGGTGGAGTCACCATCCCGGGAGGTGTCTCCCAAAAACAAGTAGGTGGGGCACTTGGGGCATGGCTCTGTGGCCATGGTGGTGCTCAGTTGAAGGCTGGACTTGATGATCTTGCAAGTCTTTTCCAACCTTAATGATTTTATGATCCCATGTGAAATTCAGCCTCAGGTCTCTCCAGCTGGTCCTGGGGCCTCTGTCCCGTGTTCCTGCCCATTATCCCAGCAGTGGCTTCACACTTTGTGTGCCCGGCCCTCAGCCCCAGCCCTGAGTGCAGCCCCTGCTGTGCGTCCCTTCCAGGCTTGCACAGGGGGGAGTGGGCAGTTCCTCCCTGGATTAAGGGAGGAATGAGGCTCCTGGGTGGGATGGAGAAGCATCCTGCCCCGGGCAGTGGTGACAGGTCCCTGTCTCGGGTCCCTGTGTGGTGGCAGCTCTCAGGAAGGCGCGGCGCCAGGAGCAGCTGGTCAGCAAGCGGCTCCTGCGGGAGGACAGCGCGGCCCAGGAGAGTGCACAGGATGGAGCAGATGTCGTGCCAGACCCACTCTCAGAGGATGAGGTGAAGAACCTGACATTTTCCATGACAGTGGGGGTCCTGGGGGTCTTCCCCAGACTCAGCATATGAAGGAGGCTGGGTGGGGGCAGGTTTGGGAACGGTTCTGATTCACTGCCAGACACAGTTAAGGTCCTTGTGCCCATCTTCATGACCTGGGTTCCTTTGCCTCCAGGATTAATGGGGTGAAATCTTAATGCTGGCAGTGCTGGAAGCTCACTCACCTTTTAATTCCCTACCCAGGTTCTGGAGCTGCTCAGGGGGGTGCAGAGGGGCTCAGAGGACAGGAAGCGATCGCTCGGCCGCCTCCGCTGGGCTCTGCAGAACGAGGAGACTCAGCAGAAGTTTGTCAGGTCAGCCCAAGCCTGCTGTGGCTGTTAGCAGGGACATGTCCTGAGGGGCCCTGTGTCCCTGTGGTTGGGTGGGAGGGCTGATGTGTGGCCCTGGGTGGGAGGTGACAGCAACCTTTGGGTCCCCAGGCTGGACGGCAGCATCCGGACGCTCACCGGGCTCTTCACCAGCAGCCTGGCTGAGCTGCAGCTGGAGGCTGCCCGCTGCCTGCACGAGCTGTCCCACTCCAGTGTCCCCTCGGTGGCCGAGGCGTGTCTGCCTGTCACCTCCTACCTGCTCACCTACCTGTCAGGACACAGCCTGGAGCTCACGGTGAGATCCATGTGCACGTCTGCCGGGGCTCTGGCACCTGGGGATCCTTTGCTGGGGTTGGTATTGACCTCCTTTGGCCAAATGTGGGAGAGCTGGTGGGAAGGGGCCCTCTGGAAACAAAAAGCTTTTGGCATCACAACCTTGCCCTCGGGGCAGGACTGTTGCCAGTGCCCAAGTGTTATGGCCTGCCCCAAAGGTGGGGTAACTGAGTTCTTGGATCCCTTGGGTTGGATTAGAGTGGAACCACACTGAATGACCCATGTTTATGTATATATATATATATATATTTATATATATCAGGTTTATTTTAGAACAGCTTGGTCGCAGTGGAAAGGAGGTATGTAGCCATTTTGGTTGTTACCTATAGAAATGAAACAATATTAAAGTATGAAGTTATCACTTAAGAAAATACATAAGGAAAAGAAAGAAAGGATAAGAGTAGATAGTAGAGTGCCTGTGGCTCCATGCTGTGCTGTTTGATCAGGGAAAGGAGCAAACAGTTGGAGTAGCTCTGGGATGCCCCTGTGTTTTCCAGCTGCTCCATTGGGAAGCAGACAGGCTCAGAGCTAAGGTGGGCAGTGACTCCAGGTGCTGATCCCGTTTCAATGCAGCACTCAGGCAGGCTCCAGGAGAACCAGGGGGGCCTCAGGGAAATGTCATCCTGAAAATTAAAAGCCTGGAAAACCTCCAAAGTGGGAGTGATCAGATCCCAACTTCAGCCAGACAGAAGAACGAACTGAAGCTGATAGAGCTGGGAATGGGGTGGCTGAAGAGTCCAGCAGCATCCGTTTGTGTTTCCCCCTCCAAAGCCAGCTCCTCCTGCTCAGGGCAGTGTGTGGGACCTGGGGTCAGCTGCCTGCTCTGCTGTGTTGTTGCAGGAGCTGTGTTTGTACACACTGGGGAACCTCGTAGTAGAAAGTGAGGCTGTGAGGAAGCAGCTTCTGCCTCAGGGCATTATTCCGGTGCTGGCATCCTGCATCCAGGTGGGTGAAACAGCTCAGCCACACTTCTGCTCTGCCCTGGAGAGACTTTTCTGGCTGACAGCCCTGAGTCAGCAGCCCTCCTTCCACCTGTGTCTGCAGGCACAGACCCCTCTGCAGGGAGCTATCCCCTCGAGCGTGAGGGTCACTTGTGGGCTCCCCTGCCCTCCATTTTCAGGGCTCAGCTCACCACCTTGTGCTCTTCTCCAGCTGAATCTCCCCCATCCCGTGGCTGCCTGGTGTAGCACAGGGAGCCCTGTCCCCTTTGCCTGGCCTGGCTCCAGCAGGGCTGTAGTGTGCTGGTCCAAATTCTCAAAGCAGCACTATTGCTGTGTTTGGGCTAAGCCCAGTGAGTGTGGGGAGTGGGACAGCTCAGCTCTGGTGTGACCACAGGTTCCCGTGTCCCTCCTGGTCTCCTCTGCCCCCTCTCCTGCAGGCACAGTGGGGCTGGGTGTGATTGGCACCCTGGGCCCTGACTCTGTTCCCTTTGGTTGCAGTCCCCTCACGAGGCTGTGCTGGAAGGTGTGGGCTATGTCCTCTCACAGCTCCTGCAAGCCAAGGAAGCACCCACAGAGATCATCCCGTGAGTCTGAGCCCCTGAACCCTGCACCAGGATGGGCCCTGGGGCCTGGTGTTTGTGTTATTTGTGTGCTGGGTACCCAACGCATTCCCCATCCCACTGACATTAATGGTTCAGGGCAGAATCCTACCAGAACTCTGGAAGTTTTGATGCAGATCAGGGAGTGGGGCTTGGCTCCTTTCCCTCAGCCTCATCTGAGCAGACAGCTCTGGTATTTCAGTAAAGGCCAGCATGGAGCAGGGTAGGCTCACAGGGAATTCTGGCTGTGTTCCTCCTGCGAAGGGAAGGATCAGCTTGACAGCCCCCAGTGCCAAAAATGTGACCCCAGCCAAGGTGTCCTGACCCCCAGGCCCTGCCATGGACAGGGAGAGCCCAAGGCTGCAGTCCTTGGCTCCGAGCCCCTTCTGGGTGTGTATTTGGACACTGTGGCCCCCAGTACAGGCTGTAGCAGTTCCCTGCTCAGTGGCCAGGGTTTGTGTGTCCCTGTTGGTGTCTGTCCTGCCTGTGCCTCCATTGACTCTGCTCTCTGACCCCAGCCTGGTCCTGGACTCAGCTCTCCCCCAGCACATGCTCAGACTGGTCTGCTCTGGCCTCAAGGCTGGGATGGGAGCAGCCGTGGAGTTTGCATGGTGTCTTCACTACATCATTTGTAGGTAAATGCACTTTTCTCCTCGTTATGAGTTCCCTGGGGGCAGCCAAACATGCACAAAGACTCATGGTCCTGTGAGGGGACCTGGATTGCCTCCCCTTGCCCCTTTCCCTTGGGAAAGCAATTCCCCAGCATCCTGGGTATCCCAGCTCTCCTACCTGAGCACATGTGCTGTTTGCAGGATCACTGAACTCCTTTACAGGGTGGGAATGGGTGATAAACCTGAGGAGGCTGTTTCTAGTCCTCTGAAATGCCCCCAGATTGCTTCCCCATGCCTGGAGTTGTCCCCCACACTTCCCAAGCTCCCTGAATCCTCACACTTGTAGGGCTGACCCAGGAGCACCCATCCGGGCTGTGCCAGCAATCCCTGCCTGCCACTAGAGCCAGGGAGTGTGTAGATACTCCAGGGTCAGGGCTGTCGTTTCCAGACCCACAGATAATTCCAGTGAATCTGTTTTTCATGGGCTTTTAAACATTCTCATAAGCTCAGAAAAAAAACCTGCTATTCCAACGTGAAAGAAGCCACTGTTCCAACATGAAATAAGGCCTGTGGTGGTTCAGGAGAGCACTCTGAATTTCCAGGCAAGGGGCTGTGGCACTTTCCCCTCTCCAAGCTCCTGGGCCACCGCACTGTCCGTCCCTTTGCAGGCACAAAGACAACGGGGTGCTGCTGGTGCTGGGGGCTGTGCCTGCCCTCACCTCGCTCCTGCTCGACCTGGCTTCCCAAATCCCCCAGGATGCTGCCGAGGGCCTGGAGCTGGTGAGAGGTGGGCAGGGTGCTGGCTGTTCCCGGGATTGCTGTGGGGACACGGTTCAGCTCCAGGGGTTGTTGTGTCCCTGTCTCACAGCTGGTGTGCCCCGTGCTGCGGTGTCTCAGTAACCTGCTGGCACAGACAGGCTGCCAGGGGCAGGGCCAGCACCAGGACAGGCGCCTGCTCGTCGCCCTGTTCCTCATCCTGCAGTGCTTCCTGCAGCAGCACCCCTTCCTCATCCAGGAGTGCCTCTGGCTGCTCAACAACCTCACAGGTGAGTGTCCCACGGGGCTGGTGGCACAGCTGGGCACTGCTGGGACCCACCCTGGTTTTATTGACCCGTTCCCTCTCTGCCCACCCCAGCGGATGATCCCAGCTGCTGCTCCACTCTGCTCTCCCTGGACCTGCTCCCGGCCCTGCTGCAGCTCCTGACGTCTTCCCAGATGGCCACTGTGTTGGTAAACCTTGCCTCATGCATTGGGAATGGTGGGGAAGCACTGGAGTTTCAGAACAGGAATCCCACTCTGACAGTGCTGGAGTTGGAGGGTGGATGGGGCAGCAGTGACAGCTCAGCAGGTCTCTGCTGTGGCGTCACCAGCCACCTCCCCTGAAGCCACTCCAGCTGTGTTTACCTTGGCAGAGCCTTGTCCAGCATAAGCTGTCCCAAGGGACATGTTAATTTGGGGCCAGCCCCTGGAGCAGGCCTGGGAAGGCTCCTGCCACTTTCCTTTGAAAGACCCCAAAGCTTTAGGGGACTGGGGAGGGGGACACTGCCACGGGTGGGTGGCAGGGCTGGGTCTGCCTGGCACGGGGGTGAGCAGTGCCTTAGGGTAGGTGTGGAGAAAGCATTCCAAATCCAGTGGTTTGGTGGGCACATGGCTGTGGGCAAGCACCTGGCAGGACAAGAAAAAAAGTGGAGAGGGACTTCGGGCAAGGACATGAGAGACAAAACAAGGAATGGCTTCACACTGACAGAGGACAGGGTTAGATGGGATATTGGGAAGAAATTCTTCCTGTGAGAGTGGTGAGGGGGAAGAGAAGCTGTGGCTGCCCCATCCTTGGACGTGTCCAAGGCCAGGTTGAATGAGGCTTGAAGCAAGCTGGGACAGTGGCGGGTGTCCCTGCCCATGGCAGGGGATAGACTGGATGATCTTTAGGGTCCCTTCTAACCCAAACCACTCCACAATTCCACGACATGGGGAGTGGGTTTGCAGCCCTGCCAAGCCTGTCAGGAGTCTGCCCATGGAGCATTTACTGCTCCTCCCTCTCCCTCCCAGGCCCTGACAGTGCTGTGCAATATCGCAGAGAAGGGACCATCCCAGTGCCATCGACTGCTCCAGCAGCCCCTCCTGCCGCACCTTCTGCCCCTCCTCACCCTGCCCGACCCCGAGGCCGTGGGGCAGTGCCTGGAGCTGCTGCACCTCCTCTTCCTGCACTGCCCAGAGGTGAGAGCCAGGAGAGCTCGGGAGCAGGATTGTAAAGGGGATGGGGAATGATTATTGTGGGGGGTTATTGTTATTGTGAAGGGGGAATGATTATTGTAATTTACATAACAGTGCCCTCAGTGAGTGCCACACTACCCCCACCCCTCAGCACCCAGACCCCCACCCAAAGGGACACTGTGATGTAGAGGGCTGAAGCCCTTCTTGTGTCTCCAGAGAGCTCCTTTCTTATTGGCAAGGACTGGTGTTAGGGCAGGTAGTTTCTAACCCGAGTTTTCTTTTGATCTTGCTGTGGTTGCTTCACTTGCTGCAGGTCACAGGAAGGAATTCCTCCCTGTGAGGGTGGGGAGGCCCTGGCACAGGGTGCCCAGAGAAGCTGGGGCTGCCCCACCCCTGGAAGTGTCCAAGGCCAGGCAGGACGGGGCTTAGAGCAAGCTGGGATGGTGGAAGGTGTCCGTGCCCATGGCAGGGTGTGGGAATGAGATGGACTTTAAAGACCTTCCCAACCAACCACTGGCATGGTGGGATTTTCCTGGATCAGGAATGCAGTGTGTAGGACAGCTCTGGGGGATTCCTTCAGCCCCATTCCCTGGGATGTGGTGGCTTGGGCAGAGATGCTCAGCTGTAGCACTCAGCCAGCTCTCACCCTCTCCTCTGGCACAGGCTGCAGCTGATTTCACCAGGCAAGGTGGGCACCAGGCCCTGGAGCAGCACCAGAACACCCCAGAGCTGCAGGAGCGGGCACAGGCACTGCTGGATGTGGTCAGGCAGCTCCCAGGAGCCCCCAGTGCCTGCCAGGCCACACTGCCTGCCTTCTCCTAGGCCTTGCCCCTTCCCTGTGCTCTCAGGGCAATAAACTGTCTGTTCACCCCGTGCCGAGCTTCCCAAGGACTGCTCAGGGCTCTGATGTGCCAGTGCTGGCTGCACGGGGCTGCTGGTCCTTGTCACCAGCCCAGTGCCCCCCCCCAGAGTCTGGAGCAGGGGCAGAGCTGAGCTGCAGCCTGGGCAGACACTCCTGTGCCAGGGAGGGGTGAATGGCTGCCTCAGCCACTCCTTGGGCTCTCAGCCACCACCAAGCTCAAGGTAAGCACATTGTGTTTATGAGTTGATAAATTAAAGACACATGTTTGGCATTAATCAGTCACGTCTCCAGCACACGTGCATTTCCTGTCTGTCCTCACGCGTGGCTTTTCACGACGCTCTCCAGGGCCTTGCCCACTTCATCCACAGTCAGGTTGTTCAGGGGGATGCTCTTCTCCTTCCCAAACTCTGTGGGAAAACAGGGTGAGACAGGGCAGGTGTGTGGGGCCTTTCCTGGTGCAAGGTGTCACAGCCCAGGCTACCATCACCAACCCTCCACACTCACCACGTCCCAGTGTCCCTCCACATGCCCAAGTTACCATTTCTACCTTCTTATTTTCTTCCTTTCCCTTGGAAAGAACTCAAAGCAGCTCAACACCTTTTCCAGTCTCCTTTTGTTAGCTCTGGCTGGGTAGAGACACGTCCAAGAGCAACCCTGTGGCTTTCAGCCTCGTTCCAGCAAGGTGCTGTCCTCAGGAAAGCTGCCTGAAAACTCTTCCTGCAGCTGACAGAGCTGCTTCCCTGCCAGTCACATCCAGACACAGAGACTTCCCCTGGTCCATGTGCTCACACTGGGAAACTTGTGCTTAAAAGAGTCATTGCATCTCTTCAGAAGTTTCTAAATTATTTTTTTCCAGCCCAGATGACCTTTGAGGAAAACACAGCCTTTCCAGAGGGGCTTTGCTGCTCTCGGTGTTTCAGTGAGAATACAATGAAAATGAAGGGAAAACAGCCACATTTTTGTGTAACAAATGGGGTGGGAGATGACAGCCAAGGGCTGGAAAGCCCCTGCTGAGCACTGGGCCCTGTTGTGCTTCCCCCGGGTCACTTCCCTGAACTGAACCCACACCGTGCCCTGAGAGCAGCTGCTCCCTCTCCAGCATGATCGCTCCTGTCACCCCCGAGCAGCCACTGCTGCAGCCACAGCTCCAGTTCCTCCCTGTGAGGGTGGGCAGGCCCTGGCATAGAGTGCCCGGAGAAGCTGTGGCTGCTCCATCCCTGGCAGTGCCCAAGGCCAGGCTGGACGGGGCTGGGAGCAGCCTGGGACAGTGGAAGGTGTCCCTGCCATGGCAGGAGGCGGCAGCGGATGAGCTTTAAGATCGCTTCTAACGCAACCCAGTCTGCGATTGTCCCCATCCCCGTTTTCCCTTGCCTGTCCTTTCCCCACCCACGCCCCCCCCTCCCATAAACACCGATGGTCCCTCAGGTCCCTTCCAACCCAAACCATTCCATGACGATTCCATGGCGCTTCCCGGCGGGCATCCCCTACTCACCGTACCGAGCCCAGAGCTTGGGCTGGATCCCGGAGCACTCGCGGATCAGGATGGGGAAGTCGGGATTTGCCTTCTTCAGGGTCACATAGTGCTGCTCGATGAACTCCCTGCGGGGGGAAGGAGGAACGGCGGCTCCCTGTGGGTCAGCCCAGGGGTGCCCCGCTCCCCTGGAGGAGCACCCCGGGCCCGTCCCGGCCCGTCCCCGCGCTGACCTGACGCCGCGGCTGCCGGCGGAGCGCTGGCACAGGTGGATGCGGAGCTCCCTCAGCCCGCGGCCCAGCCCGCCCCCGATGCTCTTCACAGCGGCCGCCGCCATCTTCCCTGCCCGGACACCTGCGCGGGGGCGGGGCCGCGGCGCCTCCGCCAGTGGGAGCTCCTGTTGTGCCCGCGTCCACCAATGGGAGCAGCCGCCGTGCCTGCGTTCTCCAATAGCAGCGCTCGTCGCGATCGCACCCGCCAATGGGAGCGCACTCTGTGATAGCAGCCGCCAATGGGAGCGGCCGCCGCGGGGAGCCCTGGGAGGCGGCGCAGGGCGGAAGGGCCGCGCAGCGGAGCTGGGAGCGCAGCGATGCCGGACCGCGACAGTGAGTGTGGGGACAGGGGACACCGGGCACGGCACAGCGGGACACGGGGTGCCCCCGCACAGCCCCGGGGCCGCGACACTGCGCCCGCGGGGAGGCTGTGGCGGCGCTCGGGGCGGGGCGGGCGGCAGCGGCCCGGTGGGGGGGGCGGTGTAGGCCCAACCCGCGCTGGGGAGCGGGGGTCCCCTGGGTTCCCCTGGCGCGGTGCGAGGCGCAGCTCTGCGGGGGGACGGGGTGCGGCCACGGCCCGCGGAGCCGGGAGAGGGCACCTGGTGAGCCGGGCAGCCCAGGAGTGAGGAGCTACGCGGGGGGGCGGTGGGGCTGAGCCTCAGCGCGGGGATTGACACCGAGTGGGGCCGTCGGGTGCTTCGGGCCGTGCAGGGGGTGCAGGGGCAGTCTCGGGGGATGAGGGACGGGGGACACCCCGAGAGGGCACAGAGCCGCGGGGCTGGGGGGCGGTGAGTCTCGCAGTGGCACCGGGAGCCCCGTGTCCTGCGCACCCTGGCAAGGCCGGCCCGGGTGACAGCGGGCTGGGATCCACCTCGGAGCTACCGGGGGACTCTGCTCCCTTCGTGGCTTCTGGGAGGGGGTGAGGCTGTGCAGGCAGTGTCTGAGCTCTCTCTCCTGTTCCCCAGATGAGCCGTTCTCCAACCCCCTGGCCCCTGATGGCCACGATGTGGACGACTCGCACTCCTTCCACCAGTGAGTACGGCCCTGGGGCACTGGGGTGGGGCTGGACCAGCACTGTGGGGCCCCAGGCCGGTTCCTGTTGAGAAGCTGGAAGTCACTGGTGCCCTCGAGCCTTTGGGCTCCCTTCACAGGCAGCCAGTGCCCATCTCAGTCACACAGGATCTGTTCCTTCTCCAAACTCTTTGGGACTGATGATTTCTTTTCCCTTCCTCCCTCGCAGGTCCAAGCTGACCAATGAAGACTTCAGGAAGCTTCTTATGACCCCGCGGGCTGCGCCGACATCTGCGCCACCCTCCAAGTCTCGCCACCATGAGTGAGTAGGGCTCTGTTTCACAGGCCCATGGGACAGTCCATGCCCCCTTTCCCTCTGGGGCTGTGCCCAGCTGTCCCTCTCCCCTGCTCTCTGCATGGAGTATCTACAGGGGTTTTTGCCAGTGTGTGAGGGAAGTGGAGAAGCAGCTAGGTCAGGGCTGCTGTAAATAAAAGAGGGAGGTTTCATGGCTGTCAAGTCATTTTGTGCAGGAGGCAGATTTGGTTCAGTGAAAATCAGTCTTTTCCCTTCCTCTCCTTGCTAATAGTGTGGAATTAGGAGGAAATTAGAGTGAGAGACTGTTCCTGTTCCATTTCTGAGCACCTTGGTGCCTTGCTCTGTCTGAGTGACTGTTCTCTCCACCTGTCACCCGTGTGGCTCTGCAGACTCTGCAGGTGTTTTCTCACCCTTTTCCAGGATGCCCCGGGAGTACAACGAGGATGAAGATCCAGCTGCTCGCAGGAGGAAGAAAAAAAGGTACATGGAAAAAGAGATGCAGGAGGACTCTCATTATACAGCATGTCCTGCCCGTGGAAGCAGTTCTCATCTCTCCCAAAGAGGGCCTTGAGGGGATTATCTTGGTGCCCTGGAGAAGAGCTCAGCCTGAGGAACTGTCACTGCTTGTGGGAACAGCTGTGGGAGGGCAGCAGGAGGATGGGACTGAAGCTTCACCTCCAGAAGAAGCAGGAGAGGCCCTGTGGGTGTCTGGCAGAGCAGGGCAGTGGTGGGACATTGACTGATCACTCTGTGCTTTGGGACACATCTGCACAGCAGGACCGCACTGCACCCCTTCCCTTTGGAAGGGAGGACAGAGCTCCTTCTTTGTTGGCCTGAGTACAGCAGCTTCCTCCAGGCCTGTTGGATCCCATGGTGCTCTAGTGTGTTGTTGGGGAAGGGATTGGGAGTAAAACAGACATGTGTGGGGTCTTGGGGGCTGTTACCTGACCTCAGGAACATGAACGGGTCACTGTTAACCCTGAGCTGTTTTCCACCCCCAGCTACTACGCGAAGCTGCGGCAGCAGGAGATCGAGCGCGAGAGGGAGCTGGCTGAGAAGTACCGGGATCGAGCCAAGGAGAGAAGAGATGGAGTGAACAAGGACTACGAGGAGACAGAGCTGATCAGCACCACAGCCAACTACCGGGCTGTGGGGCCCACAGCTGAGGCGTACGTGGGCTGTGGGGGGTGGCCTGGGCTCGCCAGGCTGATCCAGGGGGGCTGGCCCTTAGCTGGCCCTATTCTCATTGCACAGGGATAAATCTGCTGCGGAGAAGAGGAGACAGTTGATCCAGGAGTCCAAGTTCTTGGGTGGTGACATGGAGCACACTCACTTGGTGAAAGGTCTGGACTTTGCGCTGTTGCAGAAGGTGAGTGCAGATACCACGGCTCTTCTGCCCCGTCCTCTCCCTCAGACACACGGGGTGGGTGTTACCACTTGGTCTTGGCAAACCTGGATTTCCGTTCCTGGGAAGGGCTGCTGCAGAGCTGGGGAGCTGGTGGAGGTGGGCTCACAGATGGGCAGCAGTGGTGTGGGTTGGGCTGTACTGTGAGGATTTACTCTGCACCCAGGTACGGGCTGAGATTGCCAGCAAGGAGAAGGAAGAGGAGGAAATGATGGAGAAGCCCCAGAAAGAAACTAAGTGAGTGATTGAGCATTTTGCATTCCTGAGTGCAGCTGCTTCCCAGAGAGGAGGATGCAGAGGAGGCGTTTGCTTGGCTCTAATACTTCTGGTTTCTGTTTAGGAAAGATGAAGATCCTGAGAACAAAATTGAATTTAAGACCCGACTGGGTAAGACTGTGTGGATGTGGCTGTTGCCCACCTTGTCTGTGCTGTGAATGTGGGAGAAATCCTGGAGGGTGAATGGAGGAATGAAAACTATTGCGGGGGGAGAGTCCTGAATTTGAGGCGTGGAGGAAGTGCGTCCTTAGGAGGTGATTCTTGTGTCGCTGATAAATTAAACATGCTTCACTTTGGGCTTGTGCTCTGCTTTCCCACACTTTTCCTTCTGTCCAGGCCGCAACATTTACCGGATCCTGTTCAAGAACAAGACCTACGAGCGGAACGAGCTGTTCCTGCCCGGCAGGATGGCCTACGTGGTGGATCTGGATGATGAATATGCTGACACTGATATCCCCACCACACTGATCCGCAGCAAGGCTGACTGCCCCACCATGGAGGTACCCAGCTGGTCCCCAGCCTGCTTCACCTCCCTGCTCTGAATTGGCCAGAGCAGGTTTTTCTGGGAGGGGTTCCTGTCAAGGGAGCAGGATGCTTCCTCGTGGATTTCCCTTTCAGGCACAGACCACGCTGACCACCAACGACATTGTCATCAGCAAGCTCACGCAGATCCTCTCCTATCTCAGGCAAGGCACCCGCAACAAGAAGCTCAAGAAGAAAGACAAAGGTAGGAGGTGAAAGGAACCAAGTAATAGGACTTAAGTGCTTGGGGCATATCCAAGGGAATGGGATGTCTTTTGGTTTGTGGCATTCCCCTGTGCTGTGAGGCAGTGGGCTTGGAGAACAGTGATGTCCTGAGTGCAGGAGCATAGGGGACAGGCTGCTGGGAAATTAGAGCTGTGAGGGTACCTCATGGTGCTCTGCTCTTCCTGGTGAAGGCCCAGTTCTTTGGGGAAATGTCTCCTCTTGGGGAGGGACACAGTGGCTTCCTGGGGGGCTGGGTGTGATGTGGCATCCTCCAGGCTTGCCACTCCTGCAACTTGGAACCCGGAGAGGGACATGGGAGCAGCATGGGGCAGAGTGGATGACATGCCTCTCACTGCTGTTGTGTCCTTGCAGGGAAGCTGGATGAGAAGAAGCCTCCTGAAGCTGATATGAAGTAAGTGCCTCCCTGCCCTCAGGCAGCTCTGTCCCTTAGGGAATGTAGTTTTGGCGCACCATGCTTAGAGAGGGCTGAGTTTGGAGCTGCTGCACCTGCAGTTTGTAGGGCAAGGCTGGAGGCAAGCTCTGGTTTGGATTTCAGGCTTGTGGCGGGTAAGGGCTCACTGTTGCCCTCGACCACAAGACTCAGGTCCTGCAGCAGCAAGGAGCAGAAGTGCAGTGGTACCTCTGACAGATGTGAAAGCCACTTCCATATCTGGTGTCTTTAGCTCTCAGTGCTGGTCCTGGGTGCTGTTATCAGGTTCCAGGTGGTTATGGCCTCTCCTCCTGCAGCACACGTAATTCCAGGCTCTTTTCCACTTGCAGCATCTTTGAAGACATCGGGGATTATGTGCCCTCCACGGCCAAGATGCCACGGGACAAGGAACGGGAGAGGTATCGGGAGAGAGAGCGGGACCGGGAGCGTGACCGGGACCGAGAACGTGACAGGGAGCGGGAGCGCGAGAGGGACAGGGAGCGCGACCGGGAGCGGGAGGAGGAGAAGAAGAGGCACAGCTACTTTGAGAAGCCCAAAGCTGATGATGAGGTGAGTCTGCTTGTGAAGGACTGTCCCACCTGAGCCCTGCCCTTTGTGGGGCTGGGGGGCTTTGGGTATCTCTGATTGTGCCCCTGCATGTGCCAGGGTCAGCTCTTGCTGAGCTCTGCCTGTCCCAGGGCTCGGTGGGTGGCTGGGTGCTTGTCCTGTCCCTCAGCAAGTGAGGCAGCACTGGCACCAGCCTGCTGGGTTTGTGGTTCAGCTCTGTGTGATTGATTGTGTCTCTCCCTCTTCTTTGCAGCCCACAGACATCGACAAAGGTGAGTCAAGTGGTGTGGATACCTGAGGGGGATAGGGATAGGACAAGGGGGAATGGTCTTAAGCTAAAAGAGGAGAGATTTAGATTAAATATTAGGAAGAAATCCTTCCCTGTGAGGGTGGTGAGGCCCTGGCACAGGGTGCCCAGAGAAGTTGTGGCTGCCCCATCCCTGGAAGTGCTCCAGGCCAGGCTGGACAGGGCTTGGAGCATCCTGGGATAGTGGAAGGTATCCCTGTCATGGCAGGGAGTTGAAACGAGATGGGCTTCAAAATCCCTTCCAACACAAACCATTCTAAGATTCCAGGTCTCCTGGGGTTAGCCCACCCCATCAGTGCCGAACTGCCAAACTCCTCTCGTGCCTCATGTGCAGCTTTTCCTGCCTCTTACCATGTCCCAAAGGGACTCTGCCCCACCCCTGTGTTCTGCAGTGAGCTGTTCTTCCCCCAGAATTTAACCTGCTGCTTTCTCTACCCCAGGACCCGGCTCAGCCAAGGAGCTCATCAAGTCCATCAATGAGAAGTTTGCTGGAGCTGCTGGCTGGGAGGGAACAGAGGCATATCCTTTACTGTCAGTGCTAGCCTGGCTGGCTGTGGGGCTGGGCTGCTCTTGCAGGCAAAAGCACATTTGGGGGCTGTCCTGCATCACCTGGTAGCAGTGAAATGCTGCCCAAGCCTTGCTTCTCCCCCACCAAACAAAAGCTCTGCACCCCCCAGTCCTGTTGTGTTGGGGTAGGAGGTGTTTTTCCAGCTGGCTGTGCCCAGCCTGCAGCTGTAAGGCTCAGCTCCTGTGGTGCTTTCCTTAACTGCTGCCACTTTGAAGAAGCCAGAAGACAAGAAGCAGCTGGGAGACTTCTTTGGCATGTCCAACAGCTATGCTGAGTGCTACCCTGCCACGTAAGGAGCAGCGGGAAGCTGTGGGGTGGGAGCAGGGTGTGCAAAGGGGTGCTCTTCTCTGGCAGCAAGAACTTGAACATCAGCCCCACCACTTGTTGGGGGAGCAGGCTGGCGTTGTCTGTGGGAACAGCTGTCTGGTAAAATGATCCCAAGCCCTTGCTTCAGGCTTCTCTTAGCTGCTCTCTGCTGTAAGTGGCTGCCTGGAGCCTGCTGCATCTCAGAGCCAGGGGGAAGCTGAGGTGGCTGGGAATCCGCTGCATTCCCTCTTAATCCATGTGGTTCTGGAGCTCTGGCCTCCCTCAGTGGAAGAGGAACAGCTTTCAGCCTGCAGAGTCATCCTGGAAGCATTTCCAGCCTTGGATGCTCTGTGGTACAGGTCACCTGCAGGGCTTGCAGCTGGGAGCACTTCCCTCTTGTCCAGGAGCTGTGTGTTTGGTCTGAGGCCATGAGACATGACTCCCACCAGCTCCAAGGTCCTGATCCATGTGTCATGGACCCACTCCAAACCCTTTCCTGGCTTTTTTCTCCCCAGAATGGATGATATGGCTGTGGACAGCGATGAGGAGGTGGACTACAGCAAAATGGATCAGGTATGTTGGGAGCAGCCAACAAAGTAGGCACCAGTGGCAGCTGAGAGGTTCCCATGGGAAAGAAGCACCACTGGAGCTGGGTGCTGACTGAGCTTTGAGGTTTGCTGTTCTGCTCCCTGTTGTGTCAGGGAGCAAACATGTGTCACTGGCACTTTACCCAGAGGTGTTGGCAGGTGTGCTACTCTGTTCCCACTCCCTTTTCTATGAAATCTCCTGTCTGGAGCTTCCTGGGGAGGGGATCTGGAGCCAAGGCCATGGATCTGGGGTTGGTGGGAGATGGAGCCTCATGGCTGGGTGTGCAGGGCTGTGTGAGAAGCCCTCCCAGCAGCTCTGAGCCATTCTCTCCCTGCAGGGTAACAAGAAGGGGCCTCTGGGCCGTTGGGACTTTGACACGCAGGAGGAGTACAGCGAGTACATGAACAACAAGGAGGCTCTGCCCAAGTGAGTGCAGCCCTCAGGAAGGGCTGTGAGAGGGTTGTGGGTGGGTTGGCTGTGCTGGCCAAGCCTGGGTGCTGGGGCTCCCTTGTGAGAACCTGAGGAGGAGCTGTGGGTCCTGGGCCTGGTGGTTTGTTTTCAGTGTCGCTCCTGCAGACTCCAGCCCAGGCACTGCTTTCAGGGGCTCAGGCCAGTTCTGGAACACGTGCTCATGGCTGGGGAGGTGTGTCCCTTCCTGTGGCAGGCTGTGGGTTCCCTGTGAGTGCTGAGCCATGTCTTGCTCCTTCTTCAGGGCAGCCTTCCAGTACGGCATCAAGATGTCTGAGGGGCGCAAGACGCGCCGCTTCAAGGAGACCAACGACAAGGCTGAGCTGGACCGGCAGTGGAAGAAGATCAGTGCTGTGAGTGCTCAACTGGGCTGGGGCTGCTGAGCCTGGAGCTGCCAGGACAGCTCCCTGTCCTTGCTGTCCCAGCTCTGGCTCCAGAGCACCAGAGCTGGCTCTCTACCTTGCTTTGCTCCTTGTAAGAGCATCAGCCAAGTATTTGGAGCTTCACTATTGCAGAGGTGTCTGGAGCTGTATTTGGGGCTATTGTCCTGGGAGCAGCCTCAGTTAGGGGCTTTTTGCTCTGGGCTGTGCAGCAGATGAACGTGCCCAAACCCATTAGTTTGGAGCCATCCAGAGGGGGTGGGAGGGGACAGAACATGTTTAGGTGGCTCCCTGTTTGCCAGCTGGCTGAGCTGGAGGTTGTCCTGGCAGGAAGAGCAGTATGGGCTGGGCTGGGGGAGGTGAGAACCAGTGGTCTGTGGCAGCCAGAAAGGAGCACAGGAGCACAGACCAAGCTTCTCTAGCTGTAGCTCACCTCAGCTCGCTCTGGCCTGGTTGCAGCTGTCCCTGGGTGTATCTGGCACCCTCCAGCCCCTGTGCTGGTTGTGAACAGCCAGATTCCCTGAGGGTAACAAGATCTTGTGCTTTCTCTGCAGATCATCGAGAAAAGGAAGAAGTTGGAGGCTGATGGGTAAGTACAGTAGTCTCTGCTTGTGGCTGAGCTGCAGGGGCCCTGTTGGGGTCCCCCCACCTTCTGTGGTGTGAAAGTGTGGATGTCAGAGGTGAGCTCTGGATGGGAGGGTGGTGGAGCTGCCTGCCCTGTATCCTCACCACTCTCCTGCCATTCTGTCTCCTCCAGGGTTGAGGTGAAACGTCCCAAGTACTGATGCCTCCCGTGTTTCTTCCTCCCTCTCCTGGAAGCCTGGCCTGCTGGGAGCTGCATTCCTGGAGCGTGCTGGTGTTCTCTCCTTGCCCCACACACTGTCCACTCTCTGCTCAGGGCTGGGGGCTCTTCCCTCCCTCTGTCTTTTCTGTAGAGCCTGTGCTGTGTAAATGTTGTAGCCTTAATAAAATCACGTTAAATTTGTGTGTGAGCATCTGTTTGTGTGTGCAGAAAGGAGGTGCCTGGCCACATTCTGGCCTCCTTTGGAGCAGCAGGGATGCTGGGACTTTTTCTACTTCCCAGGCACTGTTGGGGCTGACAGGGCGAAGCGTGGCTCAGTGTATTTATTGTGGGAGACTTTTGGGCTGGAGGCAGCATCCCTGGATAAAATTAGGTCTCTTTGGGCGCAATAATGCCAGCTGAACATTCTGTGCCTCAGGGCAGGGGGAAGAAATGATCGGGTGCATTGCAAGTGCAATGACCTGAAGCAGAGGAGCTGCAAGCTGCTCGAAGCACCGGCAGAGGGCTGCTCTGGGTGTGTGTGATGGGGCCAGCACCAGGCAAAGCTTGTTACCGCACGGCAGGGCCAGCAGGGAGCTGGGATGGCCCCTGGGGGTGGGGGCGCTGCTGGTGGTCCCCGGCCGGGCTGGGGTCTCTAGGGGGGCCCTGCAGGCCTCAGACCGTGCAAGGGGCCGAAAAAAACCCTGATCCCTGGCCACCCCCTCCCCTGGGATCGGAGAGAGGAGGTGACGGGTGTGAATTAGGGAGCCCGTGGTGTGAATTAAGGAGCCTGTGGAGCTCCCATTGGCCAAGCGCTAAAGAAAAACAAGAGGAGAATGGGCGGCAACCTGGTGAAATGGGGCTACGGGCGCCCGCAAGCTGGAAGCCGCCGGCGGGGTGTGCCAGCCCGAGGCGGTGCCAGCCCGAGGCGCTGCCGCCCCGCACCCCGCCGGGCCGGGTCGGTCCCGCAGCGCTGGGGAGGAGCGGGGGGCGGTCTCCTGTAAAAGAGGAGCGGGGTTCATGCCGATGAAGGCGTGGCCATGCAAACGAGCAGGGCAACATGGCTGCCGCCATGGAGGAGGTGAGCACGCGTGGGGCTGCGGGACCCCCGAGCTCCCAGCCCCGGTCCCACGGCCCCGCTGTCCCCAGGAGCCGCAGGACTCCCCGGAGCCGGCGGCGCGGGAGCCGCGAGTGCGGGACACCCCCGAGGACATCTGTCTGGAGGCCACGGCCAACGCCATCGCGCTGCACCCGGCGCGGCCGCTGCTGGCCGCGGGGGACGTGGATGGCGACGTGTACCTGTGAGTGGGGCCGGGGCTGGGGAGGGATCCCGGCTCCGGGACCCGCTGGGCACCGCCCGCGGCTCCCGGCGAGCACTCCCTGTGCCGGCAGGTACTCGTACTCCTGCACCGAGGGGGAGAACCGGCAGCTCTGGTCCTCGGGACATCACCTCAAGTCGTGCCGGGACGTGGCGTTCTCCCAGGACGGGCAGAGTGAGTGCAGGGCAGGTGGGGTGGCCCCGGGGGACGCCGGGCGGGGGGCACTAACGCGGCTCTGCAGGGCTTTTCACCGTGTCCAAGGACAAGTCCATCCACATCCTGACGGCGGAGGAGGGACGGCTGGAAACGCGCTTCGCCAAGGCCCACGAGTAAGCTCACACATGCGGCTCATTCCGGGCAGAACGGCTGGGGCATTGTCCCCTTCCCTCCCGCCTGGGCCGGGCAGGGAGAGCCCGGAGCGTTGTCGTGACCGAGGGGCCGTGGGGCCGGGTCTCTGCAGGTCGGCCCTCAACTGCGTGCTGCCCATCGACAGCCACGTCTTTGCCACGGGTGATGATGGCGGCGCAGTGAAGGTATGGGACCTGCGCAAGGGCAGTGCCATCCTGGAGGCACGGCAGCAGGAGGAATACATCAGTGCCATGACTGTGGATGGCAATGGGAAGCTCCTACTGACAGCCAGGTACCGGAGGGGTTTCATGGTCTTGCGGTTGGGCTGATGGCTGGGGGAAGTGCCCTGTGCCTTGTCCTGTGCTCACAATGTGTCCCTTCCACCTCCCACAGTGGTGATGGCACCCTGGGCGTCTTCAACGTGAAGAGACGGCGCTTTGAGCTGCTCTCAGAGCCGCAGAACGGGGACCTGACATCTGTGGTGCTGATGAAGGTTGGCACTGCTCCCCAACACGGAGCAGGATCCCATGGCCCCCTGTCCTCACTCCGAGTTTCTTGTTCTGCCTCTGCCTCACTGCCCTCCCTGGTGCCTAGAGGGGCAGGAAGGTGGCGTGTGGCTCCAGCGAAGGCACCATCTACCTCTTCAACTGGGACGGCTTCGGGGCCGCCAGCGACCGCTTTAAACTGAGGGCAGAGACCATTGACTGCATGGTGCCCATCACGGACAGCATCGTGTGCGTGGGGTCCCTGGACGGAGTCATCAGGTCAGGGGCTGCGCTGGGGAGGGGATGGGGTGAGAGGGAATGGAGAGGGATGGAAGGGTGTGGGATCAGGAGGGATTGTGGGGCACGGGATGGGATGCGATGGGATGGGATGGGATGCGATGCGATGGGATGCGATGGGGAGGGGTTGCGATGGGATGAGATGCGATGGGATGGGATGCGATGGGATGGGATGGGGAGGGGTTGCGATGGGGAAGGGGTGGAATAAGGAGGGTGTGGGACAGGAGCAGCCCTGCTCAGGACACAGGCTGGGGGGGCAGACGTGTCCCCGGGCGCTGCAGGGCCCTCAGTGCCCCGTGCCATGCCCAGGGCGGTGAACGTGCTGCCGAACCGCGTGCTGGGCTGCGTGGGGCAGCACCTGGGCGAGCCCATCGAGCAGCTGGCTGTGGCCGCGGACGGGAAGCTCCTGGCCAGCAGCGGCCACGACCAGAAGGTGAAGTTCTGGGACGTGTCGGCGCTCGGCTCCATGGTGGTCGATGATTACCGCCGCAAGAAGAAGAAGGGCGGGCCGCTGCGCGCCCTCAGCAGCAAGGCGCTGGGCAGCGGCGAGGATTTCTTCGCCGACCTGCGGGACGAGGCCGAGCCGGAGGCGGCGGCGGCGGCGGGAGGGGAGGGCGGCGACAGCGACAGCGACAGCGACTGAGCGGCCCCGCCGCCCCCTCAGCGCTGCCGCCCCGCCCGGCGCGGGGGCGGGGCCCTGCCCGTGGTGTTGCGGAGCGTGGCCAATCAGAGCCGCAGCCCCTGGGAGTGCCCGCCCACGGGGCGCGGTCACAGTGCGATGCTACCACAGTCGGTGGGCAGGACGCTGGCGTTCTGATTGGCTCCTGGGGCTGTCACTCAAGCTGGGCTGCGGGTGTGGCCTTAAAGGGGCAGCGCGTGTGGGAGCGTGTGGGGGTCTTGTGGCGGCAGCGGTTGTGGCGGGCTGGTGGCCCCGGTGTGGGGGGGACAGGCTGGGGATGGGCAGGCTGAGGGTCCTGCTGGAGGGGGACACCTGACATCGAAGGGACCTGGAGCGGGGAAGGCCCTTTGGGGTGGGGGGCACATGGCTCAGGCGAGAGCGGCTGGGAAGGGTTGGGGGTCCCGGACTGGGGTCCGTGATGGATGGGGAGCGGCTCTGAGATGGGACAGGGCTGGGGGCTCTGGTGGATGAGAGGGGTCTGAGATATGGGGGGACAGGGCTGGGGGCTCTGGTGGATGTGAGGGGTCTGAGATATGGGGGGACGGGGCTGGAGTCTCTGGTGGGGGATGCAGTGCTGGAAGGGGAGGGGGTGATGGCAGGGGTTTGTTGGTGTATTTGGGGGTCCTGGGTTGGGGGGGTGAAGAGGACGTTTCTCAGGAGGGTTGAAGGGGTGATGTGGGGTCCTGGGGTGCCTGACCAGGGCAGACAGGTTCATTGCTTCCCTGCCCTGCTGTCCCAGCAGGTCAATTACCCTTTGTTAATTAAGACTTCAGCTCTGTTGAAATAAACGCAGTGCCTTTCACTTCCCTGATGGGTTTGGCTCATCCTGATGAGGCAAGGACTCTTGGTGTGCCCCAGGAGGGACAGACAGACTTCCAGGGACTGCAAAAAAGAACTTAAAAGAGTGCGCTAGAAGGCTCTTAGAGGATCCAGGGGATCTGCTAAAGGAAGAAGGATGGGACTTCAAAGGGACGTGGTGGGTCCAGATGTGCATCACAGTGTACCGTGTGTGGGGAGGGGAGGGACGGGGATCCCTCCTGGGATGGGTCCCTCCCTGGGGATGAGCAGTGGGCAGCGGCTGCACGGCCTGGAGCAGCGTCAGACACGGGGGCCCTGGGGAAGCCCCTGCAGCTGCTGGGGAACGGGGAGGAGCGGCGAATTCCCTACCCCAGGCAGAAGCGAGCAGCTGCCCCAGCCCCTTTTTGTCCCGCCCAATTCTCACAGTATCTCTGCCCCTCCGAGACAAAGCTTCAGATAAGAGAAGTGCAACCAGATGTCCTCCTCTGAGCTCGGCCAGTTCTTTTGTCTCTTAAGTACCCGGTCGTTACCGTCTCTTGCCAACAAAAATGGGGGCATATTCTCTAAGAAAAACAAAAGGAGAAACCCTAACCTCCAACAAGGTGCTACCAGATGTCCCAGAGGTCCATCCAAGGACACTGGGGAGGACATCAGGAGGTGCTTAGATGAGCCTCAGGGGTATCAAAAGCTGGTCGGAAAGAGCCCATTGAATAGAAGACAACAAAGATCGAGGTGCCAGGGAATGCTGCTTCCCACACACCAGGCTGTGAAGGCTCCAACTCCCACCCTGTCCCCTCCCCTGCCTTTCCTGGTGTGGGGGGAGAGCCCTGAGATGCACTGGACAGGCACAGAGCCGAGGATGCAGGAGGAAAAGGTGACACAGCTGGTGCTTTCCAGAACTCTTTAATCCCAACAGAACAACATGTGGCCAGACCTCCCACTTGCAAGGAATCATTCATGGACAGCTGGCAACCCCTCAGCTGCTTCCTCACTGTGCAAACAGGTTACAGGCACTCCTCTCCCCAGACAGCAGCTCCACCAGCCCACAGAATGTCTGTGGCCACTGGGACACTCCCCGTGTGTGGCCTTGTCCTCCCCTGAAGCTGTTCCTCAGGATCCAGGAATGCCAGTGGAGGAATTCCCTCCATCACACTGGCATCCAGTGCTGGCAGCCCCTCCAAGAACTGCTGCTTCTCCAGGATCTGCCCCTCCAACGCAACACAAACCAGCTTAACAGAAGCCAAATATGGCAGGAAAACCAACAACCCAAAACCAGAACCAACTCAAGGGCTGTCTGGGAACAGAGTGGCTGCCATGGACCAGGACAGCAACCCTTATCCTCCCAAGCCAGCTCTCAAAACTCATGCAAACAACCCGAAGGGAAGCTGGAACAGGGCCAGGACTCCAGCAGGGCTCAGGCTCAGTCGTAGCTCTGGCACAGAGGTGTCCCTACGTCAGCTGGCACCCTGCAGTGGGAAGGGAAATGTCAGGCTCTGCCCTCACCCCCAAACCCCCTCCCCCTGCATCCTGTGCTTCCAACCAGGAATCCCACCTGGGGCTCAGAGGTGACAGTGTTTCAGCCGTGCCCCATCCCACTCTGCCCCAGAAGTGCCACAGCTCCACGCTCCCAGGAGACACTTCAAGACTTTGGGAAAGGCAGGGAGCTGGCTGTGCAAGGACTGCCCAAGGACTCACCTAACACCCAGAGGATGTGCAGGGCTGCCACCACCCTGGCCTTCTCGTGCTCGCTGTGGCCCTGCCTGTCCTGTGAGACCCACGTGAAGCCACTGATGGGCACAGGGAATCCCGGGATCACCGCCTGGTACCAGAACTGCTGCCACCCGTTGGGGTTCACCTGGACACGCTTGGTGAAGAACAGGGGTGTCCTCAGGCGATGCTTCCAGCACAGCACGTTCAGGAGCTCCAGCACGTTCTGCAGCGATGCAGGCAGGGCCACTGGCCTGGGCACTGCCAGGCTCTCACCTCCCTGTGCCCAGCTGGATGATGGCTCCTCTTCCCAGTTCTGCAGCTTCTGCTTCAGCTGGGGGTCCAGCCAGTCCACCCTGATCCCTGCTTCCCCAAGCCTCATGTTCCCTAGGAGACAGGAGATGCTTATCTACCCGCTAGCACCATCCCATCCCACCCCATCCCGTAGCTGCTGTTGCAGTGATCTCTAGAATTTTAGAGGCAGCTTGACTTTAGGGACAAGGTGAGCAGATATCAAAGCCAATTGCTTCTCAGCCAGGGCAGAAATGGGTGCAATCTAGGACTCTGGAGGTCCTGGTTGGATGTCTGGGACATGTGTCCCATCAGGGCATTGCAGTCATGGGACAGGGCTCGGAGGGGTTAGGCAGCTCCATTGGGAGGGTTTAAAGAAGGGCTGGGCAGTTCCATTGGAAAGGTTTAATAACTCAGTGTTCTGGATGCCCTGAACTGGTACTGGTGATGCTCCTGCTCTGAGACCTCCAGCAGCCCCTTCATCCCACCACCACTAGGACTGCTGGAAATCACTACACCAAGGGCAGCTGGCATCCCACAGGACACAGGGAGAGAGCAAGGGGTGTCTCAAGGCTGAAGTCACCTGGCAGTCAAGCCTGGAGGTGGGAGACATCAGGAAGCCCAAGCAGCATCCCTCAGCACCACTCACCTTCCATCAGAGCTTTCTTGGCCAGGGCAGCAGCCTCGTGCGACTTGTACTTGAGCACAGCGAGGTTGGCCTGTCTGTGGAAGGGGCTGGCATGCAGGGTGATGCTGCAGATGCCCTCGGTGACCATCTGCAGCATGGCCTCCAGCTCCTGCTGGCCCACTGAGGCATCCAGGCCGCTGACGACGAGCTCGTGCTTCTGCGTGCTGCGGCACACGACGATGGCACAGCCCTGGCGCACCTGGAAGTGGTGGAAGGTGGCGATGGCGCTCTGGGCCTCCTCAGGAGAGGCGTACCTGGCGTAGGCGAAGCCGCGGTTGAGCCCGCTGAAGGTCATCATGAGGCGGAACTCGTAGAGCCGCCCCACGCTCTGGAACAGCGGGATCAGGGTGTTCTCATAGATGTCCTGTGGCAGCCTGGCGATGTACACCTCGGTGCCGGCCGGCGGTGGGCCGCCCACCCAGCCTGCAGGGACACGGGGATGTGGTGACACAGTGACACAGAGCCCCAGTGTGCCCCCACAGCCCAGCTGCTCTCAGACATACCTGGAGGGGGGCCTCCATAGCGCCTCTGCCCGTTGATCTGCACCAGCTTGATGCCGGTCTCCTTCTCCCAGGCCAGCAGGGCCATCTTATTGGCCTCGTTGACGCTGTTGGGCCACATCTGGAGAAGGAGATGATGGATGGTGATTGTCTGAGCAAAGAGCTTTCAGCCTCCCAGCTGGGGAGCAACCCAACCGTCAGGAAAATCTACAAACGCCACCTCCTTTTTTTATGCTCAAAAAGAAGACAGCGGAGTCCTTCAACTTTATTCAAATATGGCACACGCCCGCGGGGTTTTCTCCCTGTCAGGGTTTCGGAGGGCACAGCCTCCTTTTATCTGAACTCCCGGCCACATGTCGCCCTCTTCCTTTCTCCATTGGCTGAGGTACAAGGAAGGCACAGCCTCCCCGAACCACCTACCCCATAATCCCTCTTGAAACTGGCACTTAACCCCAAAGTTCAGAAACTCTGGCTTCTGAACTTTTCTTATCTGAACTGCCCTTATCGGTTTTAGGTGCCAAGCTGTCTGGCCCGGTTTTAGGCGCCCGTTAACCATCAGCACAAACATTAAGACCCATTTCAAAGATGTTAACACCCATCAAATTGTTTGTGAAGACACCAGCATGCATCTTCCCTCTCACGACCCCATGAGGGAACCCGGCCAGCATGTGGTGAAGGCAATGAACCCCTCTGCTCTCCGGAGACAGAAGCCTCCCAACATTCCCATCCCAAGGACTGTCCAAGCCTCCTCCATGTGCCTGAGTCCAGCAACTTTGTTAGAGCACAAAGTCAACAATTTCCCGCAGCCCTGCAAGGGCTTGGAAAGCCAAAACACAGGCAGCAGCTGCCTGGTGCTGCAGGAGGGGGCTGGAGCACAGAGCCAAGGTGACCCATTGCATCATGAGAGCTTTAAAGTGAAAGACAGTGGGTTACACTGAATATTGGGAAGAAAATCATCCCTGTGAAGATGGTGAGGCACAGGTTGCCCAGAGAAGCTGTGGCTGCCCCATCCCTGCAAGTGTTCCAAGGCCAGGTTGGATGGGGCTTGGAGCAGCTTGGGATAGTGGAAGGTTACCTGCCAGTACAGAAAATGTAATATTAAAGAGAAACAAGAACTGATAACTGAACTGGAAAGCAGCTGAGTTATTACTGTCCTTGAAAGCAGAACAGCTGCAGAGAGAGTTACAGGAGGAGAGAAAGGAAAACAAAAGTTGAGGTAATGCTTATACGGGCTCCAAACCTTCCTGACATTGTGCAGATTAAAAAATTAACTGCATCTCCTGAAGATTGGCCAAATTCTGCCTTGATACAAAATGAGATGAAATTCGAAAGACACAGCCTTTAATGCACAATTGTCCAGGAGTGTTGCCGAAATTTTAGAACACAGGGAAATCCCTACCTGTGCAACAGTAATGCATGAATTCCTGGTATCACCACGAAGTTCACTCCATCCCACTTCTCACTAATATGGGTGAGATATAGCACAGAGGGATTTCCGTGGTGATACCAAGATGTGATGTCAGACTAATTAACCATTCCCAGAAACTAGGATTTATAGATCAGTCACCCAGGAAATAGAGGTGGAAAAAATTACATAGTCAAGCATTATTTTGAAGAATTTAAAAAATTGCAGTTCCCCTCCCCTGGGCAAAGGTGAAAAGAAACCCCTGACTAAAGCAAGTAAAATGAATTTAAAAGCTGTATCATTTCCAACAGGAGCAGTCCACCCCCCCCCCCCCCCGATCCTTTTAGAGCAGGATGGGGTTTTGCAGAGCATGGTACCTAAATATAACCTGCTTCAAACTGACCCTGACCAAGGGTACCTTCACATTTTAGTTCGACTGCATTTCAGCAGAGAGAACACAGATGTTCTGAATGCGAGAAGGGACTTTTATCTCCAGTCTGAGCAGCAAACAAGCTCACATTTTCCATGTAAGTAGGTACAATGGGCCAAAAAGGTAGAATTCAATGGGTTTTGCGCTGCCCATATGATCCCAGTGAAATGGCAGCACAGAGTGGGCTAATGGCCTATTGAAAAAGCCACAGCGGCTGAGAGGGATACTCAGGGTACTTCACCAACCAAATAATCGCTGCGTGAGCATTCTTTGCAAACCCTGAATGAGGTGCCCCACCTTCCATTCAAGGAGAACATCTGACAGCTTTACAATCAGGACAAGCTATTACGGTAAAAGTAGCACAAATTAAAACTGCGCCTGTGGCTGACTGAACCTCGGGGCACACTTGCTTGGAAAACTACCGACAGCAGCGGTACAAAACATTGAATTAGTGCACGGTGGCTTTTGTCTGTTTTTAATGGGATAAGAACCTGTCCGAGGAAACCCTGCCGAGACTTGTATTATTTTAGTTTTTCAGAAAATGATACTGAAAGTAATGCCAGCACGTCTCCACTGAAGATCAAGTTATCCATTGCAGGATTGCTTATTCTCCTCACAGAAGGAATCAGCACCAGAATGAACCAGACTGGGCACATAAATCACCAAGCCTGACGGAAACCTTCACTTTTTCCGTCTCTCATGGTCACCGTGCTAACGTCTGTAACCGTGCTTAAGCCTGAATGCATTTCAATGACCACTGCTATTGCAATTGTACAAATTCAGGAGCTCAGCCCAGTAACATGAATTTGGCAGAGGGAAATATAACCGTAATATATGAAGCACAACTTTCAACCACTAAGGCGGAAATTTATTTAGTCAGCTTCCAATACTGACACAAAATATGAAAGGGAAGTTTTAGTGAAGATATACTGTATCCACAACTGTAAATAGGTAGGATATACCGGCACAATAAAAACTTATTTAAACCTCACAATGCATTCCACTACCTCCCATAAGATCCTCCTAATAAGATCGGTGAAATCTTATCTCCACAAATTTCTAAAATTGGACGCTATGCCATTAAATATACCGGCTAAAACAAGTGCTATTTAATCCTTCGTGGTCCTCACAGGAGTGGAATTATCAATGCAGGTTAGTATCTCTGCAGTTAAGCCTGCCATTTCTGTCTAGACCCTGTGCATGGCGGTGGGCAGGGCTGCACGCACGGACCCGACCCCTCCAAAACCATCAGGGGACAGTGATTGGGATCTTGGGGATAGAATTGCGAGCACTAAGTAACGTGAATGCTCGAGTCCCAGCAAACAAAATAAACTCAGTAACAAGTGATTTATACCAATTGAAAGATCCCTTACGATCTTCCTTGTCAGCATTAGGGGCCAACCGCCCTTATCCGATACCTCAGCAGCAAAGGACTGAGGTAAAAATCATTAGCGAATAGCGAATGCCACCAGCTAGTGGCACCTCTCCATCTCCAAGGGGTTTCATCTTTCCTGAAGATTAAAAACCAACTTCGGACGAGGATGGGGACCCACGCTGGGGCAATACGTGCGGAAAGCGGGATAGAAGACCAGCCCCATACCCTCCTCAGAGCCTCGTGGCCCAGCCCTGTGGCTCCCGCGATGGGTCCCAGCCCAGGGAACCGGCCCGGGGGTGCCGGGGCTGTGTGGGGAGGCAGGGCCCGGCTCTCCTCGCACAGCCCCCGGTGCTAACGGGGGTCCCGCGCACCCCGGGCCCGCCCGACCCCGGCTCACCGCGGCCAACGCGAGGGCTGCGGCGGCTCCGGGAGCGGGACGGGCACCGCCCAGCCCTGCTTGCGCTCCCAGCCCCCAGCCGGGGCCCGGGGGCTCAGGTCCCCGCGGGAAGGGCGTCCCCGACACCCACCCAGGGTGCCCGCACCAGGGCTGGGGCTCCGCTCCCCCGGGAAAGGGCGCCCGAGGTGAGTGAGCCGTGCCTGCCTCGACAGCGGCCACGCCGGCATCGCTCACCTTCTTCTCCATCGCCGCCGCTCCTTCTGCTCGTGCCGTTCGTGCCCTTCCCGCGTTCTCGTCGTTCCCGCCGTCCGGCCTGGGGGAGGAAAAGCCCCAGCACCGCCCCCCCGCATCGCTCCACCCCGGACGGACCCCCTGGCAGCACCCGCCGGGGCTCTGGCCTTGCTTTGTCCTGTCTCTAAGTGTACTTGTACACTTGTATGCAAGGCAAAGCAAGTTAGGGGTAGGGAAGGCAAGGAGTTGCTGTAAGAGGTACAGCAGCACCACCAAACTCTCAGCAGGATCGTCAGGGTTGGAAGACACCTTTGAGACCATCTAATCCAGTCATCAGTGCAATTAGACCTCAGATAACAACGTCCCGAAAAGCTGTGCTGGGTTTGAACCTATTCATACTTGCACAGCTGGAAGGCTTCATGCTGCTTTTTCCAATACTTGACAAAGACGAATTTTGGGGTGGTCAGGAACATCTACTGTGAAGAAACCATTCAGACAATGCCTGATGCACAGGAGAGTGCATTGGCCTAAATCTCCCTGCATTATGAAGTGCATCTGTGTGAGAGTGAGGGATGTTAATGGTTATTGGCTCAACAATCGTCCATTTGTGGAGGCACCCAGTGTTTTGCTGGTCCAGGAGAGTTTTTGGGGGTGCGGTGGCAAAACCAGATCTGTATGAGACAGAGGGCCTGCACACCCACTACCAGAGGCTCTGGGGTTTGAGCCAGAGAAGGGAGAAGGCCAGACAAACCATGGTGCTCATTTTCATGCCAGTGTCCTCCCCCTGCCCCCAAAGAAGGGCGACATTCACACGGGACATTCACCCACTTGGGGCTGAAGGATTTCATCCCTTCTGATGGGGCATAACTGGTGGAACTTTGCTCGAGTGAGAGGCAGGGTCATGACTCAGAAGGGGTCATAAACCATCAAAGACCCTTCAGACAGTGTAAAATTCCCCTTCCCAGGGAAGGTACCTGTGTGTTGTATATAAACCTGAAGGTGTATTAACCCACTGAACTTTGAGTTTCTTGGGCTTTCCCCCACCCCTGATGGATCATGACCATCACCCATACCACCAGACATCAAAATTGCACCAATGAAATCTCTTCAATCAAGTCTCGTTTCTGGATCCACAGGTGGTGAGATTTTTCTACTTTCATCCTTCCTTCTGCTTTCTTATATATTTTCTTTCCTGTTATTCCTATGTTTTTATATTGTTGCATTACTATAGATAATAACCAGAATGGCTACATCTCTGCTTTCCACTGCTTCTAAATGGTTCTAAAATAGACCCTTCACATATTTATTTACAAACACCACTCATTCACTGTTGGTTCACCTCTAATGCTCCCCAGAGGATCCATTAACAAGAACCCAAGTTACTCCTGCTGTGGCACCTCAGCATTTCTGGCACAGGAATGCAGCCCCACTGTTCTGGACTCCAGAGGACAATTCCAAACCCTTCACAACATCATCACTTGCCAGGCTACACTCACTTATCCATAGGGCCCCCAAGCAGCACCATAGGATCTTGCAGGTCCAGATAATGACCAGTATCTCACAGAACTCTGTGAAGAGGAAAAAAAATACTACTATAAACCTTGAAATACAGACATGCATAAAAAATCATACCAAAGAAATTTAGATTGAATACAGAATTGTAATGATTAAAAAAGAAAAGTTATAAAGTTTTGGTTTTTCTCCTTAGGAAGGAAGAAATAGCTTGTCCAGCAAGTCTGCCTCGAGCTGTCCTTTCTAAAGGATAAAGATCCTATTTCTAAAGATAAACTGCTTGGCTATACCACTGTCTTGGCAAAAATCCAAGAGCAAACAGAAAGGGAAGTTAATGATTCATATCCACAAGGAAAAAAAAATCACTAGTGATCCAGATTCACAAGGACAGATTCACTGGACTACTGAAATAGGCTCTGCTCACCCAAGTACCTGCAAATGGAAACTCATTTTGGCAATGTGCCTATTTGTGCAGTGCTGCTTTAAAATGTAACTAGGCTTTTTAATATTTTGAGGAGAAAAATAACTGATTATTCCAAAGAATTAGTACCTCATACCCACCTCTAGCTAACATAAGCTTGCTTTTCCAAAATGCATCTCAGCAAGTCAAAGTGTTGCCACTAGATGGCAAAACGAGACTGGATCTTCTCTCCTACACAGTGTCAAATTTTATTCCTTGGATGGAGATAAAAGAGAAAAACATGAATATATTTTATCTATTTTAATCCTCTGACATTTGTCTGGAAAACAGTAGTTGCAGGTATTCTATTATGTGAATGGGAATGTAAGATCAAGGTGAGATCCTACGCTGCTGTACTTTAATCCACATCTCAGAGGAGAGACCTGACAGATCAGGACTGCTCCAATGGACAGGTACTTTTGACCTGTGCTGACCCTCCTTCATAATGAGCCAGGAGATAAAAAGAATGGTCTTAAGTCCACTCACAGTACAATACATGTATACAATTTAAAATAAATGCAAAATGCTTGTTTATAGGAAAAAACAGTGCCTCTTATTAATACACTGTATTTTGAACGTAACAGTGAAAAGTAGAAAAGCATGGGGTGTTCAAGAATTCAGCTCCTTGGAAACTCTAAGCCAGTCATAGAGAGGAACATAAAGATTGAAAACAAAACTAATGTTAAAACCAAAACTACACTCAAGATGATGTTGGCTAGCAGCCGTTTTCTCCGAGTCACCTGTGTATTTTCTGGTCTGTGAAATTCTTGAAAACTTTCAGGACTGACAAAACCTTTTCCTGAGAAGGCCTGAAATGAGTATATGTCAGTGTAAAAGCTGTAGAAGCTTTTTTGTTTTTCACAGCATTGCAAAATCACACGTGCTTTTCTTACTGGTCAGCCAGCTGTTGAAATATTCAGAGAACTGGAAATCTCTTAGGATCAGAATTCAGTTCTGAGTTTGTGTATGGACAGGAACGTTGCAGCTGCAACAATGACCAAAATCCCATACTGGCAACCAGTTTACAGTATAAACTCTGCAAGTTCTAGAGAGTTGAAGCTACAAAGTAGCTTTGTTTAAGTTAGGAAACAATTGTCTGAATAAAAGGAGATCACCTAGAAACAATGTCAGAGCCAATAAGCTGCTGATGGATGTCAATAGTTCATTTGGTTAAAATAGCAAAATAGGTTGAGTTAAAATAATCATCATATCTTTAGCTGTCAGAATTGTTGGATAGACTTGAAATACTGATGTTTAAAAAACTTAAACAAAGCAAAAATCGTAATTTTTGTTCCATCATCGTTGCTGAAAGAGAGCAGTTTTGGATTTTTTAATAAACCTGTACCAAGAAAACCCAAACCAACCCTACCAAAACCCAAAAGAAGGCAAATCAAAAGGAAAGGCTGTTATGGAAGCACTGAATGGGAATACCTCAGGCTCTATCCAGGGATACCAGCTCCCACAGACTCCTCAGCAGAGCTGGGAGGTTCCCAGCACAGCCCAACCCTGCAGTGGTGCAGAGGGGACAGGAGGGGCAGGGATAGGGTGGGAGCCAGGGCAGGAGCTGTGATGGCAAAAGGAAACTGGGCTGGCGGAAAAGAGCCTTGGGGGTCACTGGAGCCTTGCAGAGCCAAGGTCTTGGCAGCTCCCCCTGGGCAGCAAGGCTGAAGCTGGGGGAGGAGATCTGTGCTTTTGGATAGCACGGGTGGAAAGGGTTTGAGCAGTTAGCCCAGACTAAAGGGTGTGGTTTTAACTTGCTTCATCTTAAGCTCCAAGGTCAAACTGGTGACTTCAGGTACAAAATTGGTGTGTTCACAGGTAGAGTTCTGTACCTGGAAGACACTGTTAGTACAGAGGGGTCACATCCAAAACAGAACATTCTTTCCAGGTGTCCTTTTGGCCCCTTCTGTGTCACAGCACAGCTGACCCTGGTTGGCAGCTTCTGAACTGAGATGCTGAATTGCACTGAGCAGCCCAAATACTGGAGGAGAGTTCTTCAGTCCCCAATTCCTCCTTCTCAAGCTCACAGCAGCTTTTCTAGTTAGCAGAGCCCTTCACAGGTCATGAGAACAACTGGCTGCTATCACCCAAAGTCACAAAATTTATCTCCTTTTTTCCTTCCCTTGTTTTCAACTTCCCTTTCTCAGACTTAGTAATTTTTTTTTTCAGTCTTTCCTCAGTAGGCAGCTCTGCTGAGGTCTCCTAAGTGTTCTCTGCATTTCTTTGCAGCCTCTCTGGACAAACCAGACACATTATGGCACTTACGACTCAAACAGACTGGCATAAAATGTGTACCTGAGCAAACTGCTCTTGCTAGAATATCTCTAAGCACTTGCCTTATTTTTTACAGGACTTTAGTAGATATTTGAGTCTCTTTAGCTTCTGAATAGAGTTCGGCTGCACTCAACAGTGGCTGTATTTTAGGATTTCAGACCTTTTGGAATTGCCTAAGCTCCATCTTGACACCTGCTCAGAGTAACACAATTCACTAGCAATGGAAAAGCCTGTCTAGGGTAAATATCTTCAGGGTAAAACGAAGAATCTACCCCTGTATTTTAAAAACAAAATTGGGCAGGAGAAAAGAAAACCACATCATGAAGATCCACTTCACTTTGGGAGTGAGATGAACATGAAGTTTAAAGTCTTACAAGGTTTGAACATTTTTATGTTTGGCTCTAGGGATATAGACACGTAACCTGAGTTATTCTAGAAAAATAAACCCTTCTGAAAGGGATTCAAAGTAAGCCCTTGACTCCACTTAAAACAGGGACAGAAGACCACCAGAGAGAGGTAAGAGAAAATGGAAGACACTGCTCTTTGAAGGCAGCAGAATGTTGGCTGTGTGAATCTCCCCCGTGTTGCCTAAAATTATTTGAGTCTCACATTTTCAAACATCATCACCAGACCATCACTGCATCAGAAAGAACTTACCACTGGCAGCTGTTACTGAAGAGACAGGTTTTTTTTGTGTGAAGGTTGTGTCGCTTCAGGCTATAAAATACCTATGAAACACCTAGTTCTTTAACAAGATGGAAAAAAGCCTCAATTAAAAAGTATGAACCTAACAATAGCAGTAAAGTCAACGTTTCTCAGCTTTTGAAAATCTAAAATCTTAAAATCCATCTCATGAGATTGCCAAGTGATGTAGGAGTATCTCTGAAAATTCAAATATAGAAAATACAAAGCGGTGTTTCCTCAGCAAGCCTCGCTGGGGCACCACATCCGATGTGTTTATGACATTAAAAAAGAAGTTGTAGAGAAAGACAGAGCTCAAGCTTGTGTGCAGCTGGGTTTTGCAAGAAATGCACGTAGCTATGATGGGCTCAGTGCCACAGACAGGATGCAAGCAAATAATAGAGAAATGTGTTAGAATTTCTGTATCAGTGGCTCTCGAGATGGGGAGACCGACTGTAAAGGTAACTGATTTCCTCCTTGCTCAGCATCACAATAAATGATGCTGTAATTCTCCTATGACATCACCAGCATAAATTTTGGCCAGACTAATTAGTTTCATATTAGCACAAATAAGGAGTAACACAATTGCAATTAGATCTGCTACACTGGGTTTGGGATAGAAACCAGATTAGAAGGTAGTGAAACACATATTAGAATGAGCAATCAGAAATTTAACACAGGCTTCTTCCTATCTCCCTGCTTGTTTCCCGGTGAAATCCAGGGGCTGGGATGGGATGTCTGAGGTGTTGTTATGCAACCTCCCCTTTACCACTGCTGACAATGCACCAGCAAAGCAACTTTACCTTTGGGGATTCTTTGTCACCAGTCCATTTAGTCCTATTTCATCCCCAGACCTCGAGGTGATGATATTTCTGTGATACTGTCAGGACATGCCACAGATGATTCACACAGGTAATTTCAAGAACCCAGAAAACACAGCTGTAACATGTATTTGAGAAATGCTGCCCTGCTCAGAGCAGCTGTGACAGCAGTTTAACTTCAGAGAGTTTTAAATACCGTGCTGCCATAATTTACCAGAATTTCTCCAGAAAAAAGTAAGCTACTGTAAATCAGACTCTGAATTCCAAAAGGAAAGATCTTACAGCCAATACTGTGAAGACTTGTAGGTTTGATCTCAGATGCATGCACTCGTATGCAGCACACCTGCAGATTGCAGACATGAGGTCGTCAGTGACTGGAAACAAGAGGGATGCATTTCATTTCTCCATAGTAAGATGAGTAACTTTCCTTCCCAATGTTTTAGAACTATGCACTTATTCTTACTAGTACAGGGAGCTCAGAAATTACCGCCTTTTGTGCAGTCCAATGAAAGAATGAGCTCAAGGATTCATACCAGCACAGCTTGGGGAGGAGGTTCTACAACAGAAAAGGGAGAATGGACATGCTGACTGTTTTTAAAAAATACACATTGTAATCTCACCAATCTCCTACTGGTAGGAAGGTGCCTGAATAGGTTGTGCAGGACAGATGAAAGTCTACCATGTCCCTGTGGTGATATTATGATTTTGTGGATTTGTTTTCAGATACAAAAATCCTCGTAAGAAGTAGCCAAAAAATGAATCATTGGTACAATGTCAACATAATTATTTTTCATCTAAATTTGTACATTTTTTAGTTTCACTGAGTGATTCTTTATTTGAAGGGATGCTGACTGTAATTCCATGCTAATTCATTAGTTCCTCATTACGTACAGCTCTGACAATAACCTTTTATTGTACAAAGAAAGATATTTCAGGTCCTGAGGTAAATTGAAGTTTCTCTTAAGTGAACGTTTTCTTCTTTGAGGGGGCTTACCTGGGCTAGACTTGCACAGAAGAGTAACCCACACCCATGCAGAAAATATGACAATATTTTTATGCTGTGTAATTTAAATACAGAGATATTTATGTGTGCAATTACAAGCAAACAGGGTCTACAGGAGCTCACTTCTAAGTAGCAGCAAGAGCATTTACAACACTCTGCTGTGCTTCCTTGTTTACTTATTTATATTCAGAGAAAGGAAGTGGTAAGGCTGACTAGCTGAAACTTTTCTGAGAAGAGACCATTTTGTACCAGAGGAAGTTGTGTCTCTCTGGAACGTCCTCACAGCATAATTCTAAATCGAACAGAACAGTTCCTGGACAGAAGCAGCCCGGTGCTGGGTGAGGAATTCCTTGGAGGTGGCCACACAGAGGGAATTCATGGCTGTGTCATCGAAGCAATGAACACTCCTTGACTGCCTTGGGGAGAAATCCAACCATGGACCTGCGGAACGTCCCCTACCGCTCCGATGTGCTCGCCTGGGACCCAGATGACTTAGCAGAATATTTCAGGATGGTGAGTTTGGCTGGGTTTTGTCTTCATCTGATGGAGGAGCAAACTGCTGTAACGCTGGTTGGGCTAAATTCAGATATTTTATCATGGGGAAAGCTCGCTGCAGAACTAAAAGCAAAACCGCTGTCAAATGAGAAGCTGAGCTCAGCTGGTCAGTGAAAATGAATCTTGAAAGGGATTTTTAAATTGGGTATGAGAGAAACTCATGGCTTTTTAGAGAAAATCAACACGTTACTACAACACTTGTTGGTGTAACACACATTAACAGCTGCAGAAGGCACTAAGGTGTGAAAATTACAAGTTTTCTGTTTCATCTTCAATGATTTTCAGAAGTGATATTTTTTCCCAAATTGCTCAGTGTCACAAGTGAGCCTCTGAATTTCTTTGTTAATCACATCCATGGCTAGACTTGTAAAACTTGGAACACCTTGGGCTTCATTTTGAAATAATGTGAAGTTTATTTTTTTTCAACAGCTCCTATAACTCTGTGAGAGTTTTATCTGGGGAGTTGAGGCAAGTTTGATAATAGAATGCAGAACTACTTAATAAAGATGAGCAGATCAAACACAGAGTCTGTGTCTACCAAATCTCCAGAGAAGTGAAACTGCCAACTACTTACAAGCCCCTAATTTTAGGGTGCAGGGGTTAGTGGCACAGGAAAGTGAAACCAAAAACTGGAGATGGAACAGATGAGATCATTATCAACAGGTAACTTCAGACAAGTACGAAAAACATTACAACAACAGTGCAGGGGGAAATTGGACCACCGTTTCCAAGAAATTAGGAAGGGAAAAACGGCTTTCTGAAAGATCTGATAAGGATAGTCTGAAGAGAGATAAAAGAATCAACTGTAAATTCTACCATAACTGAATGCACTTTCATCTGTAGTGCCTCCCTTCTAGTGATCCAGATACCCTCCAGAACAGAGATAATGGCATTCCACTCTTGGGGAGCTAAATCAGGGCAAAAGTTGTTTAAGTCATCTGAAAAATCTGAGTAAGGCAATACGGTCAGCCCAAGTCAGCCAGCTCTGGGCACCTGTCACAAGTGACCAGACCTTGTCCCTAGATAAACTCAGAGAATGAATGAATCAATGAAGAACCAAGTTTTCAAATAATTTCTTTTTTTGTTTTTTTTTGTTTAGAAAAAGCAAAGATGTTAATATTTGGTATATTCCAAGGTTTATTTTTAATAGCTAAACAGCATTTTTTATCAATTACTTCAAGACTGAGCTTAGGTCTCAATCACAGTGGTGTGTTGCTTCCCTCTGCACACAGACTTGTGCTGGTAACATCATGATAGCATTCACTGTATGAAAGAAATTATTTACAGGTTTAAATCCTCAGTCTGCACAAAAGTTTTAATCTGTACCTAAAATATTCACCATAGTTAGGTCTGTTTCTTCATATCAATCACTGAAGGTGGCTCCTAAAAATATCCTCTCTGCTGTTCAGTTGTTTCCAGGATCCGTTCTCACGTACACCAAGTTACAAGGTTACACCTTAAAATGAAAATATTGGATAGAACTCCAAAGGACACAATGCTCCCTGGAAGAGGTTCTCTGCTTTAGGGAAACTCTCCCAGCAGCATAGGGTCATTTGTCTGCATAACTTTCACTGACTAAAGTTTCAGGCAAAATAAGAGTCATTATTTTGTCTCAAAGCCTTCAAAAATAACTTTGTCTGCCTGCTCTTTGGGTTCCTGCTGATATGGGCCTGACCACCTTGAAACAGAAAAACACATTCTAGCCAGATCAAAAGGATAAATTGTGTTCTACCATTATGCTATTGCTGTTCAAATAAAAAAAATAATCAAAAACTTGAGACATCTGCTGGAAATGTTCAAAAGTCATGTCTTGCTTCGTGGTCAACCTGTACATGAGCAACTTCTAAAGAGCAGATCCTTGTCCTAAATGCTACTGGAAAATTTAATATTGTGGAAAAGCTTTACAAATATTATGGATAATTTCCAGGATTAACAAGTGAGATTTCCATCCAGAAGTGAAAGCTTTTTGATCACAACAATGAATTGAATGATCACAACAATGAATTCTGTGACTGGGATCAGTATCTAGTATTCCTGGATAACGAGGTTTTTGCTCTACTTCTGCTGCTGCTCATGTACCACAACAATCCATTTTCCAAATATTTCTTTGGGCCAGGCATTGTGAGGTGGTTTGTAAATGTGAGGAATTACATGTTCCTAAATGGATGAAAACCCTTAAGTCCACTAAAGAATGTCTGTCATAAAACCCCATGTTTATGGGACAAAATGAGCCATTTAGGCAGGGCACAGCATATAAAAAGGTACTTTGAAAGCATCTACTCAAATCCAGCCATATGTTTAAGTATCTTAACTGATTCTGATAATTAATAAGATAATAATAATAACAATATTTTTCTCATTGACAGCTAAAGTATAAGGACTGTGAGAAAGTAGTGAGGAAGCACAGCATAAATGGACAAAGGTTTTTGGTAAGTGGAGTTGTAAAATTCCTTCCTGTAAAATTCCAGTCGGGTGATGATTTTGACTCCTCTTCATTTTGCAGTGGCAGATGAAGAGCCACTTTCCAGGTGGCTACTGAGGTAGAAATATGGGAGGTAAATGCTTTTGCTAAAATCAGCCAGACAATTTGCTTTAAATATGGAATGCTGGGAGCCCAAGGAAGTTGTTCAATATGAATATATTTTAGTATTTTTTAAACTGACAGGGAAGTTCTAAAACAATAATCTTGTCTTGAATTGATCTCTTCCTTTATAGGAAGTTCTTGTTTTCAGATATTAACTACAGAAAACCCACATTTATTAATTTTCCTCTCATACTAAAGAGGACACAGCCCTGGTGAGAATGACTGGCCTTTCATTGTAATTACTTCTTCATTCCTCTATAAATAAAATTAGATTTCTTCTGTAGCAATACACAAAATCAATAAAATTTAAGAGCAGGAAAAGTAGTAAGCAGAGTCCCAATAGCTTTAAATCAACATTGTTCCAGGCTTGGCTTAATTTAAAAAAAACTAATAACTTCCATTGACATAGCTGCTGTTTGCAGGTCTTAAATACACATCCATGAAGATGTGTGAGAGCTTTTAGTATTTCTGCTTTTTACTTTTATTTTCAAACATTAACCATTCTATTTCCCCAGAAGCAGTAATTTTGATCTTCTGTTTAATTACTCATAGTGGGGAGATCGTTGCATCTTCTTCTGAAGTTTTGTATTTTTCATTTACTTGTCCTAATATTCAGTTTTTTGGCATTTCATTGAAACACAGCATAAACATTTTCAAGCCCCTGTTGAAGGAAAGGATATGACCCCTCCCTGCTAGTGGAGGGTGCAGTCAGCATTATTCAGATGTGTCATGGGATTTATCCTGCCAGCCCCAAGAGATCCTCCTCAGCTCAGGCACTAAGGATCTGTGGCAGGAGTGGGAGTTCTGGCTCTGGAAGCATAATGAAATTCTGCTAGTTCATGAGGTGCAAATAGAAAGTGCAATAACTCTGTGATTTCTAAGTGATTTTTGTGATTCTCTATTATTTCCAGTGTTTCTGGGATTACTTAGCTCAGAGTGCAGCAGCTCTTCAGAGGCATCCTGGCAGATTCAAAAGATGTTTTCTACTGAGCAAGGCAAGCAGCTGCTCACCTCTGCTCAGACTCTTTTTAAGCTCTTGAATTACTTGGAAATTGTATAATAATAATAAAAAAAATAATAATAAAATAATACTACTACTACTACTACTAATAATAATAATAATAAAAAGGGTTTACTTGTTAAACAGAACCACAGAAGGAGACATCCAGTAAAATATTCCAGAGTACAAAGCAATCTGGAAAAATATTGCTTCTCTCTAGGAATGGTTTTCCTAAGAAACATCTTTTTACGTTTTGTGAGTGGCTGGAAACTGCCAAATTACATTTGCACAGAAGCAGCTGCTCAGGCTGAGTGTCTGCTGGGTTTGTAGCTGTTGTCAGATCTACATGATAAACCTGGCTGTAAAAATGCTGCTGTAATTCATCAGAATAACATCCCAGTTTCAGAGTCACCTTTCTGTGTCTCCTGGCTACCACAAGGAAAGCCCAGTTGAGATGTAGTAGGAATAAAACCAAAGGGATTTAATGTAATTTATTCTAATAAAATTCTCTGTTATTTAAAATAGAAATGTGGCCCTTGTAAAAGGGTTTATACCTCTAATATTTGTCAGGTTTATCACCAGAATAGAACTCCAGAGAGAAGCTTAGAAAGCCTTTAGAAAGAATACGATTCTTCAGGAAGTTCTGCAGGACATTCCCACACAAGCAGTACATTCTTCCTGTGTTTCACTCCTCCCAGAGGCAAAATAGTGTGGAAAAACACAGACTGGATTTGTTCTGTCCTGAGCATTGACACTGACAGCTGTGTGAACCTATGTGTGATTAGAAACCTATTACTGTTAGCAGTAAAAATGACAGAAAGAACCAGCCTGTCATCCATGCTCCATAGAGAATCCATGAATCTTGTGATTAACTAAACAAAACACTAAATCCATTCAATCCAAAATTTTCATAATGCCTGAGTCTGTCCTAGCTATGGATTTGCTGAAGGAAGAGAAAGGATGACCCTGCAGGAGCATCAGGAGAGGTCTCCAGACAGCACAGCCCAGGCAGGAGGAATCTCAGTCCAGTGCCTGTGTTATGAGTCAGGGGGGAACAAACACTCCTCCCCCATCCCTGTTTCTAGAAAGATTTTTTTAGGCTTCCAAGGCTGCTGTTAAGTCCAAGGAGTTTTCCCTACGTGTCCCCTAGAACATGGGATTTTACATTTACTGTGTTAAGGTTCTTAGAAAAAAACTCCAGCCAAAGGTCTCTATTTTAAAATCTACAGTTTTACCCTGAAATTTTGCAGTCATGCACAATCTTGCCTAATTTCACTGTGCAGACATGAAGGAATTCAATACACCTGGCTTCCTGGAGTCACTTAAATACCACGTGAATTCATGCCACATTTTTGAATATGTGTGTATGACTTGCTTGGGGTAAGTCACAGAGTGTTCCATGGACAATTTTGTCATATTTCCCATGTGTTTCCTTTCCAGAACATGTCTGAAAATGATATTCAGAAATTTCCAAAGCTCAGAGTGCCGTAAGTAAAGTCAAATATTAATACTTCACAAATACTTTAATATTAAATTACAAATTACAAATAACATTTAGTTATTAATTCTTTAATACTAAATTACAAATACTTTAATATTAAAAATTATTGTAGTTGTTTTGCAGTGAAGTCTCATAGGAAATATCAGGCCAATTATTTGTGAGTGATTGGTTAGAGACCTGTTCATTGGAGCACACTGAAAGAAAAAGGAGAATATTCCAAAATAAAATGAGTGTTGTCATGACTGCTCAAGCAAAATGATACAATACAAGAAGATTGTCTGGGGGATGTTCAAAAGAACTCATGCATAAATTCTTTCACTGACAGCAGCTACACAAAGGTTAAACTTTTGTGCAAGTATTACCTTTGAAGTGTGACTTAACTGTTCACTGCTTAACTGTTGACTTTAACTCAAAGGAAAAAAAAAAGTCAGTTATGTCCACAAGAGGTGAAATTATTTTCATGTGCATTTGCTTTAGGTGGGCGTTCAAGATAAATTGGTCTGGAACATGTGGTTCAGTGCTCAGTAGCTTTCCTCAGCTCCTGTGGATTAGGCCTTGAAAAAGTTTCCAATTCATCTGAATAGCTTCCATAATTTCATAGAAGTTACTTAATGAAGAACATTAATCTCATTAAGTCAATACTGAGTAAGAGAAATTGGCTTCTTCTAATATTTCATGGTGAAAAATGAAGGATTTTATTTTGCTATGAGTTCTCTGCTACATATTTAAGCTGGAGGTTAGAAGGTTCCTAACCATGAGACACATGGAGCTCTTAATGGTCTTCCAAACAAAGGAGGGAAAAAAGAAAAAGGAATTCAAGTTGTTCCAGCATGGCTGTGTCTTTGTTGCTCATTTCCCAGTTCCAGACTCCCTCCCTCCATGCATATCTGGGTTTTGCTACACAAGATACAACTTGCTTTGCCTTTTCTGATGCATCAGAACTTGTGGAAGGTGTTTTGGAGAAGACAAGAATATTGGAGTTTCATGCTCATGAGTGAGCTGGTGGGAAGAGCTGAGCCCAGCAGGATACCCTTGTTCAGATCAGATATGAAGGACTGAATTTGAGAACCTTGGATGTGACATATTTCTTAAAATCACATCTATATTGTCACACAAGAAGTACCCTGATAACAGGGGTTGGTGATGTCACAATATGTTAGTAAGGAGGTCCAGATGTTATTTAAAAAAGATGCTCTGAGGTCTCAGAATTTCTGAGCTCTCTGTCAGTTAAAAGAAACATTTAACAATGTTACTGATAGACCAGGCTGTCTGAGACACTCATCTTGCCGTACTGTAGAACATCTAATTCTCTGATAATTTGTCTCGCCTTAGCAGTCCTTTGGCAGAATTACCTCTTGTTCTCATTGTCTGAGCTTTTGATTTTGAGAACTTTTGGTGATTTCATTTCAAATTTGTGAGAGAAAAGTAGTCAGTGGATAGTCTAATAGATTCAGACATACCAGAGATATTAATGCCATAGGTGGATCATTAAAATGAATCTGACCATGTGGAGTTACTCCTGCCTCCTCATTGAACCTATTGATGCCTCAAAATTTGATTTTCACACCCTAGAAGAAGCGAACAGCCTTTTTTAGCCAGGTCTTTTGGGTTTCTCACTTGTTACACCCCAGCAGTAACTGAACAGCCTTTTCCACTCAGATCTTTTGTGTTTCTCAACGAGAAGAGAAGTTGAAATTAAGAGGTTTAAAAGAAGAGTGCAGCTTGGTTCACAACTTGAGGAATGGAATAAATAAGTAGATATTTAAGTCTGAATGAAAGCTCTGGAACTAAGGCCCCTGTTCTCAGACTTTTCCACACTTAACAAACAAAAGATTCAGTGGAATATGGTGATTATACATGCAGAAAGGTCCACCATGTAATGCCACTGTTTAAAACAAGAATTTAGGGCATTAATAGGGAAGAGAACTGGTTCTCACTAAAAACAACTAACCAACCAAAAAAAAACCCCAACAACAACAATAAACCAAAAATCCACCAAACCCCAAAACAACCCTCCTGGATAGAATTAATGGGCAGAAGAATCTGCCATTTTTAAAAACATTAATTTCATTACTTCAGAATCACCACACTCCCATTGAAACACAAGGTGCTGGCTGATGACTTCTGCCAGAACACATTCACACTTTTCTTTTGTATCATAATGCAAACCTCAACTGGTTGCAGCAAGAGTTCTTCTATAGGCTGAGACACATTAGCATATTGTAGTTACACTAACTGATACTTAATAGCAGTGCTAAACCCTGAGCATATTCTGCAAAAAAGCTTAATATCAACAGCAGTGCTACACTTACAACGTTGGCCAGTGATGAAATGAATCAAAGATACATAAATAGGATTCTTCCTCAGTAACTTCAGCAGGAATATTCTGACCTATATGGAGCCAGCACTTGGAATCATACAAGGTTTGCAAAGCCTGCATCTGTACAGGCCTCCTGAGCTGGGTGTGTGGGTTTGCTAAACCTGTACCTCTGGGCAAACCCACTGCTCGGGTTTTGAATACATCTGTGTCATTATTTGGGAATGATGCTGTGACTTTTCAAGAGTCTAAAGTAGGTCACAGTTGTCATTACAAGGGATGACAAGTCATTTCCTGAATCTAATTGTAAAATTCCACAACCTTCTGTTATTACTAATGAATTATTATTTTGAAAATTAATCTCCACCAGCCCTATTACAGGTGTGCATCTTTGTAAAACTTTTGGCTTCTTTACAAAAACAAAAAAAGATTTATGCACTATTTTGAAAATTCAAATACTTCTTAAAATCTTTACCACTCTCCACTGAAAGGGCTGAATTGTTTCTGGAAAGAGTTGCTAAAAAAGTTAATATTATTACTGCTATGTTTAGATACACACTTGAATTCTCACAAACAACACACTGTGTCCTGAAAGAGATACACTGGTGAGACTGGGAAGGGATTTGGTGTATTTTACACAGAGCAGACACTGACCATAGGTCCTAAGTGCTAAATGAAACTCAGACTGAATCATGAGGGTGTTACTAATATTTTGATAATAAATCTAATGAAGGAAGAGGCCAATGTACAGCTTAAGAGTAAAACAGAGTTCTCCTATTGTTCATTAACACAACTGGCAGTCAAAGAAACTCCTGAAATTTTACACTTGTAGAGAACAAATTTGAGTCTTGCAAAATATTTTAAAGCACATTCAACAGAATGTACCTTACTTACTGTGGTCAGAATTCATAAACAGAAAAAGCAAAGATTTCATTAAAAATAATGCTGATGGTTGGTTGGTACCTGAACCATGACATAAACACTGGAATTAGTCTGTCACTCCTATTGTTTATTATCTTGAGAGAAAAGGGTTCCAAATTTTCATCTGGCTGTTGATCCTCCTGGCTATTCCAGTGGCAGGTTCCTGGCAAACCTGAGATTTGGAATTTCCAGCCTTAAGCTTAAGGCACATCCCACAGCACTCCAGAGTGTATCCCATTGCACTGGCAGAAATTTCCAGTATCAGGAAACTCATCATTGCACTCATGGCATCTGCCAGCTCAGTGTGACACAGCCAGAGCTGCAAACACTGCACAGTCTGAAAGTCGTTCTACTTTCAGAAGAGTAAAAGTGCAAACATAAAAATTGAGAAATCTGTGCTTTCCCTCTTAAAAAGGTAAGCCTCAGGCAGATGTCAGTGTGTGTCAGCTGGGATCTAAAGGCAGCTGCAAGGTTTGGAATATAACTGGTATTCAGACAGTTTTGAAGTCAATAAAACAGCATTGCATCTGCCCAGCAGAGCCTTCTCAAAGGCCAAACCAAAGACTTGGATCACCAGCCATGCTTTTGACAGTGCTCAATATGCAACTGTGCAGGATCCTGGCCCTAGAGGAATTTGGATTCCACCTCTCTTACCCATCTTAAGCCCTTTATCCCAATACATGTAGAGTGGATTCAACTCACGTCAACAGTATCTGCAGTTAAATGAACAAAAGCCAATTTTGGAGTCCTGCTTTGGGGGCTGCTTGTGTGGGTTTCTTTAAAATTTCAACTTCCTGCCAGTTTTAAGTTTAGCAACTGGTGGAGGAGGTAGAAAGAGAAAGAGAAGTCTGAGTAACATTTTCTGCAAGTGCTGTTGCCTTATCCTCTCCTATCATCCACTCCCACAGCTCGGAGAGCAGTGTGGTTTTGGTACTTCCTTCCTCACAGGGTGACAGGCTCAGCTGCTCAGTGCACCAGTCTTCCCTGAGAACGTTGCTTGTTAAGTGTGAGCCTCCTAAAGTTTGCTTTCTTCTAACAAACCCTCCGAGCCATTGGTTTGAAGCATTTCAAACAAACTAGAAGTAAAGATTAGATGCTGTATTTTAAGCATCATATGATTAATTTTTTGGCAGCAAGATGAGGTTATCAACTTTTTCCTGTCAGCTTTTCCTCAAAAACAGTTGGTGTAAATCCTCATAGCAGCCAGCCCAGGTTTAGTCCAGAAAGCTTCCAAACACTCAGGTCTCATTCACACCCAGGGAAGTCTGATCTCTAAGAATTATTAGCTCCAAAATGAACTTCATTTTACTTCTTTAGCTGAAAAAACCCCAAGACATTCTGAAAGATCCTCTTCCTCTTCTACAGCAGGGAATAAGGCACAGACAAATTCCATAATCCCCTTCTCGACCAAAGCACTGACGTGTGCAGGGCACTGCTCACCCCAGGACATTTCCTGATGTCTCACATGGAATTGATTATTCACACAGCAACTTCCTTATCCCCTGCAGCAAAAGGAAATGTCTTGTGCAGAACAGCGTTGGTTCCACGGGAAAGAAGAGCAAGAGCACTCCTGTGCCTAGAACTTGGCATTTCTCTTGCTTAATCCAACAATGTCAGATTTAGACAGCTGTATTCCTTCTGAAATAACTGTTAACACTTGTGCATGTGCTTATTTCAGAAAGGGGCAAGCATGATAATACTGACCTCAAACCAGAAAATTGCAAAATACTGCCTTAAACAAGAAGACCTAAACAATATTCTTTCTCTGTATTTCTCTTTTAATACTTGGATCCTTGAGTGCATATCCTTGACTTCACACCACTCATCTTCAGCCTTTGCAGACAGCACTATCACCCTGATTTGAAATAATTTAGTTGGCTTGTTTTTCATATTAGATTGCTTGAAAACCTATCTTCTTCCATTCCTGGCTCAGAAGAGCAGTTAGACATGAGACATGCACTAATTAGGCCATTTAGAAAAGACGAGGGGATTGTTATTGCTGAGTAGCAGAAAAAGACACGAAAGGAGAAAAAAACCAAAAAAGGCTGGTAACTGCCTGGCAATAAACAAGTATTTTACAATATTGATATCAACTTTGATTGGCCCAGTCTAAGCTGTGTGGGGAAGAATTCTACATTAACAAACAATTAAGATTTTACAGAATTTAGAATCTGAGACAAACAGATACATTAAGTTTCTAATTTTTTTCATAATACTTACATTTCCACAATTACTGCCTCTGATAGACCTGAATAATATAAGCTGGAAGTAAAATGGGACATTTTTAACTGGATGTAAACAATTTGCTTTGTTTGCCACAGGACTTTCTCAGTTGGATGTTCCTCAGTAAGAAATAATGACAATTCAGAATCAGACCATGGCTCATCATAAGCTTTCTTTGAAGGAAAATAATCATAGATGCAAACTTCATTAGTAGCAGAGCAGAATTCTGGTCTCTCAGTAGAATTAACCCTGTGAATCTCAGTACTGAGTATCATCCACTTGGGAAGATCTCTCCAGGCATGAAATTATAGCCTTTTGATATTCCATGAATATTTCTGCCATGCCCTGCAAATGTACTAAAACATGGAATTAGATCAGCCTTTCCTCCTTTGCTGGAGGGATTCTGGATGAGGGATGGCTTGGTTGAAGAGGAAGGAACACAAAAAGAACAGGGAACATTTAATCCCTGCTTTTGCAGCCATAAGCTCTGTTTCCTGAAGTATTATTTGCTTTTTCCACACAAAATCATATAAACGCCATGGCCATTATTTGCAGCAGTGTGATTTCTACAACAGCCAAAGATTCTAAGGCTTGCTGGATTTAATGTTCATTTTTAAATATGATCCAACAACATGGGATTTTACTAAGGTAAAAAAAGTCTAATTTGGAATTGGATGTGCTGTAGTACAACTTAGCACTAAATGGGTAAATTCAGTGTTTTTATCACATAGTAAATAATAATCATGAGTTACCAGATTAAATACTGAGGGCTAACAGCTAAGAAAATGACTTAGCTGCTTTGACAAATGACAGGTTTAAATGGTTTTATTTAAAACTATTTTTGTTCTTCTTTTCAATAGAATTGTAAGTAAATTAAGCCAAGAAATAAACAAAAATGAAGGGAGGCTCTCTTTCCTTCCAAAATGGTGAGTAAAACAATTCAGCTTTCTGGTTCAAAGCTTTCAGATAGGTATTTTCTGGACTGGTTTTCATTTGATCAATAATGCCTGGATCAGAAGCACAGCCTGGAAGTTCTATAAAATAAAGATCTGTTTCATTCACGCCATCAAATATCAAATATCAAATCCTGAGCCCATGAACACCCCAGAGACCTCTGCCACATCCAGAACCAAGTAACATTTGCACATTTCATGCAATTTTCCACCTGAGCACATAGCCTTTAAGGAGGCCATGAAGCCCAGGCATTTATTATTAATAAAATATCATGAATGCATTCCACAGGTCTATACATCATTACACTTTTTAATTCTTAATGATTTATCATTGAATTTAATATTCGCAGTAGAAAAAGAGCAAAAAGGGCAAGAACATTCTATGAGGAAAGAACCATTTATGTCCCTACACAATGAAAACCAAGTCCAGTCAACTGAACATGGTTTTGCATCATCTGATAACATGATTTTACACCTTTCCATTCACTACAATCCAAAAGTAGAATTGAAAACCATAAAAGTATTTTTAACCTTATATTTATGAACTTGACTTTGAAGTTTCTATTTTCAGGTAAATGTATTTACTGAGTTCCCTTGCTTCAAATCACTTGACTTGTCTGACTTCAATTCTTCTTGAAACAGTTTAGATTTTATTAGGATCCTCTCTGTAAAATATTGACTAACGTGTTTTTAGGCATAGTTAAACTCTTCTATGTAAACTTCACTCTGCTGTAACTGTTAACTATTGCCTTCATTTGCAATAGAAGCATCAAATGTTTAATAGAAGAAATTTATTTTTTGTATCTTTGTTGCAGGGCCCAAACACAAAAGTCTTCAGAAAACACAGGTAAGTGTATACTGGCGGACCCTAAAAACAAAAAGTGTTTAAAAATAAAAAAATTAATACTTGCAGAGCAGAGTCAACTGAGGGGAGCAGAGTTAGGAACCAAAAATCCAAAACAATAAATGAAAATATGGGAGTGTAAAGAAGTTTCAAAAAAGAGAAGTGTAGATGCAGGACAATAAGTAAGAAAAAGTGTTTTTAAAGATAAAAGATGGTGAAGGAAGGCAAGAGCAGAGACTTTTACCTGAGAATTGCCAAAATGTCTTTCTTTAACCCAATAATTTGCATCAGTGCTTATATATGTCTGTTCCAACATCTCCACCCCCTGCCCTTCCTCCTAGCAGCACTGCGTTAGAGAGGGAAGCTGAAATTAGAAAAAACAAAAAAACCCCTTATTTTATGAAAGCTAAAATAGTCTTAAACAATGAGATAAGAAGTCTGGACTCATTCTGAAAGCGTTTTCTTTTAAATTATATTTAAAACTGGAAATGGGACAAACTTGAAGTGCCATCACCCAGATCATGTCACAGCAGGGTGGCTTTATCTTAGTTTTGAATCAGGATGTTATTCACAGTGACTGCCAGCCTGCCTCTGAAAGAACAGCTCGTTCCTGTGGCACAGGACTGAGGTTCAGAACTCACCTGGGATTTGTTGGGTTCTAAATAGTTATTGATGCCTTAAGATTTTAGCTTTTATACTTTTCAGATCCTGTAGTGCGTTAGTGTATAACTCTGAACTCCATACAGTGTTAGTGAGCTCTCTTGACATTTTGCTCAGACAAAACAATCTTTCCAGGCCTGAGAACCAGTCACTATCACAGCCTCAGGCCCTGAAAAGTGTAAAGAAAAGTGAATTGGGGAGGAGCAAACTGGGGGTATATGACTTCATTACCTGAAGCTGTAATTGGAGGATTAACCCCTGATATGCAAATAGACCAAGCTTATCTCTGTCTGAAAAACTCGTGCCCATTGTCCATCTTGGGTGTTCATCTGGAAGGCTCTTGCACTGTCCAAGGTGCAGGTGAAGGCCTTTAATAAATACCCACTTTATTCTCTTAACTCTGTCTAGCCTCTGTTCTAGATAGCCACTTCAAGGCATCATTATCATGTATTAGACAAAGCTGTCCTTGCTCAGAAATGTGTGACTGTGCTTCTTTCCACAGGGTACGCTCAGGATGATGGTGGCTGGTCCTCATTTGTGAGTATTTGGGTTAAGAAACCTCGTGGCTCAGGGCATTGTCTGCTCTGGGCTGTCCCTTGGGCAGTACAGCTGGGGGAGGAAAAGCAGGAGCAGGAATTATGGGAGTGGCTGCATTTCCCCACTGAGAAAAGGTTCTCCCCCAGAAATGCAAGGCGGAGCTTCAGAATTGCCTTTCTAATCCAGTGCTCGAGTAGAAGCTCCCAGCCTATGCCCAGGTCCTCACAGAACCACAGCTGAATTTTGTGTGCCTGTTTCAAGCTCTTAAAACAGGTGTCTAATAGATGCAAGGTTGCTGTGTTATTCAATGGCAAATTCTTGCCATTTTATTCTCTAGAGCTAATTTATTGAACTGTAATTTTTGTTAAGGCCATTTAGACTGCAGAAATTCCTTTTGCCTTTTGGCACAGGAAATGCCTTGACACACCTCAGCTGCTGATGCACAGCCTGGGTTTATGAAGACCTCTGAGGCTGACCACTGCTGATGGCTTTTCTTCATCAATAAAAAGGGAGAGGTGTCTTTAGAAGACACCTGTTACTAAGTTCACAGAAGATTTGCTATTCTGGGAGCACAAGAGATAAAAGTAACCACCTACAGAGCACCTGGGCTCTGTGCCAGTGCAGACTCTAGAAATTCCAGCTGTGGTACCAATGACAAAAGGAGTGTTCTTTTTCTGCCAAGCTTTGGCAGATTGCACAGATGTACAATGACCATATGGACACTGTGACCTTATGAGGTCCTGCAAGTCCCACGAGGCTGGTTTGGGACAGAAGGACACCAAGACCCCAATCAAAGACCACAGTTTTTATGAATAATTTTAGAAAGTTGAGTTGCATGCTGTAGAGGACATGTTAGAAAGCAAGAATGAACATCAGCAGCATCAAGTGCTGTTCCAGTGTGTTCCTAGAAACACTGGATTGTTTGCTGGTGCCTTATCTGTTCCCTAAAACACTTCATACATTTCAGTAAACTTGCACCTTATCTTGACCTCCCAATGCACTTGCTGTTATCAAATGACATTTGTTCCTTTCTTAAGCTGTTGGGTGCTCCATGCATTAGTGGAATGTTGCCTCCTTTCCCATACTATTTGAACAGATTTTTTCCCCTCAGATTGGTTGTAAAAGCTTGGTATCTTCCAGAGTAAAAAATACCACAGTGAAAGGCCACAAGGAAACTGCTCTGAAGGGTTCAGTGTTTTCTGCCAGCACCCGCTTACTATGCTCTTTTGCCAGGATGATGATGATGATGACTACGAAAGCCCTGATGAAGACCAGGAAAAGGAAGATGAGGCTGACTATGAGTCACCAACAGAGGAGCCTGAGGAAGCAGAACATGACAGTGATGGCTATGAGCCACCTCCATCCAATAATGATGAAGCACATCACAATGTCATATTTCCTGCCAAGTCACTTCCAAGCAGCACAGATTACATAGGTAATTATTAAAAATTAAGTGCTATTAATAATTTGTAAGTTATATTTTCACACGTTATCAGCCACATTTTAGGTGGCTGGTAATGGAATATAGAAGGTTTTTCCTTGAAGCTAACAGTGTAGTTCATGAGGAAGATTTAGTGACACAGACTGGTGGGTTTGTGACTTTTAAAGTTACATTTTCTACTTTGAACAAGCTCTGTTAGAATAAAGATTAGTTTTGTGTGATGTGTGGAGTATTTGGCCTTTGATTTGAATCTGTATGAAGTTACACTCATGTACATGCTGCAGGAGCTTTAGCGGTGCAACCTTGGACAGAGCAAGTTGACACAAAAATGGCACAAAATGGCACAAAAATGGGAAAAGAACAATCAGCTGTCTCTGCCTGTCATTTTTGTTTTACATCTGGTCCCTCAGCAGCCTGGAGCTGTGCAGTCCATTCAGGAGCATGAAGCTGCCATTCACACTGGCTGGTGTTTCACACGCTGTGCTGCAGGGAATCAAATAAATCCTGTGGGCTGAGAGCCTGGCAGGGGAGTCACCCCCACCCGGGACAGAGCAGCCTGGAACTCCCAACACAACACACTGATCCTAAAGCAACTGCCAATCAAATCCTACAGCAACGTCTTTATGATTTATTAACTTCAGTAGCCAGGTTCTCATAAGGGCTCTTTGTCATAAAGCTCTAACGAGAATTAAACAACCAAACTCTTGTGTAGTTGTTTAGTTTGGGATTTTTGTTTTCTTTAGACAGACCTTCAACAACCAGATCACCACATCAGCCTCCACATCAGCCTCCAGTACCACCCCAGCGACCTGGCCCAGCCCCAGGCCCAGCCTCATTTGGGGGAAGAAGTGCTACTGTATGTACCTTTCTTAATATCTCACCCATTTCCTATTCCAGTACCTTCTCAGAAGTCCAAGTGTAATGCCATTTTTATTCACCTGGTGTATGTAAAGGAACAATTTCAGCCATCAAAACAGATTTACAAGGGTGGCTATTGTTCAAAGAACAATTGAATTTCATGGGAGAAATAGATTTAATTATTTCATATTACTTCACTGTTTGTTATAATGGAAATAAACACCTGCTAGTGAATGCCACTCCCACAAAAATTATATATTTGTAAGAGATGCCTCTCGGTTTAAAAATAAGGTTACATTTTTCCAAGCTATACTTCTAGCAGTTATCCAATTGAATTAAGACCACATAAAAGTGTAAGAGACTGTATAATCAGAACCTTGATGACCAATATTTGATTCCTTTTTTTTCCTGCTGTGAATACTTCAGAACTGAAAGCTCTTGTGCTGCTGACAGCTGGCGCTGTAGGTTCAGTGTTTGCTAGAACAGCTGTACACTAAACCTACCAATGTACACACAAGTAAAGGTTTAGGCTGTGATGGGGGGACTTTTGGTCTGATGCAGTGCCATAGTGACACAACAGTGTTGTTGAAGCTCCTGTTCCTTTCCTTTGACAATACACACCCTACCCTGAAGGGACATCCCCCTGGAGTGTTGGGAGGCACAGCAAATGGAGGCAATTCTGCATCCAAAAAAAACCATGTGGGTCATGCTTCAGGGGGGTCCCTGGCTCTTTCCTGCAGTGGGCAGGGCGCTGCTCCTTGTGCTGTACCACACAAGACTGGCAGATGTACATGCTGGGGTTTATACACTCAAAGTAAAACAGAAAGGTGAAGACACATTTTAACCACTTGTTAAATACTTATTTTAGCTGCCAGCTTTCCTTCCTCCACCAAGCAACAACGACTTGAGCAGAGACAGGAACATGAAGCCTTTGAAGCGTGAGTACAGCTGGTGTTCTGTTTGTAAAGCTTTTCCCACAGACTGTGCAGCACTTCACTTCTTCCTCTTCTCCCTCAGTTCCAGTCCCTTCTACTGCTCATACAGGAGTCTCACTTGTTATTTTAAGAAGTAACACTGGTTCTATTCTATACAAAATAAAGATCTATTGACCTACTCCAGCAAATGATCTTACACAGTTCTTGTGTTTAGCCCCAGCTCCTTCCATAGACAGAAGCACAAAACCCCCCCTGGATCGCCTTGCTCCCCCATATGAAAGAGAAAGCCCAGGATCAGGTCAGTGTTTGCTTACATTTGTATCACTGGGGTTGGTTTAATTACTGAAAAATCATCAGTTTGTATATAATTAATGCAAAAGAACAAAGCTCAACCAAATGTAATCAAGGTAATCTGTTTATGAATAAATGGTGGGAGCAGAACTTACGAAGTGGGAAAGAAATTTCATCTAGAAAACAGCAGCCCTGGGTCAGGCAGGGGAACAGAAAGACATCATGAGAACCCTGTGCAATAAAGGTTTGATGTACACTTAAGTGATTGAATAAGGGAATATTTAGTAGGTTAAAGGAGGAAATCACCTTTGCATACAAAGGTAATGAAACTCTGCATACACTGCTGGATGTAATGTGGCCACAGACTTAAAAGAAGGCTGAGAACTAATAAAACACAGAAAAAAATATCATTTCCTTCAGACCTGAAAACCACATTATACGAAGCGTGTACAGATATGACTCTACAATTTTATTTATCTAAACACTTGTCTGGTATATAATGGCAAAAAAGTATCCAGTGGCTCAAAGCTGAACATTAGATAATGTGATTGTGACACATGCCAGGTTGAAAATGTTTAAATTTCCCTTTAGTAAGAGCTATTGCAATTTGCCATTACTTACAAAGCCAAAATATTTTTTTGGTTCATATCTCAGGAGGCTGAGTGCTTCAACCTGCAAGATCAACTTTCAATTATATTCAAAACTAATTTATTTCATAAGAAGTTTAATTAATTAACTTCCATTTTTTCTAAATGCAAACTTTTGCTATTTTCAGGGAAGAAGCCAGGCATTCCTGAAAAGGTAATTTTTTTTGGTGATTATTGATAGTTTTTGCCTATTTTGATACACTTGCACATTCTCTTAACTATTCCTTGTTGTTTTACAGCCTCTGGTTTCACAGCTAAGGTAAGAGTTTGTCCTCTGCAAACGATCCTCTCATTGCCAGTATTCCCCAGTTATTTCTTAATAAGCAGCTTTTTGCTCTTATTTCATCATCTTGCTCCTGCTTTAGATCCCTGGGAGAACAGTTAGCAATGATGCCAAAACCTCCTGTCCCCCCAAGTGACAGATATGAAAGAGGCAATCCACCTCCTCTAAGGAAGCAAAGCCCTGCAAAGTAAGTGCTCATTTAATTGAAATTCAGTAAAGGAGAAATGAAATTTAACAAAAATATGGACAAGCAACACAGGATGGTCTAATTGACTGGTACTGCATGACAGCAGGGTCTGTGGATATCAAAGTTCTGGTTTATTAATGTGCACAGGATGTGCTCAAAGCTGCAGAAAGGTGTGAATGCAGAAAAAGCTCTCTCCAGTCATATCTGAAAGAGCCATTACGTGGGGCATGACTCACTTCCAAGTTGTGCAAAGATATTTATGATCCATGTTTTTTCCACCAGAGCAAGTTCTTGCTCTAGGGAACATTCTTACATGAGTTCCATTGCTATTGTTTTAGGGTGTTAGAAAAGGAAAGCTTTAATTTCATCCCATTGATTTCATTAGCCTGCAAAACTCCTTCTTTTTTCTAGCAGAACTGGAGCATTCCCCAGCATTTTCTAGACAACCTGGGAGCTGAACACTGACTGAACTTAAAACAAGATAAGAAATAATTCAGATCTGCTAATCAGCCAGGATAATTCATCAGAGAAACAAAGCCTGACATCCTTATGATGTGCTCCAGCAGTGTTGTCAAATATTATAAATGAGTTCAAGACTTGAAGATAGATGTTTCATCGTTGTACAAACTTGTTTTAAGCTCTAATCTTACAACCAATTCATCAGACATTTTGCTTATTGATAAAATCAAGATGGGCTAAGGACTAGAATAATGGCTTGGATTATGACTGAAAATTAGAATCTTAGATGTTTTTATGGGAAAAAAATGTTTCAGCATCTGCTGGTCTCTAAAACTTATTATGAATTCATGTTTAAATTGAAAATATTGCCTAATGCACATAAAGTGAATGAGTATTATTCTATAAATGATGAGTGTTCCATTTTAATTTCAGGCAGAGTTGGCCATCACACAAGAAAAATGAAGTAAGTATAGTCTCAAAGTGTATATTTAAAATTATGGGGGTTACAGTAAAATTAAGTACCTGTATAAACTAATAATGCTGGAAAAGGTAAACTTGTTTCTTTTATAAATTAAAAGGAATAGTCATGGGTCTTTCATAGCACAGGGGGTGTTTTTAAACAGTTCTGTGTCATGCTCAGTTTGTTCCCAAGAACTTTATCTTGGATAACAGGAAGAATAAGGCTAGAATTTCTTCTATGACATGGGAGAAGTGGTTTTGCTTCAAGAAGATTTGGGCTTCTGGGGATTTTTTTCAGCTTAAGCTGACCTAAAAGTTCCACTTTCAGATAACTCTGAGAGTCTACACTTACTTCAAGGAATAAGGAAACTGTATATTTCCTTGGAGTTTCTGACTATTTAGGTCAAGATGTGTTATGGGGCATCCACCACACATCTTGTTTGTAAATAATAGCTGCATTTTAATGTGAAAACTTTAAAAATTATTTGGTGTTGCGTGAAGATAAAATGCCCAACATTTTAGAGGGGAGTGACAGTGTAGACATTAGAGTCCTTGTATACTTAAAATTCACCAATGTCCAAATTTTATTTTATAAAACATTCCTAAGAACTGTGCTATAATATATTGGTTTTCTTTTTTTTTTTTTTTTTTTGGCTCCCCAGGAAGAAGAAGACAGTAAGTATTTCTACAGTGATTTTTCAAACTTAAAGCTTTTTTTGTCTTAGTTCTAAAAAAAGTAAAAAGGAAATGATTTCAGAGTTGTTTCTTTAGAGCCATTTCTAAAGTCAGGTGGTGCCTTGATAGGCTGTAGAATTCTTATGAAGTGCCTCATGCAGATTTATATATCAAAGCCACAAACCCCAGGAAATCAATAGCTAATAGCTTCCTTCAGTCAGCCAGTTACCAGCCAGCAGGGTTTCTTATTTTGAGGTACATTACATTAGAGAGATTTGTGTTCTGCACACAGCATCAAACAGCTGGAAACAGAAACCTGGACTCTCTCAGTCCTCAGCAAACGCTGCTGGCACCAGGCTCTGTGCAATGTTAGTCACTTTTATGAACAGAAGCAGAATTTCTTTCATGTACCAACAGTGTTTGTAAATTACTGCAGAATGCTGATTTCTGAAATTAAGTTGGTGAAGTGACTCCATAACAGAAGCAGGACATTTGGCCAAGTCTCTGTGCATTATCACTGCCCCTAAGCCTCCATAAAGAATAAGGTTATTTAAGCTGTGCAGAGCACAGGTAACCTGTTCCACTCTTACTGCTAGTTCAGGTCTGAGGACACTGCAGAAAGAAAATGTTTTATGTCATGCTGAGAGAAATCTCAGAAAGATGTTAAAAAGGTGATTTAAAAAGGTGATCTCAAATATGCTATTTAGAAGCAACATGACAGAAAACATGTACCACCTTCAGCTCTGCTGCAGTTAAGGTACCTGAATTGTGACTTATCCCAAACAGAAGTTAGAAAATGTAAATGTTCCTGAAGGCAGTTCCAGTTTATTTTTAATTTTAATACCCACTTTTAAGTTCTCAGCTGACCATATGAGTTTCCAATCCATAACTAACACATCAAGGACTGTTTATTGCATTATGTTTATCTAATTAAACAGCAGTAAGGTGACAGAATTTCTTAATTCTACTTCATTTAAGAATGTCTCACATAAGATTTGTTTCCTTCTCTTCCTGTCTATAGCTGCCCCCCAAAGACCAGTGCCCCAGCTGTCCTTGCCCCCATACAGCTCCAATGCATTCCCACCCAAATGTGTCAAGCCTCCACCTAAGCCAGGATCCAACAGCCTTCCTGCCGCAGAAAGGTTTGTTAACCATTGTTGGTCATTCCTTTTCAATCTCAATCTCTTGGCAGTTCAGCAAATACCAGCATGAGTGTGGCTGTGGGGTTCTCAGGCACTCAAGGTAACTACATGGAGTAGTTCATTACTCAGGCTGTGCCCTGACCCTACAAAATGCTCATTAGTGCTGTTCCTGCTATCCTGGAGAAACCTTCACAGAACTGAAGCTCTCTGTCAGTGGAGCAGAGAGTGTGCATGAGGAAACCAAGAAAAAAAGCAAAATCTCACTCTTTTATGGCAAGGATGTATTTTAGACCCTACATGGTACAAGGCTTCCATTCTTGAGACACCTCTCTCATTGCTTACAGGATGCATAAGGATGACCAGTCCCTTTGGGAAGGGATCATCTCCTGCAAAACTCATCAGGATTCAGGACAAAGGGCTCCTGCACGTTCTAGGAGCTTAAGTGTCAGAGCTGCAACTCCTTACACTTCAAAACTAAAAAGCCCCACAATCCCAATTGTCTGTAGTTGAATCTGAAAGAATTTCACCTCCCTTTTACTAAATTTCACTCTAATGGTTGATAATTCCTGTTTAAAATTGTGAACGTTGCTGCATTTTTTCCCAGCTTTAACTTACAAATATTTGATTGTTATGCCTTCATTTGCTAAACAGAAGAGCCCCTAATTAAATTTTGATTTCTGATGTACCATGCAACAGACTTAGATTTTGATGACTTATGCACATTTTCTAATCTCTGTATTTTTTTAATGGCTCTTTGATGAATTCTTTACATTTACCATCATTCTCTGGAACTGCTGACACCCAAGCAAAACAAATATTGCAGTAGCAATAGCAAGGTCATATGCAAATTGAACTATTCCCATCATGAACACTTCTGCTTATATTCAAAGAGCATTGCCAAATTTTGCTGTAGCAGAGGCCCCAGTTTGACTGATTCTCTCCCATAAATCAAGTCATGATAGGGTGTTTTTGTTGTGCAAACAAAATTAGCATATTTATCTCAGAGCCTTTTCAACAGCTCATTTAAGCAGAAGAGAAATATGAACAGCAAAGGAAAGGAGTGCAGGCCATTTGTTCTCAATTAGGTGAAGAAACAAAATAACAACAAACATTGAAGAGTGGGACTCCATTCTGAGCAGTTTTAGATGTGGTTGGCAGAGATCTCTGGGTGTCTTCTGGTCCAACCCCCTACCCAAGGAAGGTCACTTTGAACAGGCTGCCTGGTACCATGTCCAGATGGCATTTGAATCTCTTCAAGGAAAGAGAGAGATTCCACAACATTCTTGGCAACCTGCTCCAGTGCTTGGTTGCCTTCACATTAAAAAATTTCCTGATGTTCAGAGGGAACCTCTGAGTTTCAGTTTGTTCCCACTGCCTCTGGTCTTATCAGTGAGTGGCAGTGAAAAGAGCCTGGCTCTCCCTTCACATATTTATGTGGTTTAATAAGATCCCTCCTGAGGCTTCTCAGCTTCCCAGCTCCCTCAGCCTTTCCTGGTGTGGGAGATGCCCCAGTCCCTGATGTTGCTGGCCCTTCCCAGCTTGCAACATAAATGCGAAGCTGCATTTTTATCAACAATGTTACAGAAGCCGCAAGAAAAATAACTCTGTAAGTGGAACCCCAGAGTGAGAAAGGTCCAGTGAGCTGCTCCCTGTGCTTCCTGCTCTGGGGGAAGAAGGATGGATCATTCCCTGTGAAAACTCCACAAGCTGAAGTACTTTTCTGCACTGATCCTGGTACAGAAGTCTTGGTGGCCTTTACTGATTACCTTATTCCCAGATACTGAGCTCCAGGTAGACTTAAAGGTGGATCCACTTACACAAAACAAAGGAAAGAAAAACAAAAAGAAGGAAAGAGCAGGCTCTTCTCACCCTGCACAGGTCTCAAGGGGCTCTCACATTCAGTAAAACAGGCACAAAGATCACAAAGATGTGATCAGAGCACAGAAATGTTGTAGAGAAGTGTTATATTTATACTGACTATTCTTTTTTTTTTTTAAATAGTGCTAGAAACCTGTCCTCAACTGGCTCACTACCACCACGCTTCCATCTAGGTTTGTATCCAGCATTCTTGAATCTTTGTAAGATGTTTGCATCTTGCATTTTTTTTTCTTTTATAAGTGAATGAAAATAGAAATGTAGTTTCACAGCAGTCAATGTAATAGCTTTTTTTTTCCTAAGGATGTTTCTGCTTGGACTGTGAACAGAAAATTATCAAGTTCCTGAAAGGCATCTTGTGTACCTTACTTGGTCTGAATCAAAGATTTTGGGCTTTTTTTTCCCCCTATGAAGTTTGGGCTTCCTGCCTAGTTAAACCAGTGCCAGAACTTCATATGACCACCCTTTTCTGTACAGTACATCTTCTGCACATCTGCACATCTTTTCTGAGAGCTGAGCTATGCAAATCACTGTGGTGTGCTAATACTCCCCAAAAATATTAGCAAATGCTTTTCATGTGAAATAGGTTCCATATTTATCTTGAAAGAAAAAAAAATAAAGAAAGCTTAGACATCAATTGCTTTACAAGTAATTTTTTCACATATGGTAACAGCTGTCAATGTCCTACAGTGATATTTTTTACTTTCTAATTGCTGAGAAGGCAAAGATTGCAAAGAGACAATATTACTTCTGTCTCTAAAGAAACCAAGATGCTCTCAAGTGAATAACTGTGGTACAGAAACTGATAAAATGTCACCTCTGTTTCAAGTTCATCTGTTCTTATGGAAATCTGAACTGCAAGAGCTCAGTTACAGCCCCTGTGCACCAAAGATGAAATTATGAAAGAACCTGGTTCTCACAGAGAAGCCTAAATCTGGTTTCAAATCAATTCCAAATGTCTCAGTACCAGGGTGATACAAATACTTCATGCTTCATAAAATCAAGATCCTATACCCTGGATGTGCAGATGAAATTATTTTCCTGGTTTTAACACTGTTTTTCTACTTTTATATCTTTGAAGGCAGCAACAGCAGATCTCCTTCAAGAGGCTCAGCTGACATGAGACCTCCACTGCCAATTCCCAGCAGACAGACTCTTTACCAGACAAACACAGAGGAAGATGAGGTACAAAACATGAACCAGAACTGTAACGACAGCAACTTTTCAGGTTTCAAGAGAGAACATCTTTCGAAGTTGTTTTTCTAGTCAGTAGTCACTGTCAGGACACTACTGAGTGCTTTCAGTTTCCTTTTCTGTGTCAAACTGTAGTGCCTTATTTTGTCCTCACCAAGAGAAACAAGAATAGCTAAACCCCAGCAGAACAAAATAAGAAAAATACTCGTTTGCTGGATTACTTGTTTTGCACAACTGCCTTCAAGTAGCATTAGATTTTCAGTTCTCCTTCCACAAAACTTTGATGAGCAAAGGACTCATTCTTCTAAGTGCATTTTTGCTTCACATTTCCTTAAATAAAACAAGTTTAGAGCAAACCACTTGTGGTGATAACACTGCTGGGCAACCATAAATAGTATATTCACAGGAAGTCTGCATTATTGTCCTAGATGATAGTTACAAAACAGACAAACGAAGGCAGAGGATGCCTTTGTGCCTAGTGTCCAGGTAGACAAAAGAGAACATGCCACTTAAAATCTTTTACTGAAAATATTTGGAAATACCTGTTTTCTTAGCTTACTTGCAGATGCATTATAGATAGATCTGTAATATTTTCAAATTTATCAAAGTGAGCAGGCAATTTAAAACAATTCAGCAGCACTTTCCATACCACGATAAATAACCATGACACCCATACCCTCAGAGATTCTGCACATAGATCCACAGATACCTCACATACAAATAAGTAGAGAGATTTCTTTCTGGTTATTTGTGTGTTCCCACTCCCTGGCAGCTGACTTTGTCCTTTCCTGTCCCCCAGCCCCAGGGCTCTCTGAAGGATGAGTGGTACGTGGCTTTCGTCAGCCGGCCCGAGGCAGAGGCAGCGCTCCGCAGGATAAACAAGGTACCTGCAAAGGGCTGGGCATCCCACCCTCTTCTAGGCCATAGACACCAGCAAAATGAAGTGCAGGTTCAAACAAGGCTTATCTGTACATGTGGAAATAAATTAAAATCATAAAGAGAAATAGAATTCTTGCTGTGGGAGTTGTGGTTACCCTGTGCTGCCTCACAGCACAAGAGCTGAAGATGGAATGTGCACCACTCCAGTGACTTTTTCTAAAGTCCAGCTGAGGAGGTCCCATTCAGTGCCTTTAAGAAAGGGATTTCAATGGAAGACTTGTCAAAACAGATCTGAAATTAAGAAAAGCAGAGAGAGTGATACAGTATCACTGCCTTTACTTAAATTACACAGACAGTGTCATTATTTTAAGCTGTCTATAAATACATCACATAGGAACCTTGATTGGCACTTAGCAGGAATGAATTTCTCTTCTGGTTGAAGTGATGTGAGGTTTGGTCTTTGATATTTTACTTCCACCTTTAATGGAATCTCTCCCTCATACAACACCATTCCTACCTTCCCTTAGAATCTGCTTTTGTAACAGAGAGGAAAGCTTTAAGTAGCAAACTGAAAGACAGCACCTTTGTCAAATGACCTAAATGTTTTAATAGTGCAGTTTCTCTTATCAGAAAGGAAAAAGATTTCAGAAAGAAAAAAGCCACTTAAAAGCATGAGTGCTCTAGTGAAGGTAGTTACACTGATCAAACCCAGAAGTGTCTGCTATTTGTCATCTTTCATTTTTTCTTGTTTCAGGATGGAACATTCCTGGTGAGAGACAGCTCACGAAAAACTGTAACTCACCCTTATGTACTGATGGTGCTGTACAGAGATAAAGTGTACAACATCCAGATCCGCTACCAGGAGCAGGATCACTTGTATTTGTTAGGAACCAGCTTAAAAGGAAAAGAGGTATTATGTGTTTTTCACACTACTTCTCTTCATTGTAAGATCCCCTGCCTCATTCCTAAGTGTCAGGTGATTGTTTTCCTGGGATAGAATTCTGTTTCTTGTCTTAGAGTTATTCATGGGAGAATACTGTTATTGCTGTTACGCTGTTATGCTGTTTGCACTCAGGGAATGAAGGGGTGGCCTTAGAACACAGCCATCAGAAATCCATGTACTGCTTAGGGAATGTTTGTTTACCACTGAGATACCAGATAAGGGAAATGCAGAGCTGAGAGCTGATCCGTTACCTGCCAAGTTACAGCTTTGCACCCAGACTGGTGGCTCAGCCCCAGCCTGCAGGACTGTGTGGATTTGCTGGCACCAGACAGACTGAGCAGCACATTCCTGGCAGCTCTGATCGAGACAGAACCCCTGAACTACTCAGCCAACTCTGAACTCTCAACTACAGTCATCACATCAAACACAGTGACAACACCATGTATTAAATAGACCAAGACTGTATAAATTAATTATACAGCATTGCAGCAGCTTGTACACAGAGTTACTGAGCTACAGATCATGGCAGGAATGAGAACAGTTGATCTGGACCTTATATATATATTTATAATACTGATAAATATTTAGAATTTTAAAACAACCTTTTGTTTCTACCGGTTGCTAATAATTCTGACATCTTGGCCTTAGCCTTCTCACTTTTTCCATCCCACAGGAATTTTCTTCTGTAGCAGATATCATTGACCACTTCCAAAGAACACCCCTTCTTCTGATTGATGGAAAAGACAGAGGTTCAAGAAACCAGTGCATGTTAAAATATGCTGCAGGACATATTTAAATGAAACCTTAGAGAAGATCACATATGGTACTGAAGCCTACTGAAATTTTAAAACTTCAAGATATTTCCCATTTCAGCAAACTAAAATCATGAAGTCATTAAAATTCATCATTTCAAAGAAAAAGGACTATGTTATTTTTAAATTATGCCTTAAATACAGTACTCTATAAATATAATTTTCCTCCAAAGTGTTTATTACTGTCCATTTATCATACAGCACATGAGATTTTTTTATATTCCAAGATATGTATATCCTCTTGAAATTATTTCCACACCAAATTTGATGAACCATAAATAAATATCAGTACAAGTCTCTGCTTTCATAGGAGCTCTTTGTTTTGGATCAGAATTGCAGCAGCAATTCGGGTTTCAATTTCCTTTGTGTTCTGACAAGACCTTGGTTTGATAATTATGACAGACTTGGTCACATATTTTCTCCATTTGTGTCTAAATTAGTTGAAACACTGGAACCAAAATTCAAGGTAGACAATACCTTCCATACAATCTGTAAAGCTTCCCAGATAACATAATCAGATTTCATAAACAGTTTTTTACTTACAGAGATATGTTTTGTTAATGTTCCTTTCTAAGATGTTTAGCTAAGAGCTGGAATTCAAAGTTAGCAAAGTTCATTTCCATGTAACTGTGAGTCCAAAAATAAAGATGAAAAATAAATTTTAAAAAATTCTTCAGCTGACAAAAACTCTTTCTAGCCCAATATTTTTAAAAGTTCACTGCTAATCTGGTGAAAGAAAAGTCAGTTCTAATCTATAATTTTCATATGTTTTCAAAAAATGTTAAAATTAAGAACAACATCCCCCATGTCACCACTTACTTTTGTGAGTTGTAATTCTATTCCATTGCCCTGCTTTAAAAAAATCTGACAACCCAGAAACACCTCCTATGGAAATGTGTTTTATTAATTTGAAATAATCTCACCAGTGAAAGAGAAATAAAATATAAACCAGCATAACAAATCCTAACACAGCATATTTTTTAAAGTAGAATAAATCTCTATTTGATTATTCAGATAAATATATTTGGTGTAAGAGTAAAAATACATCTCAACATTCAAACATACCCACAAGTAAAGTATGATTGAATATTAATTGTAATGAACTACATGAAAATAGTGGCTGTGCAAATTTTGGGCCACAAAGATTTCAGGATAGAGTGTTTCAGCCACAAACTCCTCCCTATTTTTGTAACTAGTTGCACTAGAGAGTCATTACAGAAACTGGAATGAAAAGTACTTCTGCTTTTCCAGAAGTAATCTGCTCTTTGACCCCTTTCCTCAGCAATATTTTTAAGATGAGGAAGGCAGATTAAAACACAAATTGCAGTTCCTCCTTCACTGACAGTTTCTTATCCCATTTCCCTGAGCTCAACTGAGATAAGATAGCAGTGATTTGGGGTAAATTTCAAATCTTTTGTTAGTGTTCCAATACGTTTTTGTTTAAAAGGAGAAAACCATGTGAAAAACTTCATGCTCAGTTTCCTGACCTTTTAAATTAATTACATCACTCTTTCCAGCCCTAGTGGGCTTAATTTGGGAAATGTGGATTGAAAAACCCCTCTCAGAACCAATAACCTACTTTTTTTTTTTCCATTCCACCTCTTTAGATTAAAATAAAATTAGTCTAACTGCAGGAAACCATATACCATTGTACAGTTCAAGCTTAATGAAAAGAAAGAAGATAAAGAAGTAGGAAGAAGGAAGAAGAAGGAAGAAGAGGAAGAAAAAGAAAAGAAGAAGAAGTAGCTTCAGCAATATTAATAGAAGACAATGCATGAAAATTGATGTTACTTAATCTGTCAAACTCCAAGTCTTGTCTTCAGCTTCTGTTAAATCTTTGGCCTCCACAGGATGGTTAAAATTCAAAATCAGGTCACAAAGCAGAAGCTGGCTTTCCACTGAAAGACAAAGGGCAGTGTATCAGCATGGTATTTATTGAATGACACTGAATGGTAATCTGCAGACAACATTGTTTTAGTGCTCATCTGTCAAATCATTCAAAAAGGTGAAGGGTTGCCTTGTTTCCCTTACTTCAGGATGGTTAAGTTCAGTTTGGTGTTAGTAATATTTGCATTAGAAGACTCTCAGTGTTCCTAGAAAGGAATGACTGATCACCTAACAGGTGTTTCCCATGGTTAGCTAACACGATTTCATTTCTCTCTAACTACTGTTTCATTAATTTTTCAAAACACAAGAGCAAATCTACTGCTTCATTACATTAAAACCCAGTTGCCTGACACAGAAAACCAGGCCATTCACAACTTCACTCTCTTAGAACAATGTCTTAAACAGTTTTTTGTTTAACTGGATAGTGAAGTCAGAATTACCATTTATTTTCTTCAGCTCATTGGACATTGTGTCAATGTTTTTAATCGCAGCCTCAAGGTTAAACTGCCCAGCAGAATTTTTGATCACCTGTATGAAACAGGAACAAAACATGACTGGCAGGATATATATGATTCATAAACTTATTGATCCAGATAATCATGACGGTTTTTCTTTAATTTTCTTTAATAATATTTTAATTGAAACTTCAGTTTATAATTCTCCTCTTAGACATGGCAAATCACAATTATGGAAGGCAAATACCGAACACTCAGGTTTGGGTATTTTTTCTGTCACTTTTTTCTTACACAAAAAACTGCAGTGAAATTAATCATGTCTACAGTTTCCTCTCCTCATCATTTTTCATGTTTATTTTTGAACAACCTTTTCCTACAGATTCGAAAATTAATCGAGAATAATCATTCAGCCACAAGATGGAGCTACAGTGACAGTAACGTGAAGAACACACCTGGTCACCATTAGCACTGAGTGTTGATGAACCTGCCAAAACACGCCCAGAAACATTTGTAATTCGTTTATAATAAACCTCTTTATGTCTACTTTATAAAAAATATTCCCTGTCTTTAACATTTAATTAAAAACAATTGAAATCTAGACACAATTAAGACGACTAACCATTTGAAATGAAGTATAATTTGAATTTTCAAATGTGTATTATACTCTGTTTTAGGAACTTCTTTTCCTTATGGAAAATTTCAAAGAGAAATGCACACAGCATGATTTTTAGGCCTAGTTAAAAACTCTCTACTTATCATTCAGAAGTTCTAAAAATAAAATCTGGAAAAACTCTGTGTGATTCCAAAATAATGTTCCCTATGTAGAAAACCTCAGCACATTAAGAAGCATGACCAAAAAAATTAACATACATTTAACACAGATTCTTTGTCTAAGTCTCTTTTCCCTTCAGTCAGTGGCTTTATGTTGAGTTCATCAGTCAGGGCCAAGGCTTCTAAAAAGACAACCCCCAAATTAGTAAGGTTTAGTATGTATAAAATACATAAATGTATGTATCTCACATCCAGTATATTTAAAGCCCATTTAAAACCCATAATGACTAGACCTTGTTTTCATCTGTGTTGTTTGAAAGTAGTGTCTAAGAGGTCAAACAGTTTTAATTCTTCTTGAGGAAGAATCAAAAGCTTGGATTTTATTTTTTTACTTTCTTTTAGGGACAGTGTTTCAGAATTTTTTCAGGAGTTCAGTGTGGAATTACTAACAGTGAATAAGTGTATGCATAAAGGTGATGAAAAATTCCTCAACCATATTCTTATTTTTTTAATTGAAAACTTTATGAGAAATTTAAAAAGGCATTGCAAGTGGTTTCCAACATCAATTTATGGAAGGAAAATCTAAAGCACACACAAAAAAGTGTTGACTGTCTATGGTGGTGCATTCCCCCCCGGCCACATTATGATCTGACATTCTAAGAGACTTTAAAACACTCTTTTGGCACTGTCTGCTGCTCAGTAACAGAGATGAGATAAAATACCAGATCCCCGGGCTTGTTCTTCCCCCATTCCTCCTGCTCCTCTCTCCTCACACATCAGGACGCCTTCAGGCAAGTGAAGTGTGTGACAGTCACTGGAAAGCTGTTTCAACATGAAAAAAGGGGGAGAAAATAGGTGAGGGGGGTTATTTCAGCCTGGGGTGTGTTTTCAGAAGGGGTGCAGTGACATGAGGCAGAGGGTGCTCAGCTCTGGGGCAGACAGTCTGTGTGTCCCCCTTTGAGTGCCCTCCAAAAAGGCCTCAGGGAGGGCACAGCTCTCTTGGGCTCCTGTGGGTCACTGCCCTGCACAGGGCGAAGCCTTGCACAGGAGACAGCCCTCCAAAACTTCTCCAGCGTCAGCTGAAACATGGTTTATGTTGGAAGGCACCAAAAAGGCAGTCTGGTTCTGAGCCCCCTGCCATGGGCAGGGACACCTTCCGCTAGCCCAGGCTGCTCCCTGTCCAGTCTGGCCTGGAGCTGGTGGAGATTGCAGGCAGCAGGAGCACAGCCCATTCCCCCAGCAGAGAGGACACTGCTGTAAACACAGCCAGGATGAGCTGCTCCCTCACTGCAGCGGGAGGATGTGCAGAGTCCCCACCATGAGCAGCCCCAGGGCTTCACTGCCTCCTGCTTCTCTCAGCAAGGAAAGCCCTGTGGTGTGTCCCTCTGCCACCACAGCAGAGGTCAGTGGGTTCCAAGAGTCCTGGGGGTGCCACAATTTTAGGAGTGGGTGGTAATGAGTAACTGCAGATGCTGCAAGAGCTGAGGAAGAAATGGAGAAGAGAGGACTGAGGTGTCAGCAGGGGGTGGTGAATGGTGAATGAATTTCCTGCTGTACTTTGAGGCGCTGCTTGTGGAGAGCTTATTGTGTGTTGCAACTAATTTATAAACAGACAGTTCTTTTTTGTCATCAATTCAAATTCATATGGAGTAGAGCAGGTTACACTACTTGAGCAAAGCTTAATAATGAACCTAAATTCAAGGAAGCCAAAAGAGGCACTTTGCTAGACAGATTTATCAATTTAGACCATGCTCAGTGTTGATTTAGCAATGACCACTGCCCTCAGAAGCACATACCTGACTTGAGCTGGAATCAACACAACCTGCTAAGTAATGACCAGGGCTTGGGAACTGCTCATTTCTTCCCCAGTGTGTGCTGTAGTGCTTAACGCCAGGGACACCAAGCAGGGGAATGGCTGTCAGCACTTTTCTTTAATTTACTGGAACCACTTTTCCTGCTGCTCAGCATTCATCTGTATTTTGAACTCGCTGTTTGGCACTGGTGGAGAAGGAATAACCAGCACCTCAGAGGAGAGTGGAATTACTTGGATGTGCAGGAGAGAACAGATGGACGGGGTGTGCCTGGGATGTGCTTTCATGATATTTCTTCTTTAGAACAAAGCATTCTAAATGTATTGGTTTATGACTGAACTGCAACTCAGAACAGCATTTTCTGGTATAGCACAATAAACTGTGATTCAAAGAGAAAACATGATCTGCTGCTTACATTGTGGGACTTTCTGGAGATGAGAAATGCAGAGCAGGAAATCCTTCGCACATGCACTAATTCCTGTACTACAGCCTGTCAGTTTACAACCTCTTGCCAGCACCCTGTTGCAAACAAGTTAGCTGTGCCCTTTCTGTGGGCCTCTAAGGAAAAAGTCCAGCTGAAGCTGCTGATTTTGCTGGTAGAATACAAAATAGAGCTGTGTGCAAAAGAACATACAAGGTGGTTTTATAGATCTTCTGAATACAAAAGAGCCTATGAAAGTTTATATAAATCTAGGTACAAAAAAGCAAAATGGTATCCTAGCAAGATCCTGAAAATATTTGTGTCAGTAGAAGGAGCAGTTATTTGCTTCACTAACCTGTAAAGCAGAATGCTTCATCTGATAAACCCCTGTTTCTGTCAGTTTACTTTCTACATTTTGATGTTTTTTCCACATCCTATAAATATTCTTTCACACCGTACTTAAATTCTTCTGTAAACTAACAGTAGAAGGAAAAACAGGATATTGTAATGACCAGAAAAATTAGATTCAAAATATGCACAATAAACTGAGTTGCCAGAACAAATTGGACAAACCAAATAGAGTAGTTCTTAAAAGCAGGGTCTTTCTAAAAATAATCTTCAACAATGTGAGATATTAACCAGCGAGGTGACCAACAGTGCAGGAGATTGACTGCACACGGCATTTTTAAAAAAAATAGAGTAAGAGATATTTAATTTCTACACTCAAACTTACTTGGAACTGAAACACTTTCTGGGTTTTCTTCATAAGGTAATATTTCAAGCTGAAACACTGAAAGTACAGGTTTAAATTATGAAGTTATACCTCTAGGAGGAGAGTTCTCGTAGGTGTTGCTGGCAATTTCACATCAGCATTTCAGGTTATGAGCTGCAGTTTGCTCTTGGCCTGAAGTAAACCCACAGGTTTATGTGCAAAGACACCCAGAGCTGAAGGTGGCTTTAGCTCTCTTTAATCACGGGCTGCTCTGGCTTTGTGTGAGACTTTAAACACAAAACCACTCTGTTCCCAGAGGCTTTCAGAGAACACATTTGGTTATGGCAGGTGAAGCTGTAAAGACACTTCTATGAATTTCTGATAAAGACAGAATTATGACCAAACCAGTCCTGTAAAGAGGGGAAAAAATCAGGAGGACGAGAAATGTATTTCAGTTTGCAGAATTAGGGCTATGATGAGAATCAGCAAACACTGCAGGCAGATCACTCTACAGCACTGCCTTCCTCACCTCTGCAGTAAAACTACCTTGAGTATAACTCCAGCTTTTTAGATAGTCTGGAAGGTCTCCTCTTGGTGATCTGGAAAGTTTTTAATATGTAGTAACATGTATATAAAATATGTGTAATAGGTTCTGAACTACAGCTTTCAAGTGGTTCTTAAATGTGGTATTTAAGGTAATTATATGGCCTGTTAAAGACTGGAATATTCAATAACTGAAGGTGAGTGCACATCTAATGCTAATACAGATGGAATTGTGTGCTGAAACTGCTTAGTTGGTATAAATGTCTTTTATGCAAAAGTAAAGGTATATTTCCTGCAGCTCATTCATATATAACATTTGTGCTGCTCGATTTTTTGGTAAAGTTGGGCAATTAGGAGCTGAGTTTTTAAAAAGATAAACAGTAAGTATCAATTAGGTTCTGGTGGGATAATTTGGGCAATCAATCATAAGTGTTATTTTTAGTGGACCTTTGGGAGATTCACAAGTATTTTTGCTTTCTTCATTGTCCATATCTCATGGAAACAGAGAGCTACTGGTGAAAGCTTGGCATGCAAGGTCTGAGCCACTGGAATTTGGAAGCACAACTGGTCTTGCAGTGTTTTTTAAAGTGAAATTCAGATAAAAGAATGAGTTGAGTAAAATATTTTCAAGAAGCATTTACAATTTCCTTATGCTTTCTGGATTTCACGAGAGAAGTGATTTCTGATGCTATCAAATATTTTTCCAGCTCATAATAAAATCACTGAAATGACACAAGGCTTGACATCAGTTGTAAACCTTTCCTAAAACCTCATTCACAAGCAGCTGTCTAGAGCCATAGAACTGTGTCTGCTTCTATTCTCAGGGACACTCACATCTGCTTCTCTGCATCCTTTCACACCAAATGCCATTTTAAAAGATTTTGTTCCTCCACCCAGGGAAAGTAAGTTTATAAAGCAAGGAATTGTGAAATTGTCTCCAGATCCTAAGAAACCAGTGAATCCAGTTTGCCTTTTGGAAAACACTGAGCCCTTTTGACTGAGATGTCATTGCTTAACAGCTCTGTTTTTTACAGATATTTCACCACTGCTCTTTTATCTTCCTAGATTTTCTTAGCAGTAGCAACACAGTGCCTGAAATACTGCAGAGAGAAATAAGGCAATGTGCTAATACCAGTAAGTCAAGTGTATCACTTGCTACACAGCAAATTATCCCTTCTTTATTTAAATGAATTTAATCCCCTAACATGTAATGGTTAGAGACACGATGTAGATATTACAGCTTCTATTAGCTGCTTCTAATTATCCACATTATTTTTCATTTGCCAGCTTGCATACATTACTACATGAAATGCCCTATAAACATTAGAGGTACAGAAATGAGAATTGAACAAAAGAATTGCATTCTGCTCAGGGAAATTGTGTTATCATTTTGAAATTACAGACTTGATTACTTTCGTTGCTTTATGAGAAGACTTCTTTTTGATTAACTCATGAAATGGCCAGGAGGAGGCACAACAAAACATCCTGAACCAATTCCTGTCTTAGCTGTTTAAATGGGCACTTCCCTGTAACTATGGTGTTTTACAAGTAATTTATTTAATAAATAAAGACTTCACTCTTGCAACACTGTTCATACTCTATAAATACAACTGTGTCACAAATTCCACCTAAAACACTCTCAGTATTACACTCTCAGAAAGATGGAAAGGTGGAACTGGAGAGCATCAAGAGAGAAGCCACTAGGTGCCCTCCCTCCCACAATCAAAACGTGTTAGGAAAGGGAAGGGGAGAGCAGAATGTGCTTGCCTGAAAATGTGATTCAGCCCAAATGTGCAAAGGCCAAGTAGCTAAGAGATGTCAGATAATTCATGCCACTGCCTTAAAAGTATGTTGTGTTAGCTTCCCACTCAGGGATCCTGTGATCCCAGGGAAGGCTGTAGAAGTTGCTCACACTCTGTACTGTCAGTGATTATCCCTCCCAGTGCCATCCATAGGAGGGAATTCAGGCATATTCAAACAACCCAAAAGGAAGCCTTTTCCTTTCTGCTGATTACAGTGACAGCTGGACCTCCTCTTACTGAAGCTCACTAGTCTCCAACTCTGGCTTGTGCATTTATCTTGTGGAAAACCTCATGTTTGCATGTCCTGGCTGTGTCTGTGTCTGCACAAAACCCACCGGGTGTGTACCTGGGCGAGCTGCCATGCTGCACGTGCAGACATGGAAAAGTTACATTATGCTCTGAAACAAATAAGCAATAGAACTGGTTCAGATTCTTTTAGCAGAATGGAGAATGTGTGAAATCAGTTATTTCAACTGGAATTTGACAATTTTTCAACTAGGAGCAAGACTGCTCTGAAATAGCTATGGCAGAAGTTAATCAGTTATTAGCTGTGATCATTTTGTGGCAGCTACTTAGCCTCAAAGACTAAGAGCTGTCACTGTCCCCGGAGGGATTTAACAGACGTAGAGATGTGGCATTTGGGGACACGGTTTAGTGGTGGCCTTGGCAGTGCTGGGGAAATGGTTTGACTAGGTGGTATTAGAAGCTTTTCCTTCCTAAAAATTCTATGATTCTCTGTTTTCAAAACTGGGAATCAGGCCCTTCTCTGTGTTGCTTCACCAGACTTGTTTTATAACCAAGAAATTAAATAAAAATTAATACTAAAATTATGCTTCTTTTCAGGGTCTGTTTTTTTCAGATAAATTTTACATATATACCATTGCTTTCATTTTTTTATCTAATAAAAAGAATTTAAAATGTGCAATGAAACTATATGAGGAAAAGTAACCCAAAACTCTTCAAAAAAACAAAAATGAGAATTTGGAACACCGTTCCAGGAACAGGTCTGACAGTTGCTAATTTCTCTTGTAAACTCTAAATGGGTGAAATCTCTTACGGCATTACTAGATTTCTTTGGAACCACAGAGGAACAATTTTATGACACATTAGACACATTTAAAAGGAGCAAAATGTCTGTAGTTATACATAATCCCCATTTCTGTGCATTCTGATATATTAATAGTGACATTTAACCAGAGAAATACTTCACAATCCTTTATTATTGTGCTCATTTTTCAACAAGTTTGGAAGCTGGATAAATCATGGGAAGGGTCTGTGTGACTGGATTATCAGACTGATGCTGGAACAGCATCAGAGCACAAAGAAATGGGAGGTGCTTCCCGTTCCCACAAATAATGCAGGAGCTGGATTTGGTGGTAAATAAAGGAAGTCTGTCCTAGCATTTTCAAACTGCCTGAACAAGAAATAGCACCATATATATGATGCCTTAGAATTTTAGCTTTTATATTTTTCAAATCCTGTACTGCATTTGTGCATAGCTCCAAATTCCATATAGAGTGTTAGTTACTGCCTTCACATTTTGATCAGACAAAACAATCCCTCTGGGCCTGAAATCCAAGGACATCCTATAGCCTCAGGCCCTGAAAAGTGTAAAGAAAAGTGAATTGGGGGAGAGCAAACTGGGAGAATGTGCCTTCATTACCTGGAGCTGTAATTGGAGGATTAACCCCTGGTGTGCAAATAGACCAAGCTTATCTCTGCCTGAAAAACTCGTGCCCATTGTCCATCCTGGGTGCAGCCTCTGGGAGGCTCCTGCACTGCCCAAGGTGTATCTGTTAAAGGCCTTTAATAAATACCCACTTTATTCTCTTAACCTTGTCTGGCCTCTGTTCTAGGTAGCCCCTCCAAGGCATCATATGAATTTCACAAAGTGGAACGTAGCTGTCAAGAGTTAGTAACAGCTGACAGTGCATTTGCCATACGAATCCAGGCACCCTTTCAGTGTCCTCATCTCCTTGTTTCCCTGCACACGAGGGACCTGTGATCCCTCCAGCAGGGTCAGAAACAGATTCCAGACATCACCAGGTACACGGTAAGGCACGTTTGCCATGCCAGCTGCCTCTCTGCTTTCTGTGCCTATGTCAGCTGTGTGCTGACACCAACAAACTCACAAAACGTGTTTGCTGCTGGAGGCACTACACAGCTGACATCAATAAAAGGTTCAATAAAAGCTTTTTCTTCAATTTCAAATCCAGAGCTAATTAACACTTACAAACTGTACCTTCTACCCTTATCACAGAGAGTCTAAAATCCAGACTGTCTGGATCCTGTGCAGAACTGCATATTATATAACTGCTTGTAGTCTAAACATCCTATTCCAGCCCAACAGATGCTTTAGTTGCCCATCAGCAGCAGACAAGGTAATTTCCTGATTTTTAGAAACTTACATTATGAGGCTTTCTCCCTTGACATCTCAGGTATACTTTCTGGAAGTGTGGCAAAATATTTAAATAAAAGGGTGCTCTGTTAGCTGTATTTTGCAGCCAGGCAAGAGTTGCTCCCCAAAATTAGTTTACTCAGTTCCAACCCTGAGCAGCAGCAGGAATGAACTCCCTGACAGGGTCAGTCTGAGAGCACATCCCAAAACAGTGGACGTGGAACTGTGAACCCTGAACATTTGCAGATCCAGGCAAATGATGTGGCTGCAAGGACTGAAATTGCAAATTTCAGTCAAATTTGCAAAACTTTGGCCAAAGTTACCCCCTTTTCTGCTTGGCTCCCCCTGGAGGTGCAGAAATCATCACTGCAGCAAAGAGCTGTGGGTTCAGCCAGAGACAACGTGTTTACAAAGCACTGGATTAGACTCTGTACAAACCAAGAAAATAAAAATGGCCCGTTGAAAGTGGAGCTTTACAAGCTAATTTAATAGGTTATTTTTATTTCTACCTTGTTCAAGGACCTGAGGAATATGATATAGAACAGTTAGTTTAACGTTGGAGAATTCATGCACATTCCCAGATAACATTTCTTGACAGGTATTACACCAATATCCTAATCCATTTACATTATTCCTCTGCACAGTCCTCAGAAGGAACAAAATAAAGCAGGATTATTTCTTAAGGCTTAATACTGCTTAATATCTCTTTTGACATGTCTGGGACATGTAAATCACTGTAAATTTCCTTCCAAAGTTAAATGAGATATACTGAAATTAAGTAAAATGGAAATGGTAAAAATGTTCTGACATTAATTGCCAATTTATCCATAATTATGCAGGTTTTTTTTGCTGACAATTGTAAGAGATAACTCTAAATAAGGAATGTATGAAATTGAAAACTTCTTTACCTGTGTAAATATTCACCCTTTCTGAGTGCATGTGTCTCAATATTTTGCTCACAAAACCCTTCCTGTAATTTTAATTTGAATTAATATTTCTCAAAGTTATTTACTTTAAATTTACATTCTTGAAATGGAGATTATAAGAAAAATGAGCAGCTACAAAATAAACTGCTCACTGCTGGTCAGGCTCGTTGTTCATGGTTATGATTAATCTGCAGGTTTTTGTTCAGAACTGCAGAGGTTACTGTGCCTCAGGAAGAGACCTAGAGGGATACCAAGGAGCTGTCTCTGAACTAAATCCATGAGATGTTATTCAGTCAGAAGTACAAACATTTTCTTAGTGAATATTTGAATACAACCAAAAGCTTGGCCTTGAAGGGTTATAGTACGGTGTTATTTCAGCAACAGAACAGTAAAAATCTGTGTGTGACTCTAAAATCAAGGAAGAAAGAAAGAAAGTAGAGAGAATAAAATCACAGAATAAAGGGGCTCTGATTTGATAATTATTTTGGTCTGGTACATATCCCTTAATAATTTACATACGTAACTTTTATATCTTATAATCTGATTATAACTTGGGATCTTTGGTATCTTGGCTCACATCAACAACTGATCAATGAACTTTAGGACCATTTTGGTGCTGCTGCTCTGTGCTAATCCTGACCTCACCTTAACATTAAAAGAAGCAATGGGGCTCCACTGAAAGTCATGAGAACATTTATTTTCTGGAGAAATGATGACATTTTACTGCCCAAGCTTTTTATGACACTTAGGTTATATTGCTTCAGTGCCTGCTTTTTATAGCTTTCTCCTCTAGAAAGAACTTTCAGTGTAAATGTGTGAGAAATGTTTCTAAAGAATCACAAAGAGAGGAATCTGGAAGTGTAAAAACCTACTCTGACTTACTTTAATCATCATATCTCATCAGGGGAATGTGCATTGTGTACATTTAACAAATCCCAGCCCCTCCTGCAAATCAGTCTTTGGAGCAGCAAAAATTCATCAGCTCTCTGATACTCAGTGTTTTATAAGCTACTCGCAGGGTTTACTCTCAGGAAGGCCATCTTTAAACTGTTACAAGTTTGTTTTTGATAACTGAACCACTGAAAAATAAAAGTTCCACAAAAAGATTCACCAATATGTAGTCATTCCAAAGTAACAAGGTCAAAATACTTCACCAAAATGATTTTAAAAAAAGTTGTTTTATTACCTTGTTCTTAGCAGTTTCTCTGACACAAAGGCCCATCAGCTGCTGAGCATTTCTGGGCAGCCTGGCCTCGGACACTTTTTGAAAAAGCTGCCAGAAGCAACTCTCATGTCATTGTTCATTAACACTTTGATCACATTAGCAAGAATTTGTTGGCAACTGCTGGTGCAATAAAATACATTTTAAATGCTTTGGGGGTAGAGTCTGCTGTGCCTAACCATGCTGGCATTGCCCACTTTTGAAAAGTGTTCCATGATTTACCACTTAGTCCAGGCACTCTCGTTTGATTAAATCCCTCTTTCCTTGCTGCTGGGAAGCAGAATTGGCAGCAATGAAGCATCTTTAATATTCTGTGTAGCACAGCTCTAGAGGTCTTTGAATACATAAGTTCAAATTTTGGTTTAAAAGGTCCCTAAATTTGATTTTGCTTGGCTGCAAATAGGCAACCTGAAAATGAGCAAGTAAAATATTACGGTTGATGCAGAAAAAATTTAAATTTCCACTTACCAATGCACTTCAGTCTAAGGTGAAGCTCAGTTGGGAGTCACTGGAGCATTCCCACCTTGTCTCTGTAGAGCTGCCAGATTAATGAGTCTGTCACAGGTAACCCAGGGGCTACGGACACAGCAGCTGGGAAGTGACATAAAATCACTTTAAATAAAGCTCTGGACACCTGTCAGACAGTTACAATTTTTGGGCTGTGCAGAGTTCATGATGTGAAGGGCAACCTGGTTAATAGGCCTCGGAACAAACCATTCAATGGTTTTCAGAAGGAATCAATCTGAGTAACAAATTATTATTAACAATTAGTAATTCCAGTGCTCTTGTTGGTCTGTCTGAGCCTTGATGGTGTCACCAGTAAATGGAAGCACTTTGGAAGTTTAGGTGTTCACTGGACTGCATTCACTCCAACACTGTCATGAGGATAGCTGTGTAAGCAGTGAGATTTTGAATTTTTCCAAGACTAAGAGGGGAAAAAGAAAAGCTTTGGTCATTAAAATGACAGATTTCCCAAACAGGCAGTTAAAACAATGAAAAGCAAGGCACATTTCATAACAACCCATATGCAAACAAAATGCTTTGTCTCAAAAATTGGTGACTATTGAAACTTTGCCAGTGTGTGGACATTTTTTCCAAATTGGAGTACGTGCTCCAAGGAGAGCAACACCATCAACCTTAACAAACTTTGAGGTGGAGCAAGGTTGTTAGCAGGATCATACCAGTAAAGTGCTGTCGAGGAGCTGAAGTCTTATCTCACATTTTCCCCTCCTTGTATTATCTCCGGGGTTGTGGCCAGTACAGTCAGATCTAGGCTACTGTATATTTCCAGATAAACATCCTCCTGAGAACTTAGAGTGAATCATAGAATGGTTTGGGTTGGAAAGGTCCTCAAAGATCATTTTGTTCCGCTCCCCTACCAAGGGTAGAGACACCTTCCACTATCCCAGGTTGCTCCAAGCCCTGTCCAACCTGGCCTTGGACACTGCCAGGGATGGGACAGCCACAGCTTCTCTGGGCACCCTGTGCCAGGGCCTCACCACCCTCACAGGGAAAAATTTCTTCCTAAAACTTCAGAAGTTTCTGGAAAATATGGTTATTTTATTTTTATGCTACAATTCCTTCCTATACTTATGATGTTTCCTGGCTGGTTTTCCTATAGTTTTGTAATGTTATTTGCAAGGAAGCACTTGATAAAGACTTACTTCCCTGTTTGTCTTATTTAATGAATTTGAGAATTTGGGGTTTACTCTGAAGAATAAATGTGTATTTTAAACTAACCAGAGTGGAACTCCAGTAGTTACACACAGGAGAATTTAGAGGTACTTGCCTAGACATCACCTGGAAAACGAACTGTGACCTTTAAGCATTTCAAATATTTGAATTTTTCTAACCATTTTGCTTTTGAAAAGAGGAAGATGCAGTAAGTAGACAACTGTCCTCTTACCTCTGTCAGTCTGAGCAGATTGTTTGGGACTCAGCAATGAGGGGACTAGGCAGTTGTGTGACCCTTGGCAATGACAATGCAGATGAAATTTCAGACAGTTTCCTTGCCACTGCTTCTAACACTCCTCGTGCCTGGCTGCAGAACCCTCCCTTCCCCACTCTGACTTTGCCATGATGTGGAACTATACTACCTGGACTTATCCAGCTGGATCCCAGAGCTGCCTACTCTGCCAACACTTTGACAACTTCACTTTGACAAGCTGGGATAGGAATAAAGGCCATGTCTTGGATGGATATAATTTCTTCTTCAAAGGTCATTATGGTTCGTTTCCTTCTGCTGTAACCCTGTGGTGTGGGCACAGGTGAAGTGACAACAGGGCAGAATTGAAGGGCTGCAGGAGGAAGTGGTTTTTAAACCTTTTCAAGTAGTCACAATTTGATAGGGCTCAGCCTGAAAGACAGACTGGGTGAGAAGCAGAATACTGTGGCCGCTTTATAAAAGAGAAAGTATTTATGAAATCTCCTTTTTCTTTCTCTCTTCCCCATTATTATTCCCCATTATTATTGGGAGGCTTAGTCTGGATTTCTGACATCCTCACAATTTAGGATGTTGAGATAAGGAGTTTCTATTCACTGTAGCAGAAAACTTCCATACTCCACACTCAGGAAGTTCTTCCAGGGCTTCAAGGTTACAGCAACCTTTGCAGTCTGATTTCTGAGGTGTGCTCTGATCCAGGCTGCACTGCAGAAGCACCATCACAAACCAGTTTAAGGGGATGCTGGTAATGTGATTAAGGCACAGTAAGAGCGTGGCTGTTACATTGATTTTTCTTCAACTATTTCAATTTCAAGGAAAATGTGAAAGAGAATGCTAATTTTGTTGTTGCTGTTGTTTACTTTTATAGCTCTCTGTACTACATAAATTCAAAGGAATAAAAATGTGCTGTGTACCTTTCTCTTGCTCAACTCTATCCAAACCCCAGACGATGTGTAACAGAAGACTTCAGAAATTGCAGGAGTGGATCTGTTGTTTCTCAACTATTTCCTCATCCCACATGCTCAGAGACACAACCTGATGTGAATTTGTGATGCATTTCAATTTGGGAACTCATCAGGATTTATCATCGCAGCTCAGTTTCTGCCTGTGCCTCCTCAGGAAGACTGTAATTTTTTTTCATTGCAAATGGATTGCCTGGGATAAATACCTTACTCTTATTTTGTAGGCAGGGAAGGTCAATAACAACCTTTATAGAATCTCTCCATAAAAGGTGACAATAAATAACAGTTTAACCTCTAATCTATATTAACAGACTACCTTTATTTATTTATTGTTTGACTTGTGCAGAGGCAAAGATAGGTAATCCAAAAGGAGCAGTCACAATAGAATGTAATGACCTTCTTTTACAAGAACAAGCAAAACCCATTTCACTTCAGCATCATGCACGGGGCTATTTTGCAAAGAAACACTGTGTGTTAGTTGTTGAAACTTTTTCATGCATTCCCCGAAACAAACTACACTATTCTGAATATTTTCTCCTCCGTGCAGTAAATAAAGTCTTTCATGTTGACAATGCTAATATTATATTTTAAAATAGATTTGCATTTGTGTTTTTTGTCCTTTTTTATTGCATTTTATAAATCCCAGAGCAGAGACCCACTAAGCTCACTTTGAGAAAGCCTCGTTTCTTGGGATAGCATCATGCAATGACACAGGTGATCAGGTGGGATTTCAGTGGGGGTTACTGGCTGGATCCGTGGGGAATTTATTTCAACCAGAATTGTGGATGGGAGTTTGGAGACAAGTCAGGAAGGTTAATTTTAAGTGGCTTTTAAAATTGAATGGTTTCATATGAACAATTTTCAAGGGTAAATATTCATAACGCAAAGTAATTTTAATATCTTTTAGTCTAATTAGTGCACTAAACTATTAGATAATCATGGGAAAGATGGGAAGGGGGAGCAAGAAAATAATTTCATCAGTACTTGTAATTCTGGGATATAGCAAAGTCACTGTGGCATTTGGGGGACAGAATAAGGAATTACTGGTAAATATTATTTTTAAGTTATGCAACACATGTTTTATATAATAAATATTTTCTAATGTATGAAAAATAAATATAATTATTTTACATTTCAGTAAAGACAGGTAGCTGGAAAATGCTCTTCAACCTTAAATCACGTACCTAGAAATATGAAGCTAATTTTTAGTTACAGGAAAATCTGCTCACTACTTAATTTGTTCTTAAAATACATCCTCTTGGTTTCAGAACACCTTAAAAGATCATTCAATTCCTTTTTTAGTCTCTTTTTTCACTAAGTGAAATAATCGATTTCTAGATGATTTTTAAAGATTTTTTTCTTCCTCTTCCTACTTTATGAACCCCATTTGTAACATCAAATGGCAAAAATCTCTCACATGAAGAAACTGAGGTGGAAGGTGAAGAATTATTAGAGTTGTAATTATGTGAGAGGGGTTTTTGAAGGCACTGAGTGTAACTGAATGTAAATTCTAGGACAGTTTGCCTCATTTCAGTAGGAAATACGAAAAGAAAGCCACAACACTTCTGAGAATGGAAGATTTAATTTTCTTTTCAGTTACTGAAGGAGTTTGACACCAGTTCTGTAAATGAATAGAGTGTGTTTTTTTGACTTATTCTGGTTAATAAGAAATTGCAACAGACCTGCTCAGCACTGTGGGAAAGGTCAGCAGCAATTTTTGAAAAGAAGGCCTTGGAAACACATTGGTCTTCCAAAACAGAGTCATCCAAGATGGCCAGTCTAATTTTCCTCCATTTATAGCCTTGCAATTTACCTTTCTGATTCTCCCATTTTCATTATGTGGCAGCATTGTGTAGATCCATTCTAATAAATTCTATTACTTGGAACAATGAGGTTGAGCATGATTCAAATCCTGAATTAAATGCAAATCTAGCAGCAGAAAAATGGATTTAGTGGTATGATAGGATTTGCTATATAAATATACTGCATTAAATATAAAGTTTAATTAAATAAAAGAATATTATAAGGACTGCCATTCAAGCTGGAATTGTATCTGTGACTAATTAAACGTTTGCACTGTGAGAACAGCATGGAGATCCTACACTGGTGCCTTTGGAACCAACATACAATACCTATTTTTGCTCAGTTTTGGACAAATGGTCAACTGGAAGGATCCTGCAGAACACAGATGTCCTTTTTTCATGGTCAGCAATGCTTGTTTTAACACCACAAGTATTTAACTTTGTGACTGAAATTGTGAAGTGTTTCTACGGAATGGATTTACTGCAGGACTATTGCATTATATCTTTGAACTTCACAACAGGAGAAGAACAGATTTCAAATCATATCAGCAGCCAGATAAGTACAATCTTAATTGCAATATTGATATGGAACAACTTTAAAGCTTTATGGCTGTATAGCCCTTTGTGCTGACATGTGGATCAGAGTAACACACGAAGGAGCTGGGCTATGAACCCAGGACAATATTCCTACATTTCTGCTCAGTAATGATTTTCAGTTGCAAGGGGGGAAAATTATGTTGTTATTTTCCTATTATTTTAGTGGGGAAAGGGCTTTTTCTTTATTATTCTTTTTTAATATTACTTTGTATATAGAACAGCAAATTCGAATAATTAATTGATGCTTAGAAACATGGAAGACCATTGTGGTGTCTTTTCATTGCAAGTATATAAATCCCATAAATAAAATAAATACGGAAAATATACCCCTGAGGAAAGAAGTGTCCCATTTTCCTGATGGTAAACAACTTTCTTGACAACTTGACATTTGCCAAACAAGGTTTTGGCAACAGAATGCTTTAAAAGGTATTTTATAAGGCTACACAATTCAAAGTAGCTACTTCTCTTACATGAAGTATTTGCAGCAATTAGGAAGTAAGGGAACAGGAGGGAAATGTTTCTTCTGTGTGAATCCCTTTGCTCCGTTGTTGATGAAGAGAAGTGAGTGCAGGCAGATTTGAGTTGCTGTGATTGCACACAAACAGCCCCTGCCTCCATTTGCCATGGCCATATGATAACTGGGGACAAAAATATAATTGCTCAACATTTTCAGAATCCATAACAACAGATCATGACTAAATACTGCTCTCCTCAAATTTAAACTCAAGGAGAGCCACATGCTTGGATTTAAGTGCAAATTCAAACCTTTGAATTTAGCTTGTCTTTCTTCTAAGTAATTCTGGTAAATGTATTTTCTTTCATGATTCTTCTCAAGTAGAAATAGATACTGAAATCAAAGCTGACTCACAGAGTCCTAGGGAAGGCGAGATTCTGCTTACAACATTTTAAAATTAATTTGATTATTTCTGATTATCAGCGATATTTCCAGAAGAGTTCTGATGTGGGATATAAAAGTAACTGTTTTGCTTTTAGCTCATCTGTCTTTCAAAGATATTTATCTGAAACTCTGGATAAATTTTCAGCCCCTAAGATAGACAAAATACTGATAACTGTCAAGGATTTGGTTATGCAAAACTAGACGTATTCTTCTTTGAAGGTCATTAAAATTTTAATGTTGCAGATAAATAATATGACCCATTTCTTCATTTGAAATTAATTATAATATTTAACATATTCAGCATACACCACTAGAAAAGGTCATCTGCTGTCTGGGTAGATGGGGTTCTCTTGTAACATAAGAAATGTTAATAATCCTGATCCTAAAAATAAATAGTTTCAAAAATGACACAATTGAAATTTAAAAATAAGTATGTTCAGGTTTCCACTTATATGCTGCAGTATTTCCTAATCACATAACACTGTCACTTCTGCATACAACAAGCCATCAACTATTTTTATTTTGACCTAAGCCTTCACACGAAGTATTAATTTACTTTGCAGCATAATAGAACCAGTTCTGCTGTCACCACAGAGAGCTGCTGTGCACTGCATTAGAAAAAGAGATGACAGAAATTCCAGCAGCAGCAGAATTTAAATGTCTTGCCTATAATTTTTTTCAGTGGCATCTTTGCACAGCTGACATGTGAAATACATCTTCAGTTTTTTAGACAACAAATGACATTTGGTTTTACTAAGAAGCCTTAGCAAGGGAAAGGCACATGCAAAATGTCACTTGTGTTACCACAGAGGTGTTCTCTGAAAAAGGGCCTAAATATCTATGGAACATTTTAATACTTAGGAATTTTCCTGAATATTCCATTCACCAAGTTTCTTCCTTCTGCAAATGCAGGCCTGACTAGGCTCTGACCTAGTTTTATGCATTTATTTCTCCACCTTTTTTTATCCCAGCCCTCCCAATTCAGTGGACTCAGAAAATGTCAAAACATGAAGTGATCTCTGAGAAGACAAAGAAGAGCATAGTAAAACCTGAGCACACTTCTATTCCATTTCATAGAGTACTGTCTAGTGCATTTTGAACTTCCAAAATGTAAGGTACATCCTGTAGCAAAGGAAAACCTATTTAAACATCAAAGACCAGTTTTGCTAAATTAAAAACATAAACGTAGCTGTTTAGAAAGACTAAAAGGTATACATTTTTCATTTATCAAGGTGATAATAAGATTTCCTTATAAACTGATGAACTTCAAATGTCCTTATCATTACCAGGCTGGTCTTTTCCAGTATTCGCATTTGCTGGCAACCTTTTTGTCCTTCCACGAGAGTACACTTGTACTTATTTACACAAAATAAAGGCAGCTTCACTTTGTAAGTTCAATATTTTGGGCAAGCAGTAATATACCAGTCTGCTGGCCAGTCTTAGCAGGAAATAGTCCTAGTGCTGATCACAATGAGATGACTCGTGGTCTCAGCTCATTTTGAGAAGTTTAGTAAACATGTTATCTCCAGCACAGGGCTGATGTAATGTTTATAAGTTCAGTCTGTCCTGTTTTGCCATTGCTGGTGATACTCTTGTTACCAAAACAGCCTGAAAGTCTTTTCTTCATCATAACCTTCAGAAGGTCATGCACAGATGATGCTTCATCACGATCTAATATTTGAAACACATTTTTAAAGAGAAATCCCCCATGCTGTCAAAACATGTCCCTGAATTTAAAACTTTAATTCTTATTTATAATAAAGCTTGAACAACTTGATACTGCAGAAAACTTTTAACTCATCATCTGATCTGTATGTAAGTAAAATCCATTTTGTCTAAATAATGAATATGTCAAGTCATATGGTAGATTATCTATACGACTGCAAGTGTTTATGTAACATTATGGTTAGATGAGCATCTATATTTGTTAACATAAGGATCAAACCATGCCCTCAGGACACTTGAGCTAAGGCTGATGTAATCACAGAGAGAAAACTGTATGTAAAAATTAGAAGACAAAAAAGCTCTGCAGTCTGGATAACCTGTTTTGTCAAGGCATCAGGTTTGTTAGTACTCTTTTTACACTCACTACATTTTCCATTTCAAATAGTGTCTTTAGAGTTTAAGAGCTTAAATTGTGACTATGATCATGTCACACACACTTTTCTCCCTTTAATTTCTAGGCTTGTAGACTATCAGTTTAAATGGACTCAGTGCAATCCTGACACTCCAGGCTGCAGTGATTCCATCACCTCTGTGTGGTCTCTGCTCATGTATCACCCTCTGGGACCTCACTAGAAATGATGCAATGGAAGATCAAGCCAGCTCCTCAATCCTTAGCTGAGCTGTGTCAGGGGGTATCGTTTGTAGCAATGTTTCTTTAATCCTTCTTCACCTCAAGTAAGAAGTTATAACTGAATGTACACGTCAGGAAGATCAGATTGATAGGGAAGTACAATTTTTAGTAATTTTCAGAATAAACCAACACTTTCACATTTCTCAGCATTATATGTGCATAAAATATTTATTATATGGAAACTCACTACTGCTCTCATGCCTCAGTGCAGCAGGGATGAGTTAGAAGTCACAGGGCAAGTTCTGTTTTCAAGATCTCAGCAACTTCTTTAATTGCCTCCAGATACAGAAACTTTTTTCCAAGACAGATTTGCCTGGATTGTGCAAATGCCTTTGGTTTTTTCCTACCTTTTGCCTGTGATTAAGGTCCTCAGGAACCTCCTTCACTGGGAAGGTGCCCATGAGAACTTAAGGGAGAGTATCCAACACTTTTTATTTGCTGTGTACACCAATTTTATAATTTTTGCCTCAGCTGCTTCAAAAGTTGAGGTTCCAGGTCTATGTATAAACCATCAGAACTTAGCTCTGTGTCTGATATCTGAATGGGTCAGAGTTGTGCCACTTCAGAAGCACTGAATACGCAGGAGAATGAAACCAAGCAAACAAAATGTTCCATTGCCAAGAGACAGAAACTGAGACGACAAATTGTATAACTATTATTAATTACACTTATCTAAGTATTACTGTACCAGCATAAAATACCTTATCTTAAACAAAGCCATAAAACCAGTTGCATAAGAAGTTTTAGTAATGCAATACTGGCTGCTTTCAAGCCTACAATCTCTACAGACACTGCTACCAATTAGATCACCCAAATATGTGACAAGCCCAGATAACCTGAAATCACATTACATTTTCTTTTCAGTTGCATACGTCTTTGCAGAACTAGCGCTGAAAATTAGAATTTTGCTTTCACAGAATTCCTATTTAACATTTCTGCAAAAAACACATTTGGCTGTCAAAATCAAATCTCTTTTTGTTTACTCTTATCAGATTCTGTGACAGAAACAACTGGTTACTAGTTAATAATGCAACAATACTACGCATTGTTTGTTTCCCATTCTGATAGGTTTCTCTAGTTTGGATGTAAAAATGCAAGCATAGAAAGAGATTTTAGATCTGCTCTCTGCAGTACAAGAGGAAAACATAAAAGTTTTTGATTAAATTATATTTTAGTGGGATTTTTTTTAAAGAGCAATATTTTGCCTCCCTTGTTCAGTCTCAGCTCAGGAAAAAGTGTCCTGGCAATGACGATGTGCCCACTCTGAACCAGCAGTGAGTGCTGTTACTGAAGGTCATTTCCTGCTTCTTCAGTTTGGTACCAACCCAAACCAACCTTGTTTAGCCTGAAATCAGACAGTGCTGGAGTTTAGGGTCATATGGCTTCAAGCAAAATGAACTGGATTGAGTCATTAAGCTGAATGTTTTGTGTAATTTCAGTTTAAAAAGGAGTGTAATAAGTAAAACAGCACAGTGTGCCGATGCTGAGTTCACAGCTGCTGCTTTTCTTTACTGATGCATAGTCCACGTGCTCACAAAAATTTGAGCTTTCTTGTGTTAAGACTGCAACACACTGGTTCAGGGAAATAAGATACAGGGGAGGTTAGAAAACAGCTGAAGTGTAGCACATAAATAAACACATATTCTGCAGCTCCTCCTAAATCTGTGCTTAGACTCACACTGGATGTGTTTCACGAGGATATCAGCAGATATTAAAATTCAGTGTGCATGAGCAACGTTCCCATTTAACGTTAATTTGTCAAGAAAGGAAAACCAGGAACTTTCTATGAACTTCTGAAAACCAACAAAACTCGTAACAAAAGTGCCTGCATCTCAACAGCAGCTCTGCAACAGCTTTCGCACGTGAGGTGTCTGAGCAAGTTTTCCCTTGGTGTCCACAGAAAATCTGAAAACGCTGCTCTACACAGCTCCAGAGGTTATAGGTAAAGTGTCAGCAAGAGCACACTTGGCTTACAAAGTCACACATCAACATGTCTGTGTATACACTGCCTCAAAGAAATCTCTGGAGAACTGAGCTGCCACTGAGATATGAAATACAGGACAGGTATTTTTAAAAACACCTATTTGTTACCAGTTGTCATCATGTCCTAGTTCTGAGAGTCCGACATAAATTGTGCTTATGTCTTCATGGAAAGGACTGTCCAGCCCTGCCACAGACTGCCCAAGACATTAATGGACATGGTCCCCATTAATGGAGGTTGTAACAGACATGTGGATGTGGCACTTGAGAACATGATTTAATGATGGCCTTGACAGTGCTGGGTTAATGGCTGGACTCTGATTGTGAAGGTCTTTTCCAACATAAAGTGTTCTATGATTCTTTTTATCTATTACTCCCCTCCCTAGTAAAAAGACCTTTAAAAAGGGAATATACAAGAGCAACATCACAGGAGAGATGGCAGGCAGCTGAACACAATTCTCTCCTCTACTCAGTATTTATTTTACTATAATGATGCACCAATATCCTAAGGCACAAGGAGATATGTTAACGTTTTCAATTTGCAGGTCTCCAAGAAGTAAGGAACAACACAAGTGGAAAGATCCTTTCCTGTTTAACCTAGTGATCAAAAGTTGAAAGGCAGGAAAGCTGCTGAAGAGTCGCATGGCCTTGAGGAACAAGGCAAAGCTATTCTGCATTAGGGAAAGAGGTTGTACTCAGTTAAGCTCTTGTCACATAAAAGAAAGTTATTTTTGTGAAAAATAACAGTGTCAGTAAAGAGGATTAATTTTCAAGAAGAAACCTATGCTTTTAGTTCCAGCAGACTTGCTTTCCAAATTATTTTTAAATGCATTATTCCATACTCAAAAGCATATTCAGTCAAGCTCTTGGGGTCTTTTGGGTTTGTTTCTTTGGTGGGGTTTTTCCCTTGTTGAAGACCTTATCAGGTATAGGCTGATCTGGAAAAAAGCATTTGATCATTGGAAAGTAAATGTTCAGCTTTCCAGCAGTGAAAAAGGGAGTTCTTTTTCACAGTCAGCTATCAACACTTCTAGTTCATTTTTTACTTGGATTTTTGCATATATTTAGTAGTGTTCACTCATTCCATGTGCCTATTTTTATAAACAGAAGACAAGAAAACTTGAAAATCTGCATGACAAAGTACAGTACAGGGGGCCTGGAAATTTTGCATACAAAAAGACAGGCCACGAGGTATTTATATCTACTCTTGAAAAAATAAATACATGGGCCATTGCCTATTTTTCAGGAATTTTAGAAGGTACCAGAAAAGGGCATTGGTTTCATTTTTATATGATATTAAGAATCCATATTTCTTCTATGTTTAGTAACACTACTCCCTGCGATGGGAATGGTTTTGAGGTTCATTGGCATTAGTCACTCCATGGCTATTTGCTCAGTGAAGTACAATTCCCAGTTTCCAGTCAAGGCAGGCAGACTGGAGATCACTTCAGGAACCCATGATTCCTGTTTGAGCAGCTGGAATGGAAAGTTCTCATGCAAAGGTGGCACTGACTGTGGCACTGCTATGCCAGGTGCCAGTCATTCTCACCTTGCTCCCTGCCAACCTTGGCACAAGTGGGACGGAAGCTTCAGCAGCCACTGGCTCTGAACCCACTCCTGACAGCACAGCTGGGGGGCTTGAAAGGGACCCTTGGGGACAGGCAGCAAATATTCCAAAACAACACGGAAAAATGGAAAGCTTTGCCTCTGGTGAAGGCAGCAGAAGCTCTGTTAAACTTTCTAGCACCAGAAATCACTCCCAATACACCTCTGCTGCTCTAGGATCCCCTTGGAATAGCACAGGCAATGGGAGCAGAAGGAGGGAAGACAGATAGCTAAAATGTCTTCTCATATCCTGTCAGTCCAAGCCTTACAGGGACACAATGCCACATGGGGTCTAACCAGCTCCTTCTTTCTTTGTTCCAGTCTGTTTGTCTCTGATGAACACACTGTACTTTTAACTGATTCCCAGAGCAATGAATAAAAAATGAGCAATTAGGCAACCTACTTCACCCAGGCTTATTCCCACCATTGTCCATCTGGTCTCATGCTAAACAATTCATTTAAGAGGGACTCTTGCACAGCCACTCCAGTAAGTTTTCATGTTACCTCCCTCCCCAACTATCAGAGGCAATTTCTGTCAGTGTCTCCCTCCTCTGTGCTCATACTTTGCATGTCCTTCTCAGCACTTGTTCTGACCACCTGCATTCCTATTTTGCCAACACAGACACATTAAGTTCTCCGAAAGCAAACATTTCAAATGAAACGCTGCAGACGGGAGAAATCACGAGGCAGCCAGAGCTCTGCAGCACAGGTTGGAACAGTCACTGTGTACTCACCACTCTGCAGCAGCAGGACCATGACTGTGGCATGCAAGACCAGAGCACTGGAAACAGGATTCCTCCTATTCTGCAGAGTAAATCTGTGTTCAAATCTAAATAGAACGATGTTTGTAAGAAAGCAACCCAATTTCTACTCCCAGCCATTGGCACTTCTGCACACGATCCTCTGAATCTTTGAAGGAGTTAGGGATGAGAAATTAAGTCAGTGGCAAGGACTTGCATGGCCAATTCCATTTGGAACATCCAAAACATGAATATGGCTTTGAAATGCTCATGTCTAAGCTGTTTATTTCCATAAGAAACAAATTTTCATTAAAATGTCACTTTCCAGTAACTGCACAAAACCCCCCAAGCCTGTTACGTACCCTCAAGAGGGCAGCATGGTATTTCAAAAGTCACCTTGCGAAGGAAAAAATGCCTTAGCGTAAGAGCAGGCTCTAATGAGAGCATGGAATTAATGTTGCTGTAAACATTAACTATAAAAAAATTAGGCAAAAAAGAAGGTAAGTCTATGGCAGGGCCATTTGCCCACCTGTCCATTGCTGCTGTTCATGCAGCAGCACAGGGATTACAGAAGCAGCTGATGCAGGACTGCAGTTTTCATGCCAGTTCTTGCTTAACCAATAACTACTATAAGCAATCTATTCCAAATTGTGTATAGGGCAAGAAACAGCCAAGCTCTGTGATAATGAAATTTGTGCTTGCGAGTGGTAGTAACTCTATTCATGCTTTCAGATGGTACAGAGAAATTTAGGATTAAACACTGACTGCAAAGTGATCCCATGAGCAACTCAGTATGGTTGACTTTTATGGCACTGCATCATTTTGTCCTTCAATAAAAGTATTGTTTCATCATAGAAGACTTTTTTTCCCCCTCTTTCCTTATATAAAAATTCCAGTGCAGATCTATTCTTCACCAATTTATATCTTCCGATTTTTGTGTCAACATTATCAGTTAGCCCTTACACTGCTTCTGTTTAGTTTAATTAAACATGTTTCTGTCTTTCACACCATGACATCTTCCAGTTCCTTGATCATTTTAGTAACAATTCTCTCCACCTGTTCCCATGTAAATCTTGCCTGAGCAAAGAGAATAACTTCATTCCAGGTGAACAATCTCTGTTACTGTTCTTAATACTTCTTCAAGTATTCTTCAAGTATTTCTATTGGAAATTCATCATGCCACCACATGTGCCTTTTTGAGCACTGATGACTTAGGGATGGCAATGGCAGCCTGTATTTGGAAGACTTGGAGAAAGAATAAACTTGTGAGTTTGCTGCAGGTACAGGCTCACATTCTGCCATCACTGTGTAACAGGCCAAGAGAAACAAGACTGTATCTCCCATATCTCATTTTAGAGTGGTGATAATATCCACCATGCCACTATCTAACTGATACCACAGCTATAAAACTATATGGAAATCTAATACATAGCACACATCTTAATTGGATACTTTTCAGCTCACTGAAGTAGTGCCTCTGCTGTAATTCCCTCAGTAACATCCAGGGTCAGTTAAGTGCTTTGACACTGATGTATCACTGCATAACCCATAGCACATCATGCATTGGGAGAATTTCTTTACTCAACTGAATTTTCCAAAACAAAACCTCTCTCATTCCAGAAGAATGCTTAGTTGAATTATTCCTTAAATTGGCGCGATTAATTTAATTATAAATCCTGTGTACTAAGGAGAACATTTTTAACAGCACTTCTACAACTGCTGCTTTTTAACATCCTTCTCCCACACAAATGTAGTACATTGTAAAATAAAAATTAATTTCTTCCTGATTTTCTGCAGAGGTATTTTTTTGTTGTTATTTTTGGGTTTGTTTCTGAGAAAGCATTTGACCTGAAACACAAAGGACTACTCCTGTCATCAGACAAGTGCCCAGTGATAGCACAATGGAATAATCTGCAACATTTGTCACATAGTCAGGATCTTACACATGATATCCACCCCAAGTGTATCAAATCTTCCCAGGTTATTTGTGCTCAGCATGGTGTGTTTTGGCCCTACAGGGAATTATCTATGGCTGGACCAAGCAAACCCTGATGAGGGACATTGTGATCAATCAAACCCCTGCAGGGCTGGCTCAGTAGAAGCTGGGTGAGTGCTAAACCCCTGGCAGAGAGCAGTGCCCTGCTCACATGGGCATCCCTGGCTGAGCTGGGTTTGGTGCCCTGGCAGCCTTAATCCTGCTACAGACACCGTTTGTGATTTGGGGGAGACAAGTGGTGCTGCAGGCGAAGAGGAGCTGACACCACACTCATTGGCCTTGTGCTCACATCTAGCAATCAATTTTCCCTCTCCCTCAGAACATGAAATAACACCCTGTGAAACAACACAACATCCACAGTATCCAGCATTGCACAGCATCCTTAACAAGGTACATTTCATCCAGTCCTTGGCCAGGTTGCTCAGGGAGGCTGGATACCAATTCCAGCTATCCTGACACATAGAGAGCTCCTGAAAACAGGATTTGAGAAAGGACTCATGGTGTCAGACATTCTATCTCCTGCATGTGGTGCAGATCAGCAGCTAACACAATCAACATAAAAGAAAATGCAAGAGCAAGCTCCTTTCTCATGTTCCTTGCTCACCAGACTGTTTGCAGGCTCATTTCGTCTCTCAGAATCTATCACCACTTCTTCTCTAAGTAGGAATTTGTCCAGCTCTCCTAAAGTTTATTGGGGAAAGCTGTTATAAGATTTCTGCATTTCAAATAATAATCCAATTATATACTAATAATTTTACAAGGTTTCTACACATTTAATAAGTGACCTCATTAGAAATAAAGCAAACACAAAAATCCTTTCAGAATGAATCACCTTAGAGCTGAAAAAAGATAAAAGAGACCTGACTTTAAAAAGGAACAATATTTCATGACTGATATATACAAGTGGGCTCTGCAATGACATACTTTCTAGGAATTTATAAGTAGCCCTTCTACACTTCTGGATCACTGATTCATTCTGCTACTGTTGAATGCTCCTGCTCCTTGTAATGTATGGACTGTACAGATGCAACCTACAGCCTTGTTGACATTTAGCTGACTCCTCTCAGATTCTGGTTCACAGATCAGTTTCCTTACAGGGAATGATGAGAACACTCCCATCTATGGATTAGCCCTCACAGCTCTTTTATCTAGTTGAGAAAGGAAAAGAGAAAAAGTGACAGACAGTGACTCTTCAAAATAAATCCCTTGCTCAGACCTGTAACACTAGAACAGCTCCTCTGATATGGCTCTGTGGAGGTGGGGAAAATACAGCTGGAAAAGGTTCTTTTTCTCTAGCTGATCTCTGTATTTCATTGTCCCAGGTATGCAGCATTATTCAGTTACACAGAGGAGATACAAATTGTGCCATTTGCATTTGTGCAGTCATGGTATGGTAGTGAAAAACCATGAGGGTGGGATTACCCAGTACCAGGCACTGTCATCATTTATCCTGCTGAGAAGCTGCACATCGTGAGCTTAGTCCTGCACTTCTTTCATTTCCCAAACTCCTTCTGAGTCAGATTCAGTGTGTAACCATTTTTTGTTTTGCCACTTGTCAAATGGCAAAGCTTAAACTCTGGAAAGAAATGTCAGAAAGATACAGCTCTGGTCATGTTTCTCTCCATCCCCACCACACTGCTGTACTGAGGTTACTGTTTCCTGAGGACTGGAGACAGCTCAGCTCTCCCAGCTGCAGAATACCAAGTACCTTCCCCTCAATGTGTATTGTTCCAAACCTGCACTGGAAGCAGAGCAAAGCCAAATTAGCCCCTGGTTTTCGTGCTTCAATCCAAGTGCCTGGACTCTACATCCACCTGCCTCCTCTTCTCCCAACCCCAAGTTCTACATGACTGGACTCTTCCCTTTCCTGGCAGTTAGCAGATTTTACACTGCATTATTTATTGCCTTGAGAAAAATCAAAGGATCTTCACTGTAAAACATTAAGTAAGTAAGCCAGCAGCAACAAAAAAGAGAGCTTTCTCACACTTAAGGCAGATATACAATGACTTCCTTTATATATATATTTTCTGATCTGAGAGCTCAGCTAAGTAATTTAGTGGTGCCTACTGACTTCTGTTAAAGTCTTGGTATTATTACTGGATAAAATTAACTCAAATAGAAGGCTTATATATGATGAAAAAGATTTCTGGCTGGAGTGTGAAAGAGATAATAAGTGGTTTTTGCACTCTGTCCTCCAAATACTGAAAGGAACATAGCAGCCCAAAAGACTCCAATTGGGAGAGCACATTGGAAAAGGAGATGAAGAAAAATAGGCTCTTAAAGAAAGATCATAGGGCAAAATAATACAGATGAACAAAAATTCTGTAGGAGTCCTGTTTCTGAACATGTGTTAAGATTTCTATCATCGCTGATGTTAATAATTGACATGAAGTGCAGTGGGAGTTAGATAACAGCAGGAACATTCAGGCCAGGACTAATTTCATTTTCCAGTAGTGTGAGGGACTGGGTTATGGGGAAATGCACAACCATGTCAGAGATGATCTTGCCTCACTGCATTACGCCACGAGGAATTTTATTCTGTTTAGAAGACGCCTGCTTGTGTCAGGCAACAGGACGTGTTCTTCAAAGAAGTAAAAAGAACAGGAAGTTAATTTTGTGTACATGAAAGTGAGAAATTAATAGCAAAGCCTTAAGTCAGATATAAGCTGCATGGGTATTGTGCAAGCCTCATCACACAGCACTGCCATCTCACCCCAATTTATGATCTGGAACACAGCAACTTTTACAGCTTTTAGCTGGAACTGCAAGTTGTATCAGAGCATACAATGATTTTATGAATACAAGGGAAAGGGGTGAAAGCTCCAAATTTCGTTTTCTTTTTCACCTAGCTCAGGTATAAGCTGGGCACATTCTGAAGACACTCTGCAGATCCCACTGCTGATATTTGAGTTCACAGCTTAAATACAGTCACTCCATGTCCCCTGAACTCAGAATGTATATCTTGGAAGCCTAGATGAACTTTCTAGCACAAGCAAGTACAAATAAATGAGTAGGATCAACTTGATCCTACATGAGCTGTGTGGTCATGTAGGCAGGCCATATTTTAATTCTCACCATCATATCTTATAGGGATCCTCATAGAGTACTGGAAAATCTCAACCCATGAGATCAGTTCCTCTGAGTGCAGCTTTCCAACCCCCAGAATTCACCACAGAGAGGGAAATCAGGCTTTTGCTTATCTTTACACTACCAGAGTCCCTGCTTTCTAGTTCATACCACCAAAAGCCAGCTCAAACCAGAGGTGAATCTACTTCATGATACAACAAACGGCTATCACTATTATTTGTCCTGCATGTTCTTATCTCACAGTTTGCAATTAATCAACACCCTGGAAATCAAACACTAAGGTATTTGTACATTCTCTTTGAAAATACATTTCAATTTCCTTTTACTAGAAGTGCCCTGTCCTTTGCCACACCTGCTGAGTGCATCTATCTGCACAGCACAGGCTGGATATACCTGAGGACTCTGATGACTCACACTGGACAGGGAACATAATCACCACAGGGAGAACACAAGAGTGAAAAGTGTGATGCAATTACATACAGAGGGATGTGTGTTCATTAGCAAATAGCCACATTTGCATGGTGAGGATACAGTACTTTGTGACTGAAGACCAGAAACACAAAGTTCTTTTCAGTGCCTGGCCATATCAGCTACATGAGCACCAAGTCTGTACCAAACACCAAAATCCTGTACAGGAAAATGAAATCTAATTCCATCTGTTTGGTATATAGAAACACTTTTTGATGCATGTTAGTTTAGCCTTTGTGAAATCTAAGCTCATTCTATTCTAAGCTGTTGAAATCGATCTGATTCTCTGGAGGGATTTTGTACTTTGCAAAGAAGACAATTGGGAGAGGCTGATTTTATGGGAACAGCAGGGCACACGAACTGGTCTCCTATCTAACATTTATAGGGAAGGTTTCCCTGGTTTCAGCACAGCTCACAGGTACAGTTGAAGGTACAGCTTATTTCTCTCTGCTGTCATTCAGCTTAGAGTACTTGGCTTTAGAAAAATATCTTAGATTCCCAAAACTATTCTTGTCTTAATCCTGTAACGTAGGGATGGCTGCCTTACCTCCTTCAGATCATGGTGGGTTTGTATCTATTGGTTTTACTCCTGAAACGTGAGGTATTTTCCCCATGAATAAATAATTTTGCAAATATTTAAATCATGAAGATTGTTAGGCTTCAACGTGTCTGAAGGACAGCCACATTATTGCTTGGAATAGTCTGCTCATTGGTTTAAAAGAAATCTAATTTCTACATAAAATTTTTTTAAAAAGCCTTGAACAGCTGGAAATGCTGAAAGCAATACTCCAATCATTGCACATCGTGAGGCTGATTCAGTGAAGTTCTTGTCACAGATCAAAGTCATGCCCAGTCTGAGATCTCTTTGTGTCATCACTCTCAAGTGAAAATAAGGTTAAAAATAAAGTTACTTATTGTATTTCAGTCTTCTTTGTTGTGAGTGAGCTAAAAAAGCACACATTTACAGCCTTACTTTAATCCATTACTTGTATTAATTTGGTGTGAAACCACTCCTGAACCAATAGCTGGCTGAGCTCCGAGTGTACTGAACCTGTGTTACGAAGGAAGGAAAATGAACTAATACTTTATTCAAAGTTTTCCTGGCAGTTTGTCTGTTCTGATGATTTAACTGTTATTTACACTGAAACCACCATGCAAGAAGATTGCAGCCTGTGACTCCCAAGGGAGCAACTATGGAATTTTTGCATTCTGCAGACTGTTATGGGTTGGCAGCCTCTCCTGTGTGCTACACAGATCACTTCAGTCCCCTGTGTTTATCCTATAAACAAGAAAGTGCTCTACACTGTTGTGCTAAAGAAAACAGCAGAAATCTAATGCGGCTCAGGCCTGTTTAAGCTGTCCCCAGACACACTCCCTACCACGCGGGTTTGTTTTCCATTGATTTGTTAATGAAAGCTGGCAGCAAATGCTACACTTCTGAGCACATTAATCATTGAAAGAAAACAGTATTTCTCCAGCTTTGGCAATTCCTGTACTCCACATAAATAAGGCCTCCTGCTTCCCTGTTAACCCTGTGTACAATGCAGGATCCCCTAAAGCATTTGGTTTCTTTGCAGTGGTGGATTTCTGCTCTAAGCCTGGATGCCTGGTGTGGAGTCAATTAAGATCTGACAACATCCATGTGGCTTCCCATTCAGAATTCAGCTTGTGGCAAGAAGCACAAACACTGTGTGAGTGATGCTTGGAAGCTTTTGAGAAATAAGAATGCAGCTGATGCAGCTGCTCCTTTTCACAGAACAGAGTAAGAGCAACAGGAGCTTAACACGACAGATTTCTGTCATTCACAGCCACCCTCCAGCACTCACAGTGTGTGCTGAGTGCCTGTAAGGCACCAGGGAATTCCTCGTGCCACAAATGCCCTTCATGGGCTCTAGCACAGTCACTTGTTCATTTTGTAGGGTAACATGAGAGGGGTCTAAGAGCAGAGCCTACCAGAGACAGAATTAGCCCTCAAACAGGTCTTTTCTTCTCCTCACCCCTGGTTTATGGGTTTTCTTACAAACAGTTCCCTTGAGGCAACTTTCTCCCTTGAGAAGAAGCTACCCCACACACACTGCTCTGAGAGAAACTGCTCACAGCTCAACACTGGACCTGAAAGCTCCAAAAATTTAGTTCCATTGCACTACTAATTAGTGCCACGCAGCACATGGCACCCTACTTGTGGGGGCCTCTATAGAAGAGAGGATGGCACTGTTTCAGTGGGGTAATGGGTCTGGATCCAGTGTTAGCAAATCATCTATCCTCTACAGCAAAGCTGCATTATTGCAGATGACAATCACAACATTTGTATTGTCATATCCCCACAGTCAAGGCTTTGACCAGGTTTCCAAGGATGAAGAGTAAATCAGAGAAATGCAGCTCATGCAGCTGTGGAGGCACCAATCCAAGGCTGAGGGGGTAATCAAGTACAGGCTATTTTAAAAACATTTCACTGATCAAATAACCCGCTATTCACGTATAGTTACTTTATCTCCAGTGATGGGAAAAATCCCTGAGGTCGATGAAATGCAGTGGAGACATCAATGATGACTTAATCCTCCTTTTGTTTCTATAGTTTACACTCCAGCTTACACAGAAGGATGTATCTGCTTGGTGACCAAATCAATTGCACTGCAGAATTATGGAAAATTATTGTTAAGAGTTGAGCATGACAAAAGAGGGGGTGGGGGTTTGGACATACTAGACTGTAAACAACGAATTACCACCAAAATCTCCATAAAAAAGAATATTTTAGTGTCCTGAATTAGGCATAACTGCTTTTTTTGCCCCTCTAAGCCTAGTTTTCAAATTGCTTCTTTAAATCAGTCCTAGGAGAAATCATTTGATTGCAAATGTCTTCTTTAGTCTCTGGAATGAATTCAATGCAAATTATAATTATAACAGGTAAAGTAGTGTTACTTTGGCCTGCTTGGGAGCAGTTTTATTCACATTTATTCACAATTGGTCTTTGCCCACTCTAGTACAGTAGCACAGAATATCCTGGGCTGAAGAAGGGCAGTGGGCTGGCCCAGAACAGCACAGGACAGGGCAGTCAGCAGGCACATTGCAGGTTCTACAGCACCTGCAGTAGGCATAAATTTCAGTTTCTCAGTTCAGACACCTTGGCAATAGAGTTCCTGATAGATGGAAAATGCAGTGCTTGTTAATAATGTACTTGGTCCATATCTCTCCAGCAGACACTGTATTTTCCAGCCTGAAACTGGTGTTTCCTTGTAAGAACTGGACTAACCCAGCTTGGTGTTTCCCTGAATTTGTGTGCAATCTCCAAGTTCATTATTCTTCAAGTTATCTTTTAGTTTTCCTCTGTCCTGCAGCTTCACCCTAAAGGTGTAAGTTTATTGTGACTGTATTTGTAATATGAAATACAGTGACAGTTGAAATCCTTAGAATAAGAATGATTTCATTTCTTCTTTTGACATGTATGTTTTACAATTCATACGACTGCAAAGAAAATATCCCAGATGAATATTGACAGAATACTGATTCTCTTTCTTTTTAGTTCCTGTGGTCTCTAGCACAAGAAAATAGTTAGAAGTGGCTAGGAAGCAATTTCTTAACAATTCTAAACTAATTTTGCCTCATTTCCCATAGAAACCAGGCTGTTCCTGGTTTACTGCACTAAAGAAATTCCTCCAAATCAGATCACCAAAAAATCTGGTATTATTTTTCTAAATTGTTAGCTAAAAAGCTCAATTATACTAATGGAAATGGATTAAGAATAACATTTTTTGAAGCAATAGCTTGTTTTTCTCACTTAAATAGATACAAACTATTGACAAAGAAACAGCAGACCACAAAGAAAGAAGATGGAATGGAAAGAGGAAAATGAGATGATCTGTGATGTATTTAATGACCTACCATGACACATGTTTGTGAGCCTGTGAGCACAGAAAATACATTTTACACATGGGAAATAAATGAATCCATTCTAGCCAATAGAACTTATCCTCAGTCTTTACTTCTGTAATATCACTCTTTGATGTTGCCTCAGCAGTAACACCCAACTCTGAATGATATTGAAAAGCAGTTGTGCCTTGAACCTTCTATACCATAATCCAAAGATAACAAAATTGAAACATCTTTCAATCTGCAATCAGAATGTAAATCAGAATTATTTTTATGCACAGCACGAAACCAAAGGCCTGAATTTCTGCCATTTGCACTCACAGAAACATAAATTCTCACTTTTCCTAAACCTTTCCCCAAACATGGATACTGGCATGGACTTCAGAGGCTGCCTGCGTACAGATGGGTTAAGAGCAATGACTCAGCCTTTCTGCTTTAGCTAAAAAAGAAACAAACCTGTAAAAACAGTGATTTTTAGTGTATCAGACAAGGTTATCCAAATAAAACACAACAGCTCTGTGATATCACTAAAGCCAATTACACCTAAATAACCACATAGAGAGGTGTGATTTGTTCTTTGCCAGTTACTCGTTAACCAATCTTCATTAATCATAAAAAATGTTTTCACATAAATCTCAATTCTATAACTGCAGTCTCCCAATCAGGGTTTTGCTCAGGTGGCCTTGGTCCAGCTACTATCCCTTCTTTTCTTGCTAAGATATTTTGCAATAGCAACTGATGAGTTGGAGGATCCAGGCTTACATTACATATGAAATCTCTTGCAGATTAATCTCGATGTTTCTGGAGTTTTTGAATCTTTAAGAGAAAATTTTTCATTTACCAATTAAGAAATCAAAAGATCTTTTATATACTTTGCATCAGAATATTTCAGCAGTTTATTACCTGGGGGAATATATTTTATAACACTCTCTGGGGTAAGTACAAAATGAAAACAAATGTAAAACCAATTAAATGTATTTCATTTGTTGCGAGGACTGACAAACAAAACTGAGCAAAACCAAAAATCAAATTCTGCACAAAGCTGTTTCCTTGCTCTTCAGACCCAATTCAAAGTCATTTACATCATAGCCAGAATAAATGGAAAAACTATTAATATTCAAATGCAGGAATCAAATCTCATTGATTCAATGCTAAATCTGTGACTGCACTACCATTGTATCTGTAGCCAGCATTCCAACTCTGTGCATTCCAACTCTGTGCTAGGTTTCATTCCTTGCAGTCACATGATTTTATTCAGAGTAGAATTTATCAACATGACTTGTATGAATCACTAATCACCTTGAATTAACGCTGTTAATGAAGCTACAGTCGCGTGGTGATTTAAATAACACTGTGAGGCACAGCTTTCCTTAGAGCTGGTATTCCCCAAACCCAACACCTGAAGTAAAGACACGATCTTTTCCCCCAAACACTCCTCATTGTCAAAAGCAGGAAAGCCAGAAGCTCAGCTTCCAAGTTGCTTAAGTATCTTTTCCTCTTGACCACAGCTTTCTGCTGGCCGTTCTTAACCTTGCAGATAGGCACAGATAGCATGATGCTTATCTGACAGGCAGGAGGTCTGGCAAGCTGCTTTCCAGCCTCAAAAACAAGCAGTCCTCTGTGGATTGGCCAGCAGGACACTGTGGAGCATAAAGCTGGTTTGGGCCCTCCCTGTGTCCCAGAATATCAAGGTTTAAGCTTCATTGACTGCAGTATAGTGGCTTTAATCAAGATTTTTCATGCCTCAGAGAACAGTACAGCTGCTAAAGTTTCTTTAATAAGGGTTTTATAGCTGGGGAAGCTGAGCAGGAATTAGCTGAAAAGAGATGACTTACTTCTGGCTTTATTGAGCAGCAATTTATTATAAGTCAGGCTGCAACATTGTTTTGCCCTAACATGAAAGAGGAATGTTGGTTGAAGTGATTTAGTCAAGTCATTGATTCGGTCCCTGTTACTTCCTGCATTTTCTCTCAGAATATCTTTCAAATTCAGGAAGCCAAATGCACTGCACTACGTCTCAGGAGAAATTCCTATATTTCCAATTTCCCATCAGGTCAAGCAGATGCAGCCAACTTCCCAGGACTCAGTTGTAATATGGCCTTTATAAAGCTTACTTTTTGATCTCATAGCTTTTTTATTTGAATGAAATTAATTTCCTATTACCTTATTGAGCCCATTAATGTTGGTAATGTTAACAGAGTATCCTGATCAAGAAAGCGCTTGTATAACGCAGGTCTTGAAAAATGGCCACAGCCTGAAATTCCAGTGAAGTGGCACTGAAGATTTTTCAACAGAATATATTTTGCCTTTGCAGACCAGTATTATTGTAGTAGATTAAAAAATTCCCTTATTAAAGATCAGTTTATCTATTTTTAAGTGGCACATTCTCACAGGAACAGTCCCATAGGAAACATGATCAGCACTGAGTTAACACTGAGCACATGGGGCAATATTTTAACTGTGATGGGATGGCTCCATGGGCACCTGCTCAAGCAAATAAACCCTGTTACTCCTCCCACTAGCCAGGACAATGAGAAGGCCCTGCTGAGGCAGAACAGAGAAAGTAATATTTTTCCAGGATGGGACATTTTCACTCAGTGGTGGATGGGCCATGGGACAAGGTTATGCAGAGGATGTGTTAAGAGGCACTTGACTCCTGATGGAGGAGGCTGTCAAGCATTTCTCTTCAGCTTAAAGTTTCTTGATGTTCTCAGCTTTTGACCCTTAGGATTAGGCCCCTGCCAGAGGCACACTGCAGAACAGCAGCAGTGTATTATCCCCTTTTTACCTTCCCCTTCCTCCGTTTCCCACACAAAGATAGACCAGGGATCAAGCTAAACAGATTATCTCCAGCTGGCACCCACAGCAAGGTCAGAAATCCAACTATGGTACAGCAAATGTGTGCTCTGAAGACTCAGTAGTCTATGAACAGTAGTCTATGAAAACTATGAAAAGGAGTTGGAATGTGTTGAATATATATGATAACCTACATTTCCATCTGCCTCCTGTCTCAGCTCTGAAAGGCTGCTGCTCCTCTCCTCTCCGCTGAGCTCACAGGAGGAGGAGAGATCCTGTGAAATGCATGGAAGTGCAAGTTGATTCTGCCATTCAGCAGAATCTCAGCACCAAGACCTGGAAGTTAATCACATCTCCTTTTTTTCCTAAGGCAGGATATCTCCTCATGCATCATGGTCACTCTTAGTATTTTCTTAGTAATTGCCTCAAAACTTCCATTCAGGCCACAAAGTTGAAAATCTCACGAAATCTGCCTATAATGAAAGTGTATAAATCTTTCACTTGCAAACTGCTCATTAAGGCTATGTTAGCAGAATCTACTGTTGGTGAGTCCTGGGTCAAAAAGCTAATTTCCTTGCAGTCCTTTTACTGTCTTCTTAATGATTACTGAGAGTCTGGAAATGAGAGCAAAAAGTATTTGATTCTTTATTCAACATGAAATTGTCTTGATTTATGTTCTTGAAAAATTAATAAAACGCCTCGGAGACAGTCTATCTCTGCTGCCAGGCTTGCACAATGTATCTGCTTTATCTGCTGAGCTGTGCAGAACTGTAATAGAGAATAATACTTCTTCTTTCAGGGCTGCATTTACTGTAAATTTCCATTCTTCCAGGAAGGTTCTGACAGACATATTTAGCATCTCAGATCTAACTTCAAGAGGGGAACTTAGCTATTATTTGTTCCACTAATACTTTTGAATAAAGACCTAGTGGTTGAATTTGGTAACAGGACTGAAGACACAGACGGGACCTCTGCAAGAGGCTGGAAAAACCAACCCCTCATGAGCTCACAATAAAGGCACCACCCAGATGTTCCTTCTGTACCAGGGGTCCTCTTTCCACAAATCACAGCACCATCCCACGCAGGCAACAGGATTTACATTCCTATACAAATCGTAGTTGGGTGTTGTCAGATTTACCCAATTCTGCCTAACAAACAGCATCCCAATTATCCTGTACGTCGTTACCTGCCACATATATTTAATTAAAACTAGCCCAACATCTTGATTATTCTTGGTGGTGATGGCACAGACTTCACCACCAATCACACACTAAATGGCATCATGAATAGAGGTCTTCACAAGGATCTCAGGGATGGAAAAAGTAGAATGTGCTATTTTTAGGCTTTAAAACTTTCTGTATATTTTCTTAGCAAGCCACTCATTTATTGCCCTGCTGTATCCTGTTCCCTTATGATCTTACTGTGAAACTCTAGTCTGTCCTTCCAAAGAGAAACATGGTCAAAACATGCACATCCACGCAGTTTAGGAAGGAGATTTACATCCAAGGCAATATGAACAAAACTGTGGAAATTCATCATGTTTCTAACGTTAAAAACATCAAGAAATAGTAAATGTGCACTCTGGGAGATTGGATCTGCTGTTCAAATATTCCAGTCCTGTATTATTGATAATTGTTTTCAGGTTCAGAAACAATCCTTGTTTGCTGGCTTTCAAATAACCACTGAAGAAGTTAATCAGCAGCCAGAGCAAAACAGCTTCCAGAAGGCAGTGACAGTGAAAAGGAAGTCAAGCACAGTTGCTGCACCACCTTTTATCCCCTTACCTTTATAAAGCCTTAGCCCTTAAAGCTGGAAATGCTCTTTGCTACTCTGTCAGACATGGCTGCACTGAATTAGAATAGCACTAAAAATGCTAAACAGAGCCAGGTTCAAAGAACAACTGGACAGCAGTTGAGCAATGAACTTCTCCTACTTTACTACAAAGCTCTTGAAAAGCTGTCCCTCCACTTGCCCACAAATCCAGATGCACACACATGCACAATGCACACACAATTTCAGTCTGTTTGCATGTTTGCAGATCAGTTAAATACAGCACAATCTTTATCAGAGGTATGATGAAATGTCTTTGCAGACTTGCCTGTGACACACTTCAGAAGCAGGTGAAATAGGGTTCTGGTTGCCAGCAGGATTATCTTTTATCTTCTACCTCTGACTAACACAGCAGAGAGTCTATTACCTGCATTTTTCACAGCTGGATCTCTTAAGTGTGATTTTGGGCAGCAAAGATATAAAGAAAATACTTATGTCTTTTTCATTCCTCTAAAATAAACCCACTCTCTCCTTGGAGCTTTTCTGAAAGCTTGAAATTGAACTAATGAATATCCCAGGAGAAAACACAAACTGGACAATAAAATGCATATACAAAAGGCTCTGAGCATCCTCACTCTAATGCATAATTCAAAGCAGTTGAAATGAAAAATCTTTAAACTCTTCCTCACTTACCTGCACTAATAACTATCCATACACTTGGTTTCAGGTGCACCCTCAGATGAACAAATGTTTCTCTTCCTGTGTGGAGAAGGGATTTCAGAGAAGGCCTCTTAGCCAGCTCAGCCTCTGAGCCAGCAGCTCTTAGGGCACCTCAGCTTCCAAAGGCCTTCATGTGTCAGGAAAGTTTCTCTAAAGAGAAAAAAACCAACAAAGTATTTAGTGTTTGTAATGCCTCATAATACTTCATTTCCCAATTTACATTCAATTTCTGTCAGCAGCTTGCAGTATTTTCATCATCCTCCAGCCCAGGCCAACCCTGCGATTCCTGCTGCACTTGAATGAGAAAGAGTGAGAAGTGGAAGGGAACTGCTTTTAAGAGCCCAACAAATCCATAAATACCCCTGAATTTGGATGCAACAAAAAGCCAAACTACAAAACATCTTTCTTCATATTTCAGAAATATTAGATTAAGTACAAAAAATATAATTTATGATATATATGTTTTGATTTCTAAGGTTCCCACAGATATTACATGCAAATGTTCAACGGTACAAAATCAAAATATCAAACTCTGGACCATTTAATCAGTGAATTGATTTTCAGAGGTGTCAGGCAATTTGCAGCTTTGCTCGCCCAATTGTTTCTTTTGCCTAAAGTACGATGCAGTTCTGACTTTATTAGTTCATTATGCTGTAAATCAGAGAAAGAAGAAATAGAAAAGACCAGCAGGAGAAGCAAACATTATCAAGGTTGACAGGAATGTTAAATGAATTTTCTCCCAAGATTCTGCTTAAGATAATTTCAGTAATAAGAGTGGAATAAATTCTAGACATTTTGTTCTTTAAGTGAAACGTTACCCTTTCATTTTGTGAAAAACAATTCAAACAGAAAGGAAAGAATGGTTGCCAAAAGTTCTTAATTAACAAAGACCCCTAGTGAGGATGAAAAACCTACACATCCAACCTTTTGGCATTTATTATCATAGCTCCTGTCAAGGCAGGAACAAATTGTTCAGCTACATTGCAGAAGTTTTTAATACAGAATACATAAAATTTAATTCATGGAATAAACCTCTTGGCAACTGCTTTCTAGTTAAGTAAAACTGGTTTCTTTCCAGATCACTGATCTTGTTTTGTAGGTAATTACATTTTAAAATTATACTTTTTCTCAATATTACTTTGAAATATCTCTTTTTTAATAGATAATTACATAAAAACAGGATTCTCAGTTCTTCTGATATAAATGTTCATCAATATTTAATTATTCTAGTTACTCTCTACTAAAAGGGCCCGTATTCAGGAGTTTCATACCAACTTTCAGAGTGGCTGGGATTCCTCTTAGCCTTTTGTTAACATCTACAACAAAACAGATAATCAAATTCTTCCTTTTAAGGTAATTTTTTTAATATGAATTCTTCCTTGTCCTAAACTGCTGGGAAAAAAAAAAGTAAAATGTGGAGAGGAAAATAGGTTCTCTCCTTGTTTAGCTTGAAACTAAAATGGATAGAAAATACAAACACACTACTGTGTGCAAAAATATCCTGCTGGTGCCCAAGGATGTTAAAATTCCAGACATCAGATGGGTCTGTAGTGCTAAAGAGCCTTGGCATTCATGGGGACCATGGAGGGGCTCCTGGCTGTTCTGGCCAAGAGACCAACCCCTCTTGTGACCCTTCATCTTCACTGGAGATCACTGCTCCCACCCCTAGGACAAATATTTAAAGAGATGAAGAACTAGCTTGTGAGCTTGAAAGTTTGGTTAATTACTGAATAAATATATAACTAGAGAAGACAGAGGTGTATTTGGCTTATTTGACTAAGAAATCAAACTGCTCTCCTATCTCCAGCCATGAGTGGAGATAACTGAAATTTCTGGATGCACAGGAAAATGTGTGGGACACAAGATGTGACTTGAAATCTTATCTCGCTTCCATTGACATGCAGGGAGGTGCCCTGGCTTTAACAAGAGTAGGGAAGGCTCCTAAAAGTCTCTCTTTTAAAACACTGGTGCTCAGCCTGCATCTCACAGGTTCAATATAGCCCCATTACAACACTGTTTCAACAGCCTGTGGAGCTTTAGTGGCAACACCAGGCAAGAAAAGGAGCTGTTATCAAGGAAAAAATCATCCAGCCCAGTTCCTTCTACTGCCTTTAAGTCCAAGGTAAATGCAGGAAGGGCACGACAAAGAATTCAGCTCTTCTAATTCCTAGAATAAGGCAAGTCATCTTTTCAAGGTGGATATGAATGGGTAGATTAGTTCAGAAGAAGCTGCAAAGAAATCTAGAAATACTGTATTCAAGCAAAGGCCCTAATTATCTCATCACAATCCCAGTTTTCAGGAAATAGGGACAAAGATGCAGCACCAGATGGTTTCTGCTTCCCAAAAGTTGGTGTATACCTACAGAAATAGGAGCATAACTACAGAATATATGGGTCTTTGAATGAATCTACAGCACTGAATTCAAGGAAGGTACCATTTCAAATGTGTTTTTTCATTAAAAACTTGAGTATTTCCTAATATTAAGCACTACATCAAGTTCCAGTTTCTTCTTAGCAGCTCTCCAATGCCATCTGTGAATGACTCCAACCTCATAATTATCCCTTATTATTCGTTTTTGACCCTTCTCATTATCCCTTTTCTGCTCCTTTAGAAAATTCATTTTAAAATTACTGATCTGACTGAAAGCCTTGATGTTGCACTATGTTCTCCTATCCCAAATCTTTACTTTAGCACTCCAGTTTTCCCTCTAATGAACATTTCAATCACTGTTTGCTTTGCTGTCAACCACCTTGACTGGCTGTGAGCATAATGAACTCCCTTAACCTCGGAGGAAGGCACTGCAAACCTGTCAGGCTTAATGGGCTCACGGGCTGCTGACCTCACTGCACGCTCTCCCAAAGGCAGCAGGAGAGTCCTGCAGCAGCGTGACCTCCCCAGCCTGCCAGCAGTGGGAGGGCAGCAGGAGGGATGGCTGAGGGAGCCAGGCACGCTCCTGTGTTTTCAGTAAACACTGCCTGCAAAATGGGCCTGCTTTATAGCCCAGATTAGAGACTGAGATAGACAGACAGAGACAGAGCAGCTGCCTGGGATGGAGGAACCCTCTGAGGGGAACTGCAAGGCTCACTGGGGGAGGAATGTGCCAGGGAATCAGACAGCAGTTGGGGCACAGAGATGGAAAGCAACATCGGAAGGTTGTAGTAGGGGTACAGAGTTAAAGTAGTGGCATTCTCTGCTCCCATCAAAGCTGTGCAGCTGCTCAGTCCCTGCACAAACCTTCCTTCCTGCTTTCTCACAGCTCAACCTGCATCTAATCCTCATTTGCTGGAGCTTCAGTTCCCCTTCTAGACACTTTTGTGAGGCCATACATGTTACAGGTACTGCAGCTCATCTAGGAGGGTCCAGATCACCACAGGCACTCCTGGTGGTGGATCCAAAGGCAGCCCCAGCTGTTTGCTCTGCAGCTACACTGCTGAGAGGGTTGAACCACCCAGCCCAAAGCCAGCTGACAGCCTGCACAAATGGCAGTGTGGAATTCCTCCTGTCTCCACTATGGAAAGAGCCTGACCCAAACTGATTTGTCCCCAGACAAGAACATGAAATACATTTGCAGGTAAGCCACTGAAAAGCAATGCAGGTTGCTGCCCATCTGCTGAAGAGCTGATCCAGCCTGACTGGAAACACGGGCACCAATGGCACCAGAACAGGATGTGTCCTGCATGGGAAAACAACATGAATGTGAAGATTCTTTGGCTTGGTTTGAGAACAAAGTTTTGGAAAACATGCAGAAGTAGCTAAGTAAATACAATTACTAAGTATGGAGCAGGAAAAACAATAATTTCCAGGATACTTAGGCATATGTGGGTATAAAGAGTCACAGGGGATTATGACTTTCTTCTTTCTGAATTCATAAAGATGACATTTCCCTGCAAAGAAAGCTCTGTTCATAGACTGATTTTGAAGGAAATAGCCTTGAGGTTGCTCTAATCCTGCCAGAGAGATTCAGTACAATAAGTCTCAGATCACAGCACTGGATAGGAGAGCAGCTCAGACAATGGAAGCAGAGGAAGTAAAAATCTCCAGTGGATTTATGGGTCAGGTCCTCAGCTACTCCAAACAGGCTGCAGTGCTGTAGCTGCAGATCTGACCTGGTTGAACACTCTGTGTTTGTGAGAGGGGGATACAGAACAGTCCAGTAACATCTCATTTCTTCACACTGCTGTTTGTCCCAAAGCCTCTTAGCACTGCTTATGGGAAATGCTGGAGTGAATCTGGATCTCTGAGATGTCTCATTTTCCTAAATGCTCAGAGTTAACTGAAATATTAAATATATAAAGTGCCACCCTCTTATTATTTAAAGCCTAAATTAACATAATTACCATAATTAAGACAAATGCTTTTTTCAGTCTATTATGTCTTAGCTTTTCCTGAAGGCAGATTCATTATCTTCGGGCCATGCTTTTATCTAACAGTGAAAGCATTATTGAAATTGGTACCATTAATGTTCATCAAGATATGCACATCACCACTTACCTTGATATTACTGATTTCTACCCTGATTGTCTAGGTGAAAAATTCTGTGTCTCATTAGGAAGACCAAGTATTAACTGAAAAGAAAAAAAAAAACCTGAAATAGAAAAGGCTGTAATAGCAAAATTAAAAGTACAGAAATCTTTAACAGAGATTGAAAATGTGTTAAACCAGTGGTCAAAGCCATGAAGTCAAGTTTCCAGTCTGGAATCTACTTACACTACAAAAAGAGGGACAAAAGAGCTCACAGAAGACATTTTTAACCAGCTAAGTGGGATACTGTTAAGAGATTTGCAGCACGAGCTTCCTCACCAGCTGCATTCAAGCCCACCCTGAGATGCACCAAGGCCTTGCCTTTATGGCAGTAGACTTGGGGATGTCTTGATTGTGTCTCTCTCTCAGCTGCCATGATAAACACAATTAATTCAAGGAATGAAGTTCTGATGGACTTCTCTGCAAAGCAGAATTACTATGAAGACACATTACCCGTAAGGGAGCTGCAGCACAAAGTCTCTTCAGCCACAGCCAGTGACTGAGGTTACTCTCCAGTACTCAGCTACCTGGAACACCCCTGCAGCTATCAGGACACAATCTGACAGCTTTCATCCTTCAGAAAAAATAAATTCCAGTTGAACTCTTCCTTTTGGTTGATAACTCATATTACAGCTCGCACTCATAAAAGGAGTGCTATTTTATTTAAATAGAATGCCTCAGTTATGGTAGCAGCAATATAAACTTTACTGAATGTTTTATTGTCACACAGCATTCCTTGCAATAAAGGCACCTCAGTCACTCTGAAGGCTCCTGGAAAGGATTGCTCTGTGTAAGGTCAGGCTGGCAATAAGCATATCTCAGTTTGCCATTCCCCTTAGTGTAAGAAAGTCCTTTTTATGTTCTCTTACATGTTTTCTTCTTTATAAAAAGCCTAAGGAAATGCTCAGAGGCCTGGGCAGTGCAATACACTGCAGTGGAAAAAGGAAAGCAGGAGGGTGGAACATACCAGAAGGACAAGGGTGGAGTCACTGCATTGCCACTGTCCCTGCACACCTCCAGGACTCTCAGGTCCCCAGACCACAAGTGTGTCCTCTGAACAACTCAATGTGCTTGAACCACTACACCTTTTCCTGCAAACTTGAGCCCTGGAAATCAGATACTTGGAGAAGATCAATTCTGGCACCAAAATCAGTGTTCAGATTTTGAAAAAGTTTTACCACTATGCTAACATTCAGGGTCTTCATTTGGTGCCTTTTGCTGCAAAGTGAAAACCCAAGCTCCATTATGAGAGGCTGCTCACAGTCACAGTGGCTGCCTACTGCAAAATCTGTCCTTACAAATTAGCTCTTATCAGAAGTGAGACCACAGGCTAAGCAAATAGGCAGAAAGTTCATGTGGGGTCTTTGTGATCTGGATAGCTGGTTTCCATTTTTAGGAGTAAAACCCATTAAAATATTCTAGCCTGATTTTCTTTTCCTGTTTGGTGAGTTTGTGGTATGCCAGGCATGCCAGCTGTTCATTTAACACCACTCATGACTGTATAGAGATGATATTTCTTTCACTACCTCATTACTGAAAAACTGGCAAGCTAGGGAGAGTGCAAGGCAGAACCTTTCCATGGCAAGGGGTGCTGGCCACAGAAGGCTTGGTTTTCTGCTACAAATGATCAATCTGTGTAGCAGTTACTTTGTTGGTCCACCTAAAATTGTGGTTCAGAGATTGTTAATTTCTGGAACAGAAAGAGTTTTAAGTAATATAAAGACCTGCAACTGTCCTGACTGTTCTCCAAGGTAATTTTCCTTGATTGCTGGAGTAGCATAAACCTTTTCTGAAGATCAGAAATGTGCATCTTTATTAAAACTCACCACATGCAAAGCTGGGTCTGACAGACTTTATCATAAATTACCTTAACTTTCTATTACATTCATAGAGAGTCCTTTACCCCAGCAATTATTTGATTGATCCTTTTCCACTGTAAACAACCAAAACAGCAGCTCTCATGATTCCACTGCTTATATCAACAGGGCCTACCCAGCACAGCTGTTCAAACATTTGTTAAATCACTTCACAGCAAATAACAATATGGTGCAGCATGCCTGTTCCTCATTTCAACTTAACCATAGCAATATTTAGCATGCACTAAAAAAAACATATGCTGTATGCACAAAAAAAACCTTCATCTTAATCAACAACAGCCTGCAAGTCACAGAGGATACTGGAAAGTTCCATAAGTAGAGTCTTAAAGGCTGTGAAAGATGAATAGCTTCATTCATCGTGAAACCTAATTCCTAAGAATGTGCACCCAGAAGTTCAAACAGTCTGGTTTTACACTTTGGTGCCCAAAGGCTGGGCCTGAATCTGCATCTATTAATTTATTTTGTGTGTATAGTAGCAGAATCCCCAATCCACTAAAAATACCAGGAAACTATTGCAATAGAAGAAAACAGGGAAAAGAATGCCCAGCACTAACCATTAATATGAGAAAACAGAGGCATGAAGCGTCTCACTGAAAGAAAATCATCTACTAAGTCAGGGAGGGAAATTCAAATTTTTAGACTTCTTTGCTAATGTCCAAGCCATTGGACCCTTCTGGATTCCCAAATGTGTCCTGATCTCCTGCAGATTCTTCCTACTGCACCCTTAAAGTTTAGGCAAGCACATCTGAAAATTTTATCTGAATTACTGAGCTCTGAGTAAGGACGCATTTCTCTCCCTGCATCTCTCCCCTTCCTACAGGAACCTTAGCAAGAACTTTATGAATTACACAAGAAAAGAGACCACCACCTGAACTGGCTCATGCCCATTCCTGTGCTCCTGCTCCAGGACTCCAGAGCCACATTAAATCTGCTGGAATGTGCCAGGAATGACAGAATCAGCAGCCAACCCCACTCCAAGCTGAGACTGCAAACACACACAGATCCCTCTAGACACGGTTTTAGACGAGCTGCTGCTTGGCAAAATATCAGTTTTACACCGATGAAGAATCCAGAGCCTGGTTTCTTGCAGAGCTCTGTTCAGTCTCATTGATAAAGAACTGATGCAGCCTGCTATTTCTAGAAGGAAAAGGTAGAGACACCTTCACCTGGCAGCATGAGACCACAGCTCCTTTCTCAGGACTGCTCTGACTACACACTCAGTGTCTTTGGAGAGTCCATCCCTACTTGTTTCCCTCTTTTGAGGACTCTGTCTTCTCTTTGTACCCTTACTATCAATTGACAGAAATTTTCAAATCTTTCCTTCACTCTGTTTTCCTCCCTGAGAACAGCACAAGGCATTTTTCAAGTATCAAAATTAATTTAAAGATTCTGTTCCTAAGACTAGATTTCAATATGAACACATTACAGAGACCTCGAAATTACAAATAGCACCGGAAGATACAAAAATCTAGTTGTGTGGAGTTGGTATTTTTGAGCATTTAGGCTGTTATCTCTCACTGGAATTCACTATGACTAAATTCTTTTGAACCATCTCAAATTTATAAACCATAGAATATAGTATTTATCTATGAAAATGAAAAAAAGATTAGGCATGACCCATTTTAAGACCACAGTGGCATTCGTGACCTCTTACAGATTTTTATAGTTATTTATTCAGTTTACAGTGTGTATTTTGAGTGTATACACAGCAGGAGGAGTAGATCTCATGGGTGATACAACTTTGTTCTGAACACTGAGGGAATGTGATATTGGAAGTTCTCCATGAACTGTCTGGAAAGGTTTTCCCCAAAGGTTTTTTGTGGGGGGAGCTAAGCAGAGAAATGTGTAAATGCAGTTTGGGTTCAGCAAAGACCAAGTCTATATTACCTTTTCTATTTCAAGATCTCTATTTATTTAAAAACCTAATTTCTCAACCTCTAGTTTGCATGTCTTTGACAATGTTCATTCACACCATATGCAAATACTAAATGTGTTACTGTTAGGAGTAACATGAGATGATTTATTATTCATTCAATCAGAGGACTCTGCTAATTCCAGCAGTCCATAGTTTTGAATTCTATCAATATTTGCATTAGCAGTAACTGGAGTCAGCTAAGCATGTGGCTGTTCTGTTTTATGGAGGGTTATTAGAGGGGATTTAGTTTTGCATATGGAATGTGGTTTCCTGTGGGATCTCTAAGGAGACTGCTGACCTTCTGCTCTTCCCTTGGCCACTCTGGCCACTGCTGGAGGCAGGAGGCTGAGCTGAATGGACCCCCAGGCTGACTCCATGGAGCTTATTATAAATTGCACAGGTATTTCATGTATAAAGAGCAGACAAAAGGTATTTACACTCTGTAGTAGCAGAACTCTGCTTCACACTGAATATCCTCTATTCTCCAAACCAAGACAAGAATTGTTAAATAACTAAATTAGTTGAAAATATGAGGTGAATCACTCCTGCCTCTCCAAGCACAGCACTTTTATGTAGGCTTAGAAATATCTTCCACATATTTTTTTGATAACTCACAAAAGAATATAGCAGTTGCAGCCAAGACAATGCCACAAGCAACACTCCCAGAGCAGCAGGAGTGTGCAGGAGGAGCTGGAGCCAGGCTCAGGGGAATGCTGGATGCAGCATAGCCCCAGCCTGGGGGGATCGGCCACACCCCTGAATGCGCCACTGCATCTCCATAAACACTCATTGTGCTCCTTCAATCAACAACAGATCTCAGAGCTGAACACCCTGAACGTGCATGCCTGGAACATTTAATTTGGGAAACTGGGAAAGCCTGCTCATCTCCTGTGGCTCCTTTTTCTCTATGTTCTTCCTTAATAAAGCCTCAGCGTTTCACAGCCACTGAGGAATTTAAAGAATGCCATTAACCAAGATACCATCCTGATAATTAAAACTAAAGACTTGTTCTGAAAGAATTCTGTAGCAAATCTCAAGTCTTACACACAGAAACTCTTTTAAAGCCAAAATATTACAGCTTTTTGCTTCCTAGGTTATGTCTCAGGCTTTTTTTTTTTTCTTTTTATCACTCTTTCCCAATAATTACTCCATCAGAATCATGAAACTGTATTATTATTATTATTATTATTCTATCATAACTTACAAATCCCAGTTTCCAAGTTTTGGTCTCAAGAGTTTGTTCTCTGCTTGCTGGGTTGCTTTTAGCGTGTGGCTATACTTGGGTTTATCACAAGGAAGAGAAAAGGAGAAAGGAAGAAGGGAAAAAATTATAAAGGGAGTGGTGGATGAAATTAATTTCTGGAACTTATGTTCTCTTAGGGCAAGGAATGATGTGTCAATGGCTGAAAAAAATGGAGAAAAACCATCAAGAGTAGCTCCCAAACACTTCACCTACTTGAAATGTACATATTTTCTACCATTTTATATTTTTCTGGACAGGTAGATGAAAACTGCAGCTCAGATTTGTTCTCTGGGAGTTGCCATACATAAAGACTCTGACCTGGAATTCTGTTAACACCCCAGGACAGGCAGCAAGTCAAGAAAGCCTTTTGGTTACCAGCAGTGAAAATGCTGCTGCATTCATGCTGAGAAACAAATGTGGGCACAACATCTACACATAAATATTTCAAGAAACCTGCCTCCTCAATTTAAAAATCTAAGCCTTGCCTCATCATTAGGCGTTAGGAGGAAAAACTTATTAGATACATCATAAAACCCTGTTTCCCTGAATACAGCCAACAAATGAATTTCCCTGAGTACCCCACCAAAACTGAGATTAAATCACACTTACAGATGTTGATCACTACATTAAATACTACACTCTTACCCTCAGTCTGGTATTGAAGCACCTGTCACTGCTTATGGGCACAATACATGAATTTAATGCCTATCTGAATACAAAGGGTGACTGTAGAGGAAAAGAAATTGATAAATACAGCCATATCTGAATTCTTCTGTTCTGTGGATTGCCATGGACATTTCAATTCTCAAGGCTTCTCCAAGCTTGTTTAGCTTTAAAACTTCACAGAAGGGAAAGAGTTTGTGAAATAACTAAGCCTGGAGCTCAGAAACTGCATCTCATTTAAAAAATGTTTGAAATGCTCTCATTTAACAGTTTCTGCAATGAAATACAGCAGACCTGCAGGTCTGCAACATCTTCTCCTCATTTGCAATGCAAAGTTTTACAGAAGCTTAATGGAATTTAAGCTGTTTTGTATTTTTTTTTTAAAGAATCAAGAGAATCATCCTTCCAGACTCTCAGAGACTGGCCCTGGCAAAGAAAAAGGAGGCTGAAGTACTTAATTTATATTAGATACCATACCTCAGACCAGTTTAAGACAGAGGAACACACTGGTACTTGCTGCTCATCATCTCAGTAGAAAATAGTTTGCAGTACTGCCCTTACACAGACACTGACACGATCCTTCCAATGTAACAAATTGCTTTACATGATGGGAGTGTGGCATTTCAAAAGATGTCCGTTTTCTTTCTTGCATCAAAACGAAAAAGTCTAGTGCATTGATCTATGTTTTTAGTGGATATATTAAGATCTAACCATATAGCTGAGATAATGACTGCTTTGCTTAATGTTGAAATAGCACGATACAAGAGAGAGAAATATTGCTTAAAATTCATTTCCCCATGTTATAAAATTCAGAATTCTCTGCAGATTTTAACCTTACCACAGTGCTGTGGGTGACATGGCTGTAAAATATGAGGAATTTTTGTTGTTATTTGGTTGTGAGGGTTTGTTTGTTTTTTTTTTCTTTTGTTTTTGTTGGTTGGTTGGTTGGTTTGGGTTTTGTTTGTTTTGATTTGGGTTTTTGCTTGCTAGGTTTGGGTCACCACGTTTTCAAACTATCTGGCTCGTGCAGACTGAGAGCACTGAGATTCCTACAAAACAAGGGTTTGGATAATGATTTTCAATTTCAATTATTTCTGGTTTCTCAGGTTTGAGAACCATCTCTGCAGCCTATGAAGTCCTCTAGTACCATCACAAGATTTGTGATGGATCTAAATTCAAATCAGGAGGTCTAAAAAAGTAGAGAGATCCAGTCATGCTCTAAAAAGCCAAGATACGCTACGCTTTTGTTTAAAAAGAACATTAAATTCTGCACCTGAAAAGCACAACTCAACCCCACATAAACTCCCTCAGAGTAAAGCCCCAGTTTTGCTCGCTCTTGTTCTATAAAACTGAACAGTGAATAATTCAAACGTTTCATTAATTTTGTAGGAACGGGATAATGTTAAAAGAGTACGAGTCTATAGCCTGGAGTGTAGGGGAAGAACTGAAGGCTTGGCTGGGGTTGGATTCAGCTCTTGGGAGCCTCCCGATGCCAGCGGCGGGGTTTGTGAGGGGAGCAGGGACAGCGCTCCGCGACCTGCGGGAAAACACCAGCACTGAACGAGCAGCAGGGCAAGGCAGAAGCAGCTTAGGCATATCCAGAACAATCTGCCGAGCGTCGTGCTGCTCATCACCTGCCCAGCGGCTCAGATACCCTTTCCTCCCCCTTCTCCAACCTGCTCTTTTCCCGTGCAGCCAGGAACCGCCGCGTTCCATGAGGGAACAATTGTGCGCAAGGGGAGGGCTCAGGGGCAGGACCTGGTGAGAGGCAGGGCCGGTTCTTGTACCTCGGCACACGCAGGGGATGCTCTGGTTCTGCTCCGGTTCTGCTCCCAGAGCCGGGACGGGGAACACCTGAGACACCGGCGGCACTGGGGACACTGAGGGCACTGAGGGCCCGGGCACCGCCACAACGGGGCGGGAAGGCGGGAGCGCCGTGAGGGGCTCAGGGGGAGCGCTGAGGGCACTGAGGGCACCCCCGAAAAGGGCGGGAAGGCGGGAGCGCCGTGAGGAGCTCGGGTGGGGCGCTGAGGGCAGGGCCGGGCCCATGGCGGCGCCGGGGCAGCGCTGAGGGCAGGGCCGGGCCCATGGCGGCTCCGGGGGCGTCGGCCGGCCCCGGCTCCGGCTCCTCGGTGGTCTCCTGAGGCTGCACCGGTCCCTGTACTGGGGCGGGGACACGGACCAGGGAAGGGCCACAGCTCTGGGTCACGGCCAGCTCTTGGTCTGACTTTGCTCTAAAGCTGCAGTGACAGAGATACCAGTACCTTCCTGCAGATATCTTGTAGATGTTTGCTACTCTTGTTATTTTACACATGTATATATACAAACATACACACACATATATATGAGAGGTTATTTATTCTGGGAGTTCAGTCTCTCTGCAGTGAAGACCGATGCAGTTTCAGTGGGCCCTTACCTGTCCTCCCTCATTTCCACCTCCAGACTGCAGTTTGATGTCCCCACAGCCCTGCAGTTCCTCAGCCCTGTTCTGGCTCTGTCACTCCTGTCCTGGTGCTTTGGTGATGGTGCCCTGCCAAGGAAAAACTGCTAGACTGGTTTGGCACGACTTCTTTTCTTGACAACTTCAGGTTAGCTGTGACTTCCAACTTAAAGTTTCTTGCCATTTAAAAGATAACCTATATGCTAGTATGGTTGAAGGGTTTTTCTTGGAATTCAGTTTAGCTGGCTGACTTTTACAGATTTCTTATTTCCCTCTCTCTTAAAAAAAAAAAAAAAAAAAAAAAAAGGAAAAATATATGTACCTTCCAGCCTTTGTAATGCTTCATCCATTTTCTGTCCTAACCTAGAATGAACCGTATCATGTTTTATAAAATTAATGATTCATCTTAGTACAACCTACGTTGCTCTTTTTAATTTCTCATATTTGACCTAAGAAAAAAATTACTAAGGTTTTGATCACAAAAACACAGACCAGACTGGTAGGCTTTGAAAAAGAGAATCTTATTCAAGGAGATCAAGTGTTTTTCATACACTTGACCGTTTCATAAATACACAAATGTCCCTTTCATAAATAAACACCCACTAGTTTTGTAATACCAGTGCTTTTTAGCACAACCTCAGCATTTTGGCTTCATGCAAACAAAATTCACAAACTCAGCAGCTGTAATCCAGCTTGCTGGAGTAGAAATACTGAGTGGAGAACAAACTGATTAAAAATGAATACAGGGATCCTACTGGAAAAGTGAGATTTTCCAGAGAGGACACTATGAAGGACAGCAAGTGTGGTCTAGGCTAGAAGGGAAGGACTGGACTTTCCTCATCACAGAATGTCAAATACAGGAAAATATAGGCAGACTTAATGTGTAAAATGGTGTGAACTGTTCATGGTATGGAAATGAAGGAAATCTGAACTGCTGGTGTGTGGAGACTCTACAGTGGAAGCTGAATCAATTACTAGACCAGAGCTGGTTGGTAACAGGGGAATAGCTGAAATTTCACTTTTCCAGGCATATAGTAATTACATGCAAAAATGTGATTTATGAGAATGCTTCGGTGTTTACTGCTTATCTCCAACCAAGCTTTAGAGGTCCTGTTGAGAATAACATAAAATTTAATATTTTGTTCCTGTGCAATAAACAGTAATTAGTAAGCAATTTTAATTTAAAGCCAGCTAGGGTTTTGCTGTTTACAATAACTAACAGACAATGACTAAGTGTACAGTATGTATGAATGAGAGATTAAAAATATTAATAATGAAGAAACATTAATGAAAGGATTGTTTTTCATTACATGACACACTCAGTACAAATGAACACATCCTTAAATAGGTTTTACAGGTTTAACTGCCTATTTCAGTTCCTAAGTAGGCAGCACTTGAAGTTATCCACTTCATCCTGCATCCTTTGCTTGCCATCCCAGTCCACCACATCACCACTTTCTTTTCAACAATTATGTAGCTCCCCTATCACCCCTAGTTTATTTAATTTTATGTTTTGTCTTGTTTTAAAACTATGGAGCACAACATATCTACTCTACTGAAGACTTGATGCCAGCCTTAGAGCCTTTTGTTAAAATACTATTGTAATACTTTATTGCCCTTACTCAACTGCTCTGTAAATTATCCAAACCCATTACTGAGGCAGAGTCAGTGTTTGAGCTCCCATAAGTTGTTCCTATGCATGGCAGAAAGAAAAAGAGCTTATATTTTAGTCATCTGCTTAAAAGAAGATTAGAGGTGGCATCTGTCTGTAATAGCTCTCTGGATTTATTTCTAAATTGATATTTAGAAAAGACAGAAAGCTTAATTCTAACTTTCAGTTCCAGCTTTTTGATGCAGAATTGCCTTCCAAGTATCTGCTTGGCTTCAGTGGGAAGCAATTTACTTTTAAATGGCAAATGGGGAATCTCCTTTGTTTGGGACGCAATTGAGTTTTGTTTGTTGACTGATAATATCAGTAGTAGAATTAAAAACTTAAGTTTTGAAGGCTGGAAGATTGAAAGAAATGAGAGTTAAAATAAAAACAGCAAGACACTTAAGGCATATCAGTGAAAAGGACCCAGAGGAAGTCATCAGTCAGTGATTTCTCCTGTAACACCTGATCTGCAGCAGCCTCCCCATCTGTTGTTTAGGTCTAAACATTTTGAAGTCAGACTATACTTTCCCTGAAATAATGATTTATTTATATTTTAAATGAATGTCTTCCTTCAGCATTCCCACACAAAACTCAGTCATTTGCAGAGAGACACAGAGCTGTTTCTGCCCTACCTAAACTGAACAATGTATTAGAAAAACCCCAACTGTTCAGCAGTTGTCGACTTGTCTGCCATTTCTATGTTCTACCTTAGAATTCTATTCTACTTAGAATTTTTCAAAGTAAAAATTCTTCTTTAGTTTTAGGTCTGTCCTTCTGTGCCCTCCTGTAACTGGTGGTGGAGGAGAAGGAGTTCCAAAGACTGACTGGGTTAAAACTAGTTGGAGAGGAGTCATCAGTACTTTGGGAAATTGGACATACATTGGGCCAGTTTTGATTTGCCTTGAAAAATTCAATCCACTAAAAAACCATGCATGATGAACAAGAGCAGAAAAATCAGTCCTCCAAACAGAATCACAGTAAAGAAAAGCACTTTGTCTTTTCACTAAATTCCACAATGTGGAACTGTCATCATGACCTCATTTAAAGTAGAGCCACTGCCTTTGACATGCAACTTCACACACTTGTTTGCAAGTACAACTCATGACCCATTTCTCCTCTTTAGTCCTGGTTTTAGGTAAAGGTCCCTTCTGGGACTGTCTGAAAAAAAGCTTTTAGAGCTAAAGGTGTGTCCATTATGTTGCTGCATCAAGGATGTCAATGACACAAGGTGAAAAGACCACCACTAAAAAGCCCTCCCAAACCCCCACCCTAAACCCAACCAAAAAACCCATTGAGTTTTGCCACAGAATAAAATTGTCTCTTTATTTTATGGCAAACTAGTGCACCTTGTTGCACAAGGTATCTTTGACACATGACCCAAATGAGTCACTTTTTATAGCAGTGACAATAATCTTTGACGTGCCTTAATGCAACGGACTACTGTTTTGATTAAGGCCTAGATTGCCTTGGCCTGTCTGATAACTCCTACCAAGGGCTAATTTTCACAATAAAGATGGGCTTTTAATCAAAGTTTTCTACACCCTGCAGAAAAAGCTTCTGATATAATCTTTATGAGGATTACTGGCTGTCTCCTCCAGTGTGCAGGGTAAGGCCGTCAGCCTCTTTGAGCAGCACAGGAAGCAAATCTATGGATTTGCTCTGCAGGAAGGATGCACCTTTCTAGTCCTCTGCTATTGCTCTGTCTCCTTACAGCTTCTTGTGTAGCAAAACTGACACCTGACCCACCCCAAATCTCAAAATTCATCTTGAGACAGTCTCCTCTCTAGTGAAGGCAAACTCAGACTGCCAAGACTCTGTCAAGCTTTCATAGGACAGTAACATTCACTGGACTCAGTTTCCTCTATACCAGAGGAGCTAAAGAAAAACAGCTTGACAGCAAGTAAATATTTAATTTATATTTCATTATCAGACTCACTAGATATGACCAGATATGGAAACTGGCAGAATTATCTATTATGTTTAAAAATGCAGTTTGAGGATAGTATGCAGAGTATAAATTATGTTCCACTTTTAATGAATGACATGAAACTTTCCAGAGGAGTATCAGTAACACAGAACCTCATGTGACCTATGCCTCTTTCTACTTTTTGGGAGGTTCCAGAGAGAGTATTCACCTGGAGCAGAGAGCCTCTGATCCAGTGAGCTCCCCTCACTGCTGGAATGTGACACACAGAAGTCCCTGGCACAGTGGTGACAGCAGAGGAAGGTGCACAGCGTGCATGTCCTGCAGTGCTGCACTGGCTGCAGGCCATGCAGGTGTCATGGAGCTCTCCTGAAACAGAGCCCCCATGGCTTGGGCAAGCTTGGAATTCTGCTTTCCTGGCTCTTGGGCTCTGAGCTGTGCCCAACCAGCAGCCTGGTCATAGATGTGAACTTGAGCTGTGCCTGCAACTTCACCTTGCATTGCCTTGAGGTGGTTGAGACAAATCACCTCTCCCCTGGCCTGGCTGGTTTCCCCAACCCCACACTCTCTCCCTGAGCCCTGTGTGCTCCAGCCCTGCAGTGCCCTAGGGCAGGATTAGGCCATTTGTTTATATATAAACACATGGCACACTCCTCCTGCACAAGTGTTTGTTTTTGCATAGCTGGCAGATAACAGGGCTGTAAATTTTATTGGTAAATATTATAAACATAGATCTATGATTTTTTTCCCCGTAAGAATTGTGGTTTGGGTTGGATTCTGATCTCACTTTTGCCAATTTTTTAACTGATTTACCAATCATTTACCCATGTGTGACATTAGGGTAAAACTTTATGGGTTGCTTTTCAATAGCACTAACATTACTTGTGGGTACTGTTTAACATAATATAAGCAATTAAAAAAAATCAGGCTATTTTTCAGCAAAGTGCAAATCCAGATTATTAAAATAATACATTTATTTCCATAATTTTCCACTTAATTCCTTATTTTATTTATATATCCTGACTGTAAAATGAGCATGACATTTTTCTGATGGTTTTTTGAAAACAACCCTTATCTGTTTTTCTCTATTCTGTACGTTTCTGGGTCATACCTTTTTCCAAAAACTATCTCTATCTAAATTACTATTAACACATATTTCTTCCCATTGTTTTTCCGTCTAGAGTCAGAATTTACCACCACAGAGAAGAACTACTGCTGCATTCTCTACAGTTCCTGCTCCACATTGTCTCAAACTGCTCAGGATTTTATGAGGTAATTTCAGCGCTGTCACATCACACTTGAAACAGAGTATCTAAAATATGTAATAGGTGTGCAAGAGTTTGCTCTTCTGTTCGTATCTTTGGACACCATGAAAACCCCTTTTCATCCATGTTCCCTTTCCATTACCAGTACAGATGGGTTTGGGATAGCAGATGCTTTTTTCACACTATTCTGAGTAGGTCAGAAGTTTTAATCCCCCAAATAATTTCAATTCAAATATGCCTTCTGAAGAAGAAAGGTGGCAGAGTAAAACTGAACATAACAAATACTGACTTCAGGGTGGTTTTTGGTGGTTCAGTCAATACTAAACTGATGAAAATAATCGAAACAGATGTAAACTATTTCAGAACACAGCTTTGCAGATTTAAAGAGGTTTTCATGATAAAAATAATGCATACTGTGTAGTTCTGCATGCTTCATGGCAATTTCCAACATTCTGAGACCATTAATATGCAGGACCTTTTATCCTTGGATTCTTAGGTTTCAGGCTCTGTCTGAAGTGGCATAAAAGGTGATTTTATTTATATTTGCAGTGTCATCATTTGTTGGTACTCACATGATCATGTGTTACAGAAGTGTTACAAGCAGCAGGGGAACAGAATTAATGCAGTTACAAACTGCATACCATAAACAATGGAAAATGCATTTACATTTGTATCACTGACTCAGCATTGGAAAGCCTCTATAAATGTGCATCATCAACATGTGAGTAATGTCCTAACAGGGTCGAGCTATTCCATGCAGCTCTTTTGGTTTTACCTTACAACTACCATGATATGCATGCTGAATTAAGAACTCTATTTCTTGTGCAGCTCACCTTTTATACCGTGGCAAGCTGTAGGGTGCACCTGTTTACCAGCAATAATCAGAAAAAACTGCAGAATGATCAGGGCTTTTAAAATTTTGGTCCATTCTGAGAGTGTTTCCTGCCTAAATAATGACAGATGCAGAAAGTTAAAAAGAAGACAGCTCCTGCTAAGTCTAAAAATCTGGATAATAAGGATAAAAAATAATATACACATATTTTTGTAAACAAATTCTGCTATTATAATTCTTTAAAGAGCCCTCACAATTCAGCTTGAAAAGGTCTGTTCAGTGGGAATGTGTGTTACTTCCTTTCTGCAGAAAGGGAAGGAGGGCTCATTGTTTCTTAGGGGACTGCACCAAGGAGATAATTAGAAGCTGTAAGAAATAATCACATGGATAGGATAAGGAGTGCAGGTGGTGTTCCATCTTTGATTGCAGGACAGGGACCTGCACTGAGTTCCAATTTTTAAGCAAGCTCACAATAACCCAGGTGTGCAGTGTCCTCGTCCTCTCAGGCACTGTCAGCTGTCAAGGTAACACTGCTGTGCAGGAGAAAGGGGAAAGGATTTTAAAGTCTCTGAAAAGGGACAAATCTGACTTTTGCTCATACCCTTGCCGGTGATTTTTTTAAGTGATCTCAAACACTCATTTGTAACACTGACTTACTGCCTCACGTCAGATATGTTCATTCATTCCAAACCTCAGTTTCCAAATGAGCAAAATGCAAATACATGCAGAACTTGCAGAAAACTGGTACTTTGCAGGGAAGCGTAATGAAGACAGTTTTATAATGCATTTTCCTTCCTTTGGAAGCAAAATATGCACTGGACACAAAGGAAATCATCAGTCTGCATTTAATACACACAGAATTATTCTCTGTCACATATTAGCAGTGTTCAAATTTAAGAAAAAGAACACCAAGTTTGTAGAGTCAATCCCTGTAATTGCTGTGAGAGATTAATTGTTCCCACTGCAGCTTTACCAGGCAAATGGACTTCTGTGGCTTCCTTTACTTTAAATGAGCTGTGCTGCCAAGTTCTGATCACCTCTTGCTTCAGTCCCAGCCAGGCAGGTTCCCCTAGAAAACAAACTAACAAATAATTTTAGAAGATACTAAGGAAAAGCTTGAATGCCTGGGCAAAAGACCTGACTGTTGGGCTTTGTTAAATGGCCTTTCTTTTTACACTGTGTGTGGAAAATGGATTCAGTCTTCCCCTGAGTTACTGGCATTTGTTTGCTCATTGTTTCAGACTGAATCCATAAGCTTTTAAACTTGGGCAAGACACGGAGGATGCATAAATCCTCTCTTTCTCCTGTTGTAGTCAGGGCATAGTGAGAGCACAGGGAATGGCTGTGATGGTCTCATGACACCTTTTCTTACTCTCTTCTGGCAGGAAAGTACAGACTGATGATAGGTTTAAAAAGTGAATAGTGACTTTTTCAGTGTTTCAAAATTAAAGAACTGGAAAAAGCGTCTAAAAACCTGGAATTTCTAGCAGACTTTTCAGGAGGTCACTTTGCAGTATCAGACAAATTACTCCTATGCTGCAAGTGTGGGCAAATTTGGCAAAAGTAGTTGAAGAACTCTGTGGTGAAAAACTGTTTTTCAGGTGCATTTTCCTTTTAAGGAGTAATTTAAAAAAGGAGAATATTATTTTCTTTCCAAGGGTGAAAGTAAAGGAGTCATGTTATTGATCAGAGGGTCTGTAGTTACAGCAATGGGCTCCATCTGGAGACACAGCTGAGTGCCATTTGAATGATTGCAGCAGGAGCAGACATTCTCCACCTGGGTTTAACCTCCAACAAATACAATTAGTGAAATACTGCTGCTCCCCAGGCTCGAGAACCCTGCAGAAACTCTGAGCAACAGAAGTGGATGTCACTATTTCACTCTGTGGGGTACAAGCAGATCAATTCACTTCACTTTAAATTTGTAATGCAGCTTTAGCTATACTGAGAGTTAATAACCAGCAATTGGCAAAAGCAGTAAATTCTGGCCCTTTACATCAACTCTGATGCAGTTTCATGATCAACCTTTAAAACTTGGCTGTTCCCTTGTTTATATTTAATTACCCGCACATTTAATTTTGATTGTTAATTTGTGCATGGCTCATTTTCTCTGTTCTATCAATGTAATTATCCCATTCTCGTAAAATAACTGTCAAGTCCAAAGTGCCTGTGTCTCCTTTCCAAGCCAAGTGTGCATCTGCAGTATGTGGACAAAGCCTGCAAAGACCCAGGGGACAGAGTGAATCCTGAGTGTTTGCTGCTCTCATTTCAGGTGTGAGCCCTGATTCAGTGTCACTTGTACTTCTCTGTTCATCACCTGTGGGAAAAAGTAGTGAGCAAGGAGGACCATGTTGAAATTTATACAACAAGCCCATCTCCCTTCTAACACACACCTGCTTTTAAAACTTTTGATGATTTGAAACCGCTTGAAATTTTCATAATTTTGTTTCCTTGGAGATGTGATGAAGGTGTCCCATAGAGCAGTTGCCCAAATGCAGAATTAGCCTAAAATTATGTGAGACCATGGGTGAGGTTTTGTGACAGAAACCTTCATGGCAATTTCAGTTTAAGTAGTTCCAGAGTTATTTCCCAGTCCCTGTCTGTTCAGTTTCATGCTTGTTCCACCAGTACTGCTCCTGCCATTAAACTCTCCAGCTTATTACAGGAATATGTGAAGAAGTCAGTGGATTCAGGATAAAATACTGACCACCCTTGCTTTTTGGTTTGGGTTGCTGTTTTTTCCTTACTGGGAAAACACTGAATTCAACAAGCACAACTTGGAGGCAATGGAGTGGGGCTTAAAATTTAATTTTCCCAGAACTTCAGGAGAACTTTAAGGGTAGCGCTTGCTTTGCATCATATGATTCAAATCCAACTTGTACATACCTCCAAAATTATTTGCACATAGTACACAGACTTGTGTGTTTTGTCCATACAACTGTCCACTGAAATCTAACATCAAACTTTTAATCAATTTCAGGTGAAAATTTCCTTTACAAATATAATCTGCAAACTCAAACTAGTTAATGGATGAATAATCTCAATAAATATCTAGTAAAAATGTGTAATAAAGCAGACAGTTTCACCGTTAGATCACATAGATAAGAATAACGATACCCCAACCACCCCAGGAACTCTCAAAGTCATGCAGAAACCACTGTGACACTAAAGTTCAAAATTTACAGGAAGTAGTTAATATTTCTGCTGTCACTTGTGTCAATAACCCCTAAACTTGGAAAGTTCTCAAGTTGCAGAGTTTTTGTTTGCTGTCCACACTGCAGGGTTCAGTCCTTTCTCTGTCACGTTTGTTGGTGTTACTCCCTCTGTATTTGGAATAACAGGACACTCCAGCCATCACCTGTCCCACATGGCAACAAGAAAATAGCAGCACTAGTAAAGGATTAATCTGACCACAACTGGTGGCATCTATTTCGTTTCATGTTCCAGAACTCTCATGTTTCTATCACTGCGTTTGTAACTTTGCTTTTGTGTAAGTAGACCTGACCTGTGCTATCCACAGCTTGCTTGACTGCTTCATTTTCATATTATCAGTTATGATCAACAGATTTTTCCACAGCTATGACCTTATTTTTCCCGTTCTGTGCACGGCTAGGAATGTTAAATACACTTGATAGAGGGGGGAGAAAAAGTCCGGATTGGCAGTGGTCTGAGGACTTTCAGCCTTTAAGGGCTACCTTACTAACTTGCCAGGGCCTCTTTGCATATTTATTTGCATAAATACTGTCTTCCAAAATTGCATAAAAGTTACAATATTTGGTTTAATGCTAACATCAGAAAATCAACTGAATTTACAATATTTGCTTTAAACAATGCACTATATGAAAACCAGAAATAACATATTGCAAGCAAACCTGCAGGTGAGTTACATTGTCTTATCCTTGCTCGAGGGCAGGAAATTACATGTTCTTTGGCTGCATCTACTTTGTATCAAAGTGGTTTAAAGATCTTGAAGGAGACACGTAACAGGAGAACAATGACTGCCCTGAGTACCCATATCTTGCAGAACATATCACATTGTTTGGCACATGTCTACTTAAGGTGCATGGGGACAAGATTAGATAAATCCAAATGTGAAAACAATCTTGCTCCATAACTAGCCAGAGTTAGCTCATATTTACCTCTTCCAAACAGAACAGGAGATGACTTGGTGCTCCTGGAAAAATGTTCAGGTTCTGTAAACTTTGCATTTTTCCTTAGAACAAATCAGAGATCCATGGAATTTCATTATTTAAACCAAATAAGAAGTGACCATCACCTGATTACTATTGAGGCCACACACATGATAAAACAGTCTCAGTGGAAAGCACAGCTCTTTCTGAGCTGTAGTTTTATGTTGTCTGCTGTGGTGCATGAGGGGGGATGGCTTTCAGTGCTAAGGGAAGAACAATGACCTAAGTGTGCCGCTTCTGAGAACCTGTGAATTTAGAACATACAAGACTGACCCTGTAGCAACCCAGCAACTTCTCTGTAAGTGACAAGAAAAGTGTCAGATAAATGTTGTTCCAAAGATTTCCTGTTATGGAGAGGGAGAGAGATTAAATACTTGATGGAAATTAGTTAGAATCATGCAGCATCCCAGGAACCAATAGTTTTCAATACTTGCATTTGCATGCAGGATGTCTGTTCACTGTCTTTCTAAGTGCTGTTTAGTCCACATAAGGAGACACGTGTTTCCTTTAGCATGCATGTTTGCATTGTCAGCCTGATGGATTGCGTGGGAATGAATCCAATAAAATTAAATGAAAAATAATATTCATTTATGGTACCTGTACCACTCATTAAAGTACTCCTACTCAATTTAAATTAAGGAAAGATGTGTGGTAAGGCCAGCTTATTAATACTAATTTTAAGTCATCTGGGTAGAACTCTTTCTTTAAGATATTTCCTATTAAAATTTGTAATATCATAGAATCTAAAATCCTCACCTCAGTGAAAATGTTACCTATTTCACTGTAGAAGGGAAATCAGCATGCAAGTTTGTGGGGTTAAAGAACTATGAGCATACCAAATGAGTAACTCCAGTCTGGCAAAATTAAGGAGCAGGTCCAGGAGAATTCCTCACACCTGAGCTAAGCAGGGCTGTTCACAACTGAGGCAGGCCTAGGGTAGGGAGGGACCCCTACAAAACAACAGACAGCAAGAGTGAATAAATATCAAACTCCTCATCCTTTCTTCTTCCATGCAAGAATTGTGTTAAACTGGTTTGTTTTTTAATAACAGTAAGATTTATACTTAGAGATCTGCCTGCTTGTGATACAGTTAAGTATATCGTGTGGGTACAACAGTTGAAGGCAAGTTAGATGATGGCTTTATCAGCATTAAATAACCAGGTTCCCAGCTGACAAGAGAAAAAGATATCTCTCCACCTTCTTTGAACTTCTTGCATTCTTAACATTCCTTCCATAAATCATTTAATAGCTGCCCTATTCATAGGAAAATGTATTGCTGAAGTTAAACAGTGGTTTTTCTCCTTCCACTCTCATTGGAGAGGAGCATAATAAATGATGCCTGATTTGCATGCAAGTTTGCATACACAAAACCCTTGTCATGAAGTAGCAAACAATAAACTGCTCATGTCAGAACACATTGTACAAACAGCAGCATCAAATAGCTACTGAGCTGAATTATTACCCTGGTGTGCTGTGGTACTGAGACAAATCTACAGCTCTGCAAAGGCAACAGAAAGGATAAGCTGAGCAACTTTGTGTCTGTCATTGTGCTCCAGTCCAGATAACCTCTTTGTGGGACATCCTGACTCCAAGGAAGTTCTGAGGCCCAGACGAACCTGTATGCAGAATGTATAGAAAGGTTTCCCTGATGACACAGGTCAGTTTTCCATGTGGTGCCTGGAAGCTTCCATCATTCAGGTACTGGGCAATGCCCAATGAGGTTCCCTGTGTCGTGTTGCCATGAAAGTATCAGCATTACACTATGGGCAGGTTGCTCCTGCAGCTGGGGGCTTTACAGGGATGAAGTGTGTTACTAATCCAGCTGTCATAGGTCACCTACACACGATTTCAAGCACTGGGGAAAGCTCTCCTGGTGTGTCATGGAGTTACAGCAGAACTTCTGACAGCTCCTCATGCAGAGCTTGATGCTAACATCTGTTACTCCCTGCACACCTTACTTACCTTCTGGAACCTGCCAGAGGAACAGAAGCAAGGGGAGCTAATTAGTGGAACTCATCACTGGTAACGAGGAGGCAGCAGGACAGATCTGTAGCTGCAAAGGATTGAATGAGAGGAGTTGGAGCAGTTCAGGGCAGTTGCAAAATCAAAGCATGCCTAACATGAAGAATACTGCTGGCTGTCACATAGTGAAAGCACTTTTTAGAAGACTGGAATGGCTACTTTTAGAGTTGCCTCAACTTGACACCTTTCTTCTTAAAGAGCAAAGGCTATCATGTGCTGCACAAGGGTAAAACTGCTTTGCTGCAAAGATATTAGCAGAGAATTTAAAAAGGATCAAAACTATGCTGAGGTAAAGCACAATTTGCATTGCAATTTAGCTAACACAAGACATGTAAAAATTTATTTTAGGGAGGTATTCTGAAAATGCTTTTGCACAGAATATCAGCAGGCAGGATATTTGGCAAGTACCCTTAGGAAGGGTTGTTTGTGTAGATCACAGTCCTTACCCCTTAGAACTGGACTTGCAGTATAAATAAGAAGAACTAAAGTGTTTTCCTGTCCAGGGCATGACAGCCCTGCAGCTTTCTAGCCCATGACAAGCACCAGCTGAGATGTATTTAACAGCAATACCTCCAGGACTACAGCAACAGTCTTGCAGCTGTCAGCACTTCAAGCAGGGAAAGCGAGAGGTTCCTAGAAGTTTACAGCAGGTTTTTGGTTCAGACCTCACAGATCCAGAGGTGTGGTACAGAGGCAAAAAATCACACAGGTCCAGGGCAGCTCTTTTAAAAGTCCTTCAGAAAGACTTGTAAGGATTGCTGCAAAGTGTTACAAACTGGAAGGGCTAGGAATTGGCAAACCTACTGGGAAGAAGTTGTTATTTTCCTCCCCTGGGAATGCTTTCACATGAAGCAACAAAGCAACTATTGACACTACTAAACAGTGGAGAGTTTCATAGTGTATCCCCTCATGAGGGAAAGCTTGGTGCACTGTAATTCAGAGTGACTCTGGCAAAGTCCCCATTGCTGTTTACGGGAGAAGTAAATACTGTAAGACCTGAAATGTGATTTTCCTATACAGGGGATACCTTTGTCATGTTTGAACAGGCTGTAACATTTAAGCTGTCATCAGTTTATCATCTGGAAGCTCAGGCATTTGCAATCTTGCAGTTAAACCCAAATCTTTAAACCTTGTGGCTTAAATGACTTGAGTTGTAGATGGGGCTCCAGCGGCACTGCTGGGGCACAAAGGACCTCAGCACAAGAGAACCTGTTATTGCAGGACTCCAGGCTTGCAGCTGATCCCATAACTGAGGCAGTGGTACAAGGAATCCCTGTGTGCCCAGACCTCTGCTGTGAACCCCGAATCTCTCCTCTCCCTGGCACTAGAGCCAGGGCTGAACAGACTCCAGGGCTGCAGAGCAGGACAAAGAACAGGGACACTGGAGCAAGAACCCGTGGAAGGTGTTTCTAATGGGATCAATGACAGTGAAGCTGCCCCTGGGATTCAGCAGCAACATAGCTCAGACTTATGCAGGAACTTGTTACTCATTAATCATTAGTCAAGACACACTGCCTGCCAGTGGAAGCTTCTAATATTTGCAGTTTTGCTGTGATATAGAAGGAAAGCAAGTAGTAACCTATTCTGGCATTTTAGGGCTGGATGTGTTTGTGGGGAGATTGGAGCAGCCTGTGAGGGTTAACATTTAAACCAGGAACAAATAATTGCAGAGTCATGAAACACTGTGTCCATGGTGGTGTGTGAGGACAGCTGTATCTCAACACAAAACACATTCTAAGAATGAAATAATCAAGAATCTTAACAGAGGAAACTATTCAGAGTTCCTGGAGCCCAGAATCTCTTTTTGAGCAGCATCAGTAAATGCATTTATTAATCAGATTATAGATCTATAAATATCAGCAATATTTAAAATATATTTTAATTATGGGTCCAATTTAGTGGCTTCTTTAATAGCATCCTTAACAACAAACAAACATAATAATAGGAAAAAACAAAAACCCAGATGCTCTTCCATCCAAAATCCTTACACTGATCATGTTGGTAAAATACCGGAATGGGAGCAGTTCCTTTGGCAGAGCAGTGCTGCTGCTCATACAAGAATAGCTGCTAAGTTTCCTTGCAGGTGCTTCACTGATATGCAGGAGTTCCAGGAAGGCATTGACATGGCTGGTTAAAAAACCAGTTCTCTCTGAAAAACACTAAAATACAGATGAAGATTTGTTTCATTACAAAGTAGTTCTGTTTTGAGGAGAAATAGGATTACAATGCATGCAATCATCTTTCTACTCCTCCTTGAAGAGCTGCTCCACCAGCTGAGCTGGTGTGCTAAGGCAGCTCAGTGGCTGCAGGGGAAACAATTCCTTGGTGTCCAGGAAACCCACTGGAGAATAAACCTTTTTCTGTGGAAAACTGGAATTTGGCAGCACTTTCTCAGCATGCAGAAGCCAAAAGTGATATTGGGTTGACAGCAGCTGGGAAGAAATGAGGCACAAGCTTGTTTTCATGCCCACCTATATGGAGTTCTATTATTTGGGATTGGGCACTGGGAGAGTCAAATAAAATGCTGAGTGACAAAGGAGTTGCATTTTACCCTCTGCTGTCACTTAGTGATGTCATTCTTCTTACTTTGTTTTCCACCATTTTTCCCACACACTTTTAGTTTTTAAGTTCATAATAGAACTTTTTTGATTTCAGCACAAAAGAAAACGATCTCTGTGAGTTTGTGGACCATATATTCCACAGGAACTGTGTTTCTGAGTAATTTGTGGCATGTCTGCTGAATCCAAAGCATAATCACAGTGGCTGAACACATTTGTCAGTTTTAACATGAGCAGATCTCTGTGACAAATGCTGCCACTACTGAGTTGCAGGGCACATTGCAGCCCACCCAGCAGGCTGAGATTCTCAAAGGTTAGAAAATTCCGAGGGCAGGAGTTACAGCTCAGGCCTCAGCACATGCCTGATTGAGAGAAACTTACAGTGATTGCACAAGGACACCACCAGAAGGGCATTTTCTCTTTTTATTGAACAAATGTGTAGTAGTGCAGGTAGGCTTCAACTCCCAAGTGGCAATTTATTATAGGGGATCTAAAACTAGGAAAAGTCAGAGCAGCCTTGATAGTGAAAAACTTGAAACATGAAAGAAATTAAATAATAAGAATGCAGGAAAATTGCAGTCGTATTAACTATAATTGACATGTGAAAACAGTCTGCTTTCTGAAGTTTTAAATGATTGGCACCACTTTGCTCCAGCAGGGAAACTCCAAGGGTGATTTTTATTTAGTATTTTGCATAATAGCAGCCAATTATAATTGCCAGGCATGCAAATAATGGTGGCCTGGACATGTCATCTCAGCATCTGACCTTGTGCTACCATTCCCCTGCTCTTCCTCACGCAAATTGCTCGAGTCAAACTGGAAAGGAGACTTTTAAAGGCATGGGTAGTACAGTACAAACAAACACAGGCACACACTCCTATACAAATGCTTTATTAAAAATGCTCCTGGGATTATCCATTTTGAGATATTACTCTACATAAATGTGGAACTCTAGTCAAGTCTTGGTTTAAAAAACTTCATCTGTATTTTGAAATGTTTGTCGCTACAGTAGAGTGTAGGAAAAATAAGAATTATTTACACCAGGACGAACAGCACGGACTTTACAAAATGAAGAAAAATACAGTACAGAGGCTTTTTACAATATCTGGAGTTGATGCTCTGAAAGATCCAGCCTTTGAAACTGAAATACAGAGACAGTGAAACTTCTTACCTCCCTTTTCTTCTTCTCTCACCTCCCACCCCAGTATTCAAACCCTTTACTCAGTAGAGATGATTTATGTAGAATGTTAAGATATTACAAATATATTTTCTTCTTAGAAAAAAACATGTCTTAAATATATATATATTTATATTTTCAGGACAGATCCTTTTTCCCTTATGTGACTAGATTTGCATGTGTAAGGAATAAAATTGACCCTGTAATTAGAATTGAAAACACAAAGATCCAACAGCAGAAGACAATTCCAGTGTATTTTGTTATGCTTCCCTTCAGCTTCAAAATTCCTGTTGTGTCCATGATGATGACAGTTTGCTGCACAGCCACATTCCCCCTGGGACTGGAAGGGAGTCAGGTTTTAGACAAGTCTGCACTGGTGTGAGGGAAAGCCAAAGACAGCACTCACCATTCAGGTGTTGGTTTTTTCTCACTCTACAGTGGTTTTTATTATGGATCCTGCACTGTTCAGGAGAGCTTTGGCCAAATAAGAACTTGCTGAGCATTTTGTACAGGCAGCCTATACCTGAAGACAGGATATTTAAAGGTGCAATCACATTTCTGTTATCACTTTAAAAATGACAGCAATGTTAGTGCCATTCCAGAAAGAGCTTCCTGCCTAAGGCAAATTGTAATTTCTCAAGGACTTCCATAGAGGACCCTGGTTGGCAGCAGTACAAGCAGTGTCTGAGGAGAACTTTTCACTGTTCTTCCTCTTCTGGTCCCAGATTTTTCATGTGGAGCTGCCCAATGTGGAGTGTTTGTGATTTCAGTACAATGAGTAACAAGTTTGTGGCTGTCAGGAGGATGCAGTGTGGCCCTAGAGACAAGAGGCTAATGCTAATCACCTGCCTGAATGGATCATTTCCTCTCATAAATAACTATCCTTTAGTGTCCTAGAATCCTTCATTTAAACCTCTGTCCCTTCTCTGGAGTACAGGGTGTTGTTTGTGCTGAGGCTGCTGTAAAAATGGGTGTTAAACTGGTTGAGCACCGAGTTGCTGTGGCCAAGGTGACCAGAGGGCATGGAATTGGACCACTCTCCCACACCATGGCTGGGGACGCTGGAGAGTGGGGAGTAGGAATTGAAGCCTACCATGTTCTGCCCCATTTTGTCAATGGGGTCAGAGCTGAGTCCCAGGGGCCCGGAGCGGCTCCCTGAGCTGGAGCCGTGCATGTAGGCGCTCATGCTGGAGAGGAAGTTACTGAGGCACGGGCTGCTGGAGGAGGGGGGAGGAGATCCTTTCTCAGGTGAGTTGTCAGTCCCAGGTGGGGAGTTTTCCAAGATATCCTGATGCTCTGCAGCTTTGGGGCTGCCAGTCAGGGCACTGTCCTCGGATTTCTCAGTTGCAAGAGCAGCAGCACTGGCCTCAATGTCAGATTTCCTCTTCCGCTTCCTGCGAAAGTTTCCGTTGTCAAACATCTTTTCACAGTTCGGGTCCAGAGTCCAGTAATTCCCTTTTCCTGTCAAAGGAAAAAACCCCACACTTTTAGTTTAAAAACATGCACACAAACAAAAAAAAGCAGACATTTAGGGCTTTGCAGTGTTTCATTTCACAGAAACAGAACAATTGCATGAGCAATACACGTGTATTTTTAGTCACTCAGAAGTACAAGTCTGTTGAATCAAGAAAAAAAAATTAAAGCTCAGGGTCTTACCCTGTAGCCCTGATTCTTCACACAGGCAAAACTACAAGTTGAGTCACTGGGAAGCCTTTTTGGTTTGTTTTCTTGGTAAGGGGAGGAGGTTTTCAGTATACAGCTGGTCTTCTGAATTTATGGCAGAGAGTAATCAAATCCCACACTGGGCTGCTCTTCCAGATTCAGTGGGGTAGCACAGGTTTCTAATAAGATAGAACTGGACTTTTGGCTCTCTGTTGCAGAATTATTTGAATGAGATTTTAATGTTCTCAATGGTTCTTAACCGCTATTGATAGGAAACAATGAATAAAGGAATATCTGACAGCCAAGGCATTGGTAATGGCAGAGGTGTCATTCCAAGAAAACCACTAATTGAAACCAACAAAACCAAAGCAGCCTGCTCTCCTCTTGATAATTAATGCTGACTCCCTAAAGCCATTGGATTTCTTTGACAAATCCCCTTCCCTTGAATTCCCAGTTAAGTTTGACATAAGTCACACATTACACCAAATTGGTTCTGAGTGTGCCTTGCCCAGTTAAATGATCCTGTGCGTGCTGAGCCTCATGCTCAGCTCATTGATCCATTCTCAGCAAGACCTAGAGCAGGACAGAATTCCCTTCCCTCCAGAGATCTCACAGCAGCACTGATTCACACCTCAGCTGCTTTCTCAATCAGCCTTTTGAAAACAAAGTGCTACTGTGTCTGGGCTATGTCCTGTATCTGGGCTACTGTGTCTCTTTACACTAGGTATCTGAAAATCAATCAAGTTTAATTAGAGGTGGGGAAAAAGGGGGAGAGGGCTATACCTGGATCATCTTCATCTCGAGGCACCTTCTTGAAGCAGTCGTTGAGAGACAAGTTGTGCCGTATGGAATTCTGCCAGCCAGCTTTGCTTTTGTTGTAGAACGGGAAGTTGTCAGCCACGTACTGGTAGATCTGGCTCAGTGTCAGCCTCTTGTCAGGTGCCCCGTGGATGGCCATGGCAATGAGGGCAGAGTAGGAGTAAGGTGGTCTCACCAACTTCATGAGCTCCTCTTGGGACGGGAGGGGAAGCCAGCCAAGGTCAGTTCCCCCCAAGCCGTGCATGTTAGGCAAGAGCTGCCTCTGCATCCCGTACGACTGAGGAATGAAGGGACTGGCGTTGGATCCCGGCAGAAATGTTGGTGGTGGGGTAATGGAAGGTCCATTCAGCCAGAGGTAGGGATTGGGAGTGGCGTTGTAATCCGTTGTCTCAAAGGTGCTGGGTCTCTGGGGACTCGGGATGTTCTGTGGGTGGAAGAAGTTCTCGTAGTAGATATTCATCTCCGGGGGCTCCTGGCCGATGTTTGGGAACTGTGGGCTGCAGCGCGGAGGGGAGTGCGTTTGTGGCTCAAAGAAGCTCATGCTCTACCCCAGGTGCTGCTGAGCTGTGACACACCTGTGCTAGTGCTCCTTTCCCGGGACAGGTGCATCACCTGTGCCCTTCCCTAGGTACTTATGCACCTGTAAATGTTTCAGCCTGTGCTGCAGGCTCCACCCCGCAGCCCTGAGTGGCTGCAGATGAGGACGATATCCTTTTTGGAATGCTGGCAGTCCCAGTCAGTCATTGATGTCACATCAACCAAATGTGAAAGTTACAACTGTTTATCTTCTTACATGAATGAAGGAATTTTCCACTAGTGTGATGCATATGAAGAAAGCCTAAGGCTTCTTGAAGTTAAAACTCAGAGATCCTCCTCTTGCTACCTTTCACAGTGAAGCTTTAGCATTTAGTATTTTTATCTTATTAAAGAAAAGCCATTTTGTGCTGCTGTTAGAAACACCTCAGAATGCAAAAGCCATTGTTGCTAGTCAATGAAACAGTAGAGATATATACTTAAAAAAAAAAAAGAAAAGAAAAAAGAAAATAAAAGGTCAGACCTTTTCCTTTTGTAACTTTAATTGCAGACTTGCTTGCACTTCCCCCGAGGCAATCACAGTACTACAGGCAAATTCTGTAGCTGGTTACTCACGTGAGTAATCTTACTGATATTAATGGAATTAACTCCCTAAAGTAAGGATTAATCTTGTGAGGAAAAAATTTCAAGCTTAATAATCAAACCTTTCTTTGGAGCTTAAATTGGTTGAACTGAGCTGGGAAATAATTTTTTGCTGCTTCCTCTTTGCTGCAGGATTGGTGCAGAGAACCCAAGATACCTCTCAGCACAATTTCCAAACAGGAAAGCAATGACAGCGTTTGGCACAGCTCTTTTTAGCCAAGTTCCAATAACTTCATCTGCATCCATGCAGACAAGAGCTGATTCCTTAAAATTAAGTAATAAGGAAAAACCTCTAGCCCTGTGCATTTGAAGGAGGAAAGAGCAGAGCTGTAACCTCACCACCCCTGTCTGGGGATGGCAGCTCTTCACTGCATGAACGCCTGCGCTGGGGTTAGAGCAGAGCTGCAGTTCCCTTCACAGTAATATTTGCATATATTTTTTGTGATTAAGGCACATACATAACTTATAACTCACCTCAGCTTTAATATCCATACAATTAAATATTTGACAGGGCCTTCCAGACAACTCTTGTCCTGTAATTTCTACAGAAACACCAGTTTTGACCCATGGATTTGAATTCCTGACTGTACCAAAGGCCTTTTGCTTTGTCCCACATTCCTCTTGATCATTTGTGCTGCAGCACAACCACCAAGACTCCCCACTCCATAAGCATTAGTGATTCACCAATGTCATGTCCATATTGTTGCTTTGAAAGGTAAGAAAAAATATTCCACTGGAAATCCTGCTGAAATACTGAGTACAGAATGACAAAGCAAGCCAATTTGCCAGCTCAGAAATGCAGTTCTACAGCTGTTACTTTAAAAATCCACGCTTTCACTGCACAGAACATAATTTGTACCACAACAAACGAGCTGCTACTTTAATTTGAATGGCTGAGAGCTCAGAGTATGTAAATGCTAAATAACCTGTGCAGAGACACACATTAAACAGACAACAGTTAAGTGGAACATAGTGGGACAGGCTTATTTTCTAAGTGACAACTGCTGTGCAAAAGGTGACTTGGACAAAAAAAAAAGAAAGAAAGAAAAAAAATTAATTTTCAGGAGCTGATAATGTGAGTGCCTCCCTCCTCAAGGAATCCGTCTGAAATAATACTTTTCACCATAAGAATCTGAGTTACAAACATGCAAAATGCTGTTTGAGCAGCTTCCTAGTTAACTTCCTGACAAGTAGATACATTTTAAAATTATATGTGCATTCCTGCAAATATTGATACAAATATTGCTAGTAACGCCCTCTTTATTTACGGAAGAGTCAATGGAACAAAACATTTAAGAAACATGAGTAAAGCCACATTTACAATTAACTGAAGACCCACAATATAGTGAGAAAAGTAAACATAATACATTTTTGACCTGCTCAACAAATTAGGTTTTTGCCAAAAAAACTCTTGAAAACAGGAAAAGCTTGTAAATTTATTCCAAGAAGTAAAAATCCAGCTAACTGCACCATGGACTTTGATGAGTGACATCTAAATACTTACTGCCTGAGGTGCTCTGCATGCAGTTACAATAAAAATACACTCAAGTGGGTGCTGAGTGAATAGAGGCTTTGAAAACAGCCCAGGCTTTACAAAGAGAAAAAGCATTACTGCTGCAGCCAGGGACTGGTGGAGGCTGTAAAATTTCCTCTGCCGATGACTCTTGGTGAAATTCTGTGCAGTGCATTGAGCAGGGCGAGCCCGAGCTGTGCTGTGCCACTGCTGGGGATGCACAGCCCTCCCACCTGAGCAAAGTGTCCCACAGAACCCAGCAGTGCACTGGGCTGAGGGTGGCCAGTGCTGCTTTTACAGCAAGGAGTGCAGAGGCACCTCTGGGCTGCTGCCCACGGAGCTGTGAAAGGGAGTGCCAAGTCTGATCCTTCCCTGGCACAGCTTCCAGCATGGACACGATCCCAGCAGCAGCATTTCCCTTCACTGGCTGGGCCTGATTTACTCACACCAGAGTATAAACAGTGCCAGGATAAAGGTACGTTGTCAGTGCTCTGGGCACACCTTGCTGCTGCAGGGTCACTGCAGCACACACTCCTGGGCAGCTCTGCTGCTGCAGATGCTCCTTTGCAGGCAAGGAAGCAGCAAAGAGAGAATCAACTCTGTTCAAGCTGTGGTGGCTGAGAATGGGAGGTAATTGAGTTTAGCCAGGAATATTGTCCTGGGGTTCTCACCACTGAGACTCTTCCTTTTGGAAGGGCTGAAAGAAGGTAGCAATCCCAGAAGTGGAGAAAAGAGAAGGAAAACTGTTGAGGCTTCCATATAAAGAGGCTGGGAAAAGGTGGCATTCTGTCGAAGCTACACTAACAGATCTTGTTTAGGGATTAAAAACTCTGTCAACTGGAGGCTGCTGCTGGAGAGAGTTTAATGATCATTATTTCCAAATGCATTGGGTCAGTAAGGTCTGACTAGGCAGGGTGCATGGAGTTTTTAACATTTCTTTTTACTGCAGTACAGAACTGCACAGCCCTGAGTGTGTGTCTCTACCAGCTGGAAGCCTGGACAGCCACAGATTTTTGTCAGACCAAAGACTGGTGACAACTCTTGTGTAATACAAATATTTGCTTCTCTCAATTTCTTGAGTGAAGCTCCAAAATCTGCAGGGTTGAGGCCAAGCCCTGGGAGAGCCATTGTTTTCCATAGGTTTTTTTTTGTCAGCTCCTGTACCCCTTTACTCCAGACAACAGTAATACTTCTTCTCACTGACTACCCTTTTATAAAAGATAATGTCTGAAATCTTGGGTTAAGAAAAGTTCAGTTTAATTTCATTTTAACTCAGATTCCCCAGCATTTCCACTTATATTCCACAGTAACCTACCCATGCAGTGTTTCTGAAATGCAGTGACTTGGGAGAGGTGTGCACACACCAGCACACAGTTCATACAAACTATTCCTGTGGTCACAAAGAAGAGGGAAAAATTGTTTTTAAAAGTAAAGAGACCATACACAAGTCAATAGTCCAAGCAACCCACCTTGTTTCAAACAATTCACACCCCAAATTCAGAAACAGCTCAGTATCCATCAATAAGACATCTTCACAGTGAAAAATTCTGTATCTTCTCAGTTGTCCAGTAGATTACTTTTGGAAGTCTTCATGTCTTATTCCACTAATCATCTGCCCAGCATATCCATAAAATAAACCACACCATGAGAAGGAACAGGGTGTAGCAGGCAAAACAATGTCATCTCAAGGACATTACAAAAGCCTAAGAAATGTAGAATACACCATTGCAAAACAAGGGAACTGAGCTTTATTTCTAGAAGGGCAAGTTGAACATTAAATTAATGGAAAAGGCAATATCATTTGGATCTGTGCCATAAGTGCTGCAATGCTAGAATGCCCTTAGACTTTTCAAGTCGTCCAGAACAAAATCACTGTGGATTTTTGAAGCAACTTTATAACTGGGTTTTTAGAAGGCTGTGAAACTTTGTAAGGGCTCATGGCTGCTCTCTGACCACAAGAATCATGATAATAAAAGTAGTCATAACCCCCACAAAAATGTAGTCATAACCCCCACAAAACCCCCTTGCACATCTCCTAGCATATAATAAATATGGTAGAGGGGATCAGGTGTCCCCTGACTCATGTATCAGTTGTGACAGACCCCAGGCAGGCAAGGAATCCATAGCTTCCCTTTGGCTGTCACGGGATCTGCTGTGCTGAGGGATACAAACCTGTTCATATTTGCCACAGAGGGGCAGAATCAACCTGGGACAAATCCTTCTTATGGTAGAGCCCGAGTTGTCCCTCCCAGTTATAGGAAATTAATACAGATATAGACACTTCAAACTATCATACTTTGACAGCCTCATTGCTGCTGCAGCTCCCGAGGACAGGACAGGATTCCCTCTTTCAGATCAGCTCCTTGTGCTTCTCTCTCACCACTAAATGTGTGTTTATATGAGAAATCAATGGTGCTAAAATCAAATGAGGTCCTGTATGAACATCAACATGAGTACCAAAGAAATTAATCAGTACACTTCAAAACCCTTCAAAGTTTAAATTCTTGTGCATTTCAGTGAAATGAATGTATTCATTTAAATGCATTTCACTGATGCTTTTGTTTCAGTTACATTTCAACATCAAGGTATTTGCTGGCATGGATAAACCACCTCCTCCCACTCAATTCAAATGGAGAGCTCATTGAAAAGACACTTTAGAACCTCAGATTTTTTTCAGAAAATGCAACTTCCTTTTTTAAGGAAAAATGTTTTTCTCAGTGTTCTACATCTTTAGTACTTGCACGGCACAAACACTTGGGGAAAATGAATTAGAAACTAAAGCTGGAAAGCGAATTGGTGCAAGCTCAGGGAACTTCCCTGGACACACCCAGCCCCAGATAAACTTCAGGCAGTTTTATTGCAGCCAGGGTTTGAGTGCAGTTAACTGAGACAACCTCACCTGCGAACAGGCTGATTTAGGGCGCTGTTAATGCTGGCACTTCCAGGAGGTGCGCGGATTTCCCCGGTGGCCGGGCAGGGAGAGCCGCGACACGGGCAGAGCATCGCGACTTTCTATCGTCCCCTGGCGACAGCGCCTGGGAACGCACGGCTCTGTGCGGACCTGGCCGTGTCAGAATCCTTCCTTTGCTTTGCAATTCTGTCTGGAAATTCTATTAGATTTAGAGAGATGTCTTTTGTTTTACATTAGTTTCCTTTGCCTGTTGTTGTTATTGTTGTTTTTGTTGTTGATCCAGCCTGATTTCCAATATTCCTCTTTTCCTGTCCTGTGGAAGAAGTCCAAATGCAGTTGTGAAGACTCCACCAACTCAGGGACTGTGCTCGAGTGCTGCTGGGTGTGTCAAAGCAACTGAAGTAAAAACTTCACATTCCTCATTATTTGTAAAATCCAGGTATCCAATCATAACATACATTAGTGTGCAATAAAATACCATACAAAATACAAGGTTAAAAGATCTGTACCTAAAGCTACTCTGTCTGGGGCTGTTTTCTTATATCTAAAAACATATAAATATCTAAAAACATATGCATAACACATTCTGCAGAAAGTCTTCCCTCAAAATATCTGTTAAACATGAAAAATAGTTTAGACTTTTTCTAGTTACAACAGTACAAAATTTGTACTACCTCACCTACATAAATCTTTTTTGGCTGCTGGCCTGCCAGAGCACAGATCCCTTAAATGACTCTTTTGTGATCCCCATCAACTATCCTGTCAGACACCATTGAAACCCATGGTGGCACCATCAGCAGCCACCTACCATGAGCTGAGCTAATCCAAGCAATGGCAAGGCCTATCAAGGGTTAACTGTGGATGAGAGTTCAGTCATGCCTGCCACATGAACCTGGTACTGAATGCAGGTTGAATCCCCACACACAGAATGGGGCATTGGGAGCTGCAGGATGCATTAATACACATGAAAAAATCGTTATCACAGACAGTGAATTTGTTCCAGCTCAGACACTCACAGAGGCTGTCTCATCACAGGGTCAGCCACAGGAAAACTCCCTCATGGCACACAGAAGCTGTCAGCTATCCTGGAAGACAAAAATCTGCACTGAAAAAGGATAATCCTATGCAAAACCTGATCAGATCAAACTGTCCTCACTTTAAAACCTTGATTAAATTTATCTAACATTTAAAAGTTTATGAAATCCATGGCCTGCCTGAGGTTTGTTTGCAGAGCAATTCTTGGTTTACAGTGTTAATCTTTAGCACACGCTGCATCAGGAGAGCAAATCAGAACAGAAAATTACACTCTGAGTCAATAAAGAGCAAGTCCTCTCCTCACCCCAGAGCAGGAAACGCTGCCAATGCTGAAGTCCTTCGAGTGAGGGCAGCCCCTGGAGTGTTGCTCAATGTTCCCCCTCAGAAGGACCTTGAATGCCTAAGATCAAGTAAGAGCTGAGTTCTGGCAGGGAAATACAAGTTCTATGGAGTGACTACTCCAAGGCACCTGGGATAGACGGCTGCAAGCTTTTTTTCATGGAGGTTTCCATATTCCTTAAAAAAAAAAAAGATGTATCTAAAAAGATGGACATGTCCTCATCCAAAAAATAATGCAGAAAAGAATCCTTTAACTGTTTCATTTTCCTCCCTCCTCAGAAACGGTTTAAAAAAATGGGTGGTGCAAAACACAAGTTGGGTCTAAATTCTCTGATTCCTCTTGATTTCTAAATGAGGAAGATGCTGTATTTGGTTAAGTTGTTCCTTTTATCTTCCCCCACTCTGGAGACCTGGCCTGTGCTTTTGTTTTAAGCAGAATGCCCTAATTTTGGATGATTCCCATTGACATTGGCATACGTGGGATCAGTCTCTGGGATAAATGTTCCATCATTTCAATAGTTTTGTACTGAAGCTAGAACAAAAAAAAAGGATCCTCTGGTATTTTTATGATACTTGAGCTAAAATCCTTGAAAATGGCAGAGGAAGTCAGCAAGAGAATTATGTGGTTGGGAGCCTTTAAACACAACTCCTAGACCTCAGCTGACTTAAACAGAAACCAGATTTAATAAAAACCAAAGCCACCTTCTCTTTCCTATCATGCTATTTTAAAAATGTATTTAACACCTCTTCTTTCTGAAAGTGCCCTCATCCCATGACCAGGGTGGAACAAATGAAAACAGAGATCCAATGATGTCTAATGTGTCAATGGACTCCTCACAGAATAATCAGTGTGGCACCAATATCCCCACTGGGGATTGGGAACAGTTGATTTTTAATGTCTTTTCCAACCCAAACCATTCTTTGATTCTACTCACCCACAATTTCTACTGTCTAATAAAGGTTACAGGCTGTGTGTGATAGAGATAAAAGTTCAATGTCGAGCAGGTACACAGGTCTATCACACATTCAACTTCCAGAACAATGTGTTCCTAAGGTCTGTAAAATCTTTAATAAAACTTTCCTTCCTCCTCAGAAACTTGATCCTTATTGACTTAGACTCTGACCATTTTCCTATGGCTCACACCAGCTAATTTTTAATGAGATTTTAGGGCATTAATTTCCCCCCAGAATGAATATTTAAGTCATAATTTCATAATGACAGCTTAGTACAACTTCATGGCACAAACAAGGGCAGGCTGGAGACCTAAGTCAGGTGAGGATATTCCTGAATACCCCGATGTGGGTAAATACCAACATTTGCTGTGTGTGAGCAGAGCTTGTGCTGCAGTGACACAGCAGCTCCTGGGGTTGCATCAGCACCTCTAGCATGGTGCTACACCCCATAGAGACACCCAGCTACCTGTGTCTGGCTGAAAATGAGATTTCTAACTGAACTACATTGTGCAGCTTAAATGCATCTTAGGTCATTGTAGTGTAACAGCTCCGTGCAGGTCATCAACTCTTATCAAATCTCAGCTGCATGTGCAGCCTTCCTGTCCCTGCAAACAGCTCATTAATTACAGACCACACAACCCCATCATTACCTCAGTGCCACCTGATAGCAAACCAGACTGTCACCAGCCGGACTGTTGGAAATGTCAGAGAGAAGGGAAATAGCTGGTACAGAAAGCACCTGAGAACTGGTTGTGTTCCTGGCCTGCACGGGGAGAGCTGAAGCCATTCCTGCTGCTCTAACCCTCAACAGCAGCCAAAGCCTGATCCTGTCCTGGAGGAAATCTCTGCTCTCTGTGCTTCACCTCAAAGAATGTCAAATACAGGTTCTATCCCCCCTCTCTGCATACATGAGCTAAAGGCCTGCTGAGCTGGTGATAGAAATGGCAGCAATCAGTGCTGATTCACATTTTTATACAGATGTTGCCACACAGGCACTTTATTATCCCAGGACATCAATTGTCCTTCATGCTTTGTTGTTTATTTGTAATAAATGTCAATATCCACAGTTTCTGTGGATTTCTTGTGAAAGGCTGGAGCTTGTTGTCCAAACATCCTTAAAATTGCAGTTCTATGAATGCCCTGTTCTTGGAAGCTATTTTTCCTTAGTTAATTTTGCTTTTCTGCTCAGAGTTGATTGACATGATTTCAGGCTTGGAACTTGGGCTGGCAAGAGGATGATAAAATTATCACTGATAATACAAAATCTGAATCTAAACTCTTCACCAAAGACTGTACTAAAACCTGAGCAAAACACAAGCACGAATCTTGAACCACTGGCTTAACACCCAACACCGAACTTCCTTTGGATATTGTGCTCCTGCCTTTCTGGTATTTGTTTCTGGGCTCTTCCTTCACTTCCATTGCTCCTAATTCTTTATTTTGAGACACAGTATTTCAATAACAAATTATAATAACAGCTAGAGGTAAAAACCTATTATTCAACTCACCTGAAAACATCCGCAAGATACAATAAACAAAAGGTAATCTTTAACAGGCATTTTTACAAAGAATAAACAGTCCCTAAATCATCCTTTTCTTACTCATCTCCAGTAGAACCAAACTTTTTCTTTTAAAATACTTGTTTATTTTGTGCTATTTTCAAGGTACCTGCAGATAATATGGAAAGACAGCTTTGATACCCTCCCTCCTATTCCCCCAGGTTGGGAAGATGTTAAATGTCCACCCTTCTACCTTTCCCTTTCTCTCACTCACAAATAACCTTCTCTATTAAAAAGAAGACTTTTCCCTGGGAAAATCTTCTTCTGTGCCTCTTCAGAAGCATTGCCAATTTGCTGTGGAAAGCAAATGAAACAAAATGAAACAGGAATTCTGTCAGAATTCATGCCAAACACTGCAGTTAGTGTTAAAACTGGGCCCATTTTGTTTTGCTGTCTGTGGTTATTCTGGTGCAGCATTAATTAAAATAGCAAATATTCCAAACCTCTCACAGAAAACAATCACTAACTATTCCTGTAGAAAACAGCTTCACTCTGACAACTTGCAGAGCCTAAATTCATAAAATTAATTTATTCACACTGTATGTTAAAGTGTTGATAGAAAATCTTAGGCTTAAACAAACTGCAGATGCCTTTCCATAGATTCTGCTCCACAGCAAGGAATGACTTTAACCTTTTTGTCTTTCCCAAATCCACAGAAATGGCAACAGGGCCAGTCCCCCCATCCACAACACTGTACATGAACATATTTTATTTACTTAGTATAAACCTATGTAGATGTCTGAAACATAAAGGGATGAGTGAAGGAAATCAATTTTTCACCTTTAGACCCCCCTCTATCTGGATAACACACTTAGAGAAAGAGCTGACAGGTTATAAAATCCCCGAGGTGCTGACCTGCAGGGCTGTGGAGCTTCACACCAGTGAGGTATCACCTCCCAACTCTGCCTCCTGAGGTGGGAAGACACAGAAAATCAATCTAAACCCAGAAAACTTGGGCTTGTAGAATTCCGTTTGTGTCAGTAAAAAACTATCACCTTTTATACGATGACACCTGGAGATTTCAGGGAGAAAGGGTCAGGGCAAATAAAACAGATCTGTAACATTTTATTGAACAGCAGAAAATGTAGCTTTTGCTCATCCTGCTGCTGGCTGGAAGGTCGAGTTGTACATGTGTAAATAAACTTTTGCATGTTTCCCACATAATAGCTGCTGTTCTGAAAATAACTCAGGCACGGGGTGTCACAGCCACGGACATCGCTGGGGAAGGCTGAGGATACAGAGCAGTGTGCTGGGAGCAGCAGGGGGATCTGAGGGCTGGAAATCCAGCTACAGCCACACAGTCCATTGTCAGTGGCTGTTTTGTGCTGAGCCATCTGTTGCCTTGGCTACACTGCCAGCGAGCGCTTAAGGATATCTGGATTGTGTCTGAACAAGCTCCAGAAAACCATAACTCCTCTGCTCTTTGAGAACAGACCCTGACCTGCATTACACAGTAGGTGCTGCAGTTGGCCTTTCAATGTCACTTCCCAGGAACAAGCTTTGTCCCACAGCTCCCTTTGACCTGTCCAGCCAAGGCTTCTGCTCCAGATCCCACTGGACGCATCCTGCAGAGCTTCCCTCAAATGTCATTCCTGTATCTGTATCACAAGTAACTTATCAGAGCCCATGGATGGTGGTATTCACATTCTCTGACAGTGCCTTTCTTTAGAGTAGATGGTGCTCTAAATTAGAATATTTGTGTGCAATTATTTTCAGTTCAGAGGTGGTCTTGTAAAAACTGATCACAGATCTGTTGATGCAGGTTTGAAATGCTGCTCCACAGGCTGCTTTCCGTCTTCCAGAACTTTGGAAATGCGCTGAAAAAACACCAAAACAGATTTTCCTAGGTTAAAAGTGATTCTGTGCTGGATTCAGTAATATGTATATTAATTACTTGTGGCTTAAGCTGTAGCTAGAGAAAAAAAGACATTGACCAAATCCTGCATGTTTTGAATTCCTTTCTCTATTCTGCGAAACCTTAAACCTGTATTTAAATCTGTCCACATGATTCTAAACATGCTGTGAAGCTCTTCACAACTGGATTTTTAGCTGCAGTTAATCTCTTTTCCACCATGTAAGAAAGAACATTCCATCCTCTGTATTTTATATGCTGTTTAAGTTTGAGTGGATGAGATAGCACTGAAACTCCTGGGTCTGAAAAGAGCAAGTATGTGATAAATTGAATATAAGTGAAATACTACAGACTTCAAATTAAATAGGTTATTCTTGTTCCTACCATGATTATGAACACATTTAACTGAAGGCTTTCCTAAATGTTGTTCTATGGTCCCTGAAGGCATTATCCTTTCCTTTAAAAATAAAACCCCAAAACACTGCAGAAAGTAATGGATGCAAATGAAACCTATTACCTAGAAAAGAAAGAAACCAAAAGAACAAACGCTTTGCATTGAAAGATCAGAAAAGTTGACGTGTAAAATATTACAAATATCCCAGAATACTTATGCAGCAGTGCATGTTGGTAGCTACCCACATCTGCATTGATAAATGCCACCCTCCCACTACCTGCAAAATAGGAAAACTTTCAAATTCTGCCTCCGAATGTCTGCTCCGGATGTACTTTTTCTGGTTGTCGAACACTACGTTAAATGAAATAGTTTTAATTTTGTGAATATTTCAGACTTCACTGGAACGTTCCTAGCTTTAAAGGAAGGCAGCCGGCTATAAGCAAGAGTGGCGACTCCAGCGGGAGCCGATTTCTACTTTCCACTCATAATCTGCGCTCATCATCTCCGCCCTGTGCCGTGCTCAGCCCGCTCCGAGCCCGGCGCTCTCATCCCGGCCCGGCCCGGCCCGGTCCGATCCCCGGAATCGCCGCGCTTCCCATCCCGGTCCGATCCCAGCGGGAATCGCCGCTCCCATCGCCCGGTCCGATCCCAGCGGGAATCGCCGCTCCCATCGCATCCCTTCCCATCCCGGTCCGGTCCCAGCAGGAATCGCCGCTTCTCCCCCTCCCTGCGCACCGGGCTCTGCGGGCCGCCCGCGCCCTCTCGCGGTGCGGGAGCGTGACTGCACACGGAGATACCTCCCTGCATCCCTGCATCCCTGCACCCCTGCATCCCTGCCATCCCTGCATCCCTGCACCCCTGCCATCCCTGCATCCCTGCCATCCCTGCATTCCTGCACCCCTCCATCCCTGCACCCCTGCCATCCCTGCACCCCTGCCATCCCTGCATCCCTGCACCCCTGCCATCCCTGCCATCCCTGCATCCCTGCACCCCTGCCATCCCTGCACCCCTCCATCCCTGCACCCCTGCCATCCCTGAATTCCTCCATCCCTGCATCCCTGCACCCCTCCATCCCTGCACCCCTGCATCCCTACACCCCTGCACCCCTACACCCCTGCACCCCTGCCATCCCTACACCCCTGCACCCCTCCATCCCTGCACCCCTGCCATCTGCTCCATCCCTCCCTGCATCCCTGCCCCTGCCATCCCTCACCCCTGCACCCCCCATCCCTACCCCCTGCCACCCTCCATCCTGCACCCCTGCCATCCCTGCATCCTGCATCCCTGCACCCTCCATCCCTACACCCCTGCACCCCTCCATCCCTGCACCCCTCCATCCCTGCACCCCTGCCATCCCTGCATTCCTCCATCCCTACACCCCTACACCCCTGCACCCCTGCGTCCTTCCATCCCTGCATCCTTCAACCCTTGCACCACTGCATCTGTGCATCCTTCCATCCCTGTATCCCTGCACTCCTCTCACTGGAAGTGCTGCCACAGCCAGCTTTGCTTCCATATTGAGGTTCCACCCCACTCTGTCTGACAAAAGCATCAGGAAAAAAACCAGAGTTTGACTTACAACCCTATTCATCTCAAAAATACTTAATTTTCATAATGTTTGAACATGTAACACTTCCTTTCCCCCCCCCACAAACACACAGGGCCTACCATTGTTTTAAATAACTGGTTCATTTTCTTTCTTTTGAAGGTTCTTTTGTCACCATCTGAGGTGGAAGGAAACACTGGCTGGCTCAGCCTGCGTGAGGCAATTGTTTCATCGGGTGCCACAGTGCTGACAGACAGAGTTAATCCTTAGGATGGAAACAACATTGGTTACACAAAACAAAACCAAAAAAAGGAGGGTCAGAGTGTAAGACAAAGCAGCACTCAAAATTGTGAACTGCTGCAATGACTAGAAAAAAATGGAGACATTTTTAATCTAACTATAACCTTAGAATAAAAAAATAATAATAGGGAAACACTGAAAATGAACATTACATTGAAAATGAACAGTGAAAAAAACGAACCAATCTGGCCAAAGAATTAAAAATAGATGAACACATGACAGAGAAGTGGGCCATGACAGTCTGTCGTGTTGTGCTAAACATCTGTTACAGGCATCTGGAAAGAGAGGGGCAGTGAGAGGGATGGATGAAATGCAGGCCAAGAAATGGGATGTCCTGTGGAATGAGGGGGTGAAAGATGCTGAAACTGGGCCTGTGTTCTCAATGTGTCCCAGTCTAGAGATGAGCTTCAATTCAGTCACACTTTCCCCTTCTCTTTCTCACAACCACCCATCTGTCTGGGGAGCACCTGTGTTCTCCTGCTTCTCCTGCCTCCCATGGTGAGGGGATCTATAGGATTCCTCTCTGGCTTCCAAAGCAGAAGTTGAAATCCTGTTGTGGGGCAGCCTTTGGGGATATTCATCCCCCAAAGCACAGCACGGAGAGTTTCTCCCTGTTTCACACACTGCCCTTGGCTGGGAGCCCTTGTTTCTTCCGATGAGACCCCACAGAGCAGGGAAGTGAATAAACCTGGCCTCTTCCTAGGCAGCAGGAATGCCCTCACTGTACAAGGAAGTTAAATTTGGAGCTCCAGAAGTAACAGTTCTAGAATTTACATTTTGGCACAAGGTACTACAGTGTTACCAAGCATTTGGAGCAGTGCAGCCTCACATGCACAGTCCACTCTTCAATTATAAATCTTTGTCCCAGTGGATTTTGCTGCCAGCCCTGCTTGGAGCAAACCCTTCATTGCTATTTTCTGGACATCCCAATCGAGTTCAGAACTCTCACCTCAGTGCAAGCACCTCACCTGTGATAGCTGGCATAGAACGACTGACAGTGCTCATCTGCTTGAGGACAGAAGTTTTCTGAGGTGCCACCACGTGTTCTGAGAGGTTGGTGTCACTCATGAACTCGAATTTCCTTGACAGCTGTTAAATAAAATCCCCAACATTAATGATGACGTTTGGCCATGTATCATATTTTGTCCAATCTAAAAACATGCAGCAATTTTGCAGATAATTTATAGTTAGAAAAACTTCTCATTCTACATAGAGAAAAATATTTTTAAAAAGTTACAGAAGTAATCTGTGATCTGAAATCTGAATTCCTACTCTCTTTTTCCATAATACCATCAGACAATTCCTGGTGTGATCTGCAAAGTAAAATGAAGTTTTGAAAACATTTTTCCCTATTGCATTAACATGCCCAGCTTGGCTGCTGCAAAGCCTTGTCCCTGCTTTTTTGAAGCAGAAGAAAATCCCTTAACTCAGTACACAGTGGGATCCCTACAGTTTGGTGTATGTTCTATCTAATTTAATCAGAAGCCAAAGGTGTTATTTAGTTTTGTATTTCAGTGCTTCTCAAAGCATGGCTGTGCTTTATCTCTCTTTTGCATAAGGACATGCAGTGTAAGACAGTCATAATCATCCCTGAGTTTCTCTGTGCTTCCCCAAACAATCTTGCTCAATTCATTTTACCTTTGATGATTCCTTCAAACAATTTTGATCAAATTATTTATGCTCCCTCCATGTAATGCAACAATCTGTTACTGCCTGGCTTTTTAATTTAGATGGGGCTTGTGCATCAAGAGGACATGTAGCAAAAGAAAATTCTCCTGAGGATTAAACTCTCTATATAAAAAAGGCCCAGTGTAAGTTTTATAAGTCACTGTAATGACCCAGCAGTGCAATAAAAGCACTTGGATGATCTATGGAGCGAGAGATGCCAGTGCTTCCAAACTTCAGCCTGGCACCATTTAAGGAGCCCTGTTTGCAATCTTGCAATTTCCTAACAGCTGCATGTTCCATAACAAGGTACAAAACGTACAGGGCTCATCACTTTTGAAATAGCCCTGACTGCGAGGAGCTGCCATGAAATGTCAGCACAGTCAATTGCCTCTCCACAGGAAAGCAGCTTAACCCTCCCAGCACAGAGCTCCTTTTTGAGCTAACCAGGCCTCAGAGTCTGCAGCCTCAGAGCTCTGTTATCTGTCACCAGGAGCCAGGAGAGATGCTCTGATTTTCTCACTGATTTGTTTCCTCCATAGCATCTCGCATGTTTCATTCGTGGCAGGGCAGATCATCTCTGCATCCTTCCCTTTATGACAGCTGGAGTTCTCTGGGATATATTTTTCTTTTCCTAAGGAAAGGAGTAATGTCCTCTTTCTCATGGATTATAAAATACTATTCTAAATCAGTAACATACACATTTCATGTCAGAGACAGAGATATCAGCTGCTGTCTTCTCATCAGCGAACACCACACTGCTTCTTTTTGTTCTTTTTTTGGACCTTCTCATCTTGACTTCAGGATGAGGATTATTTTGCGGAGCACTCTCCTCTGATTCTGCTTTTCCTTGCTTTGGTAGCACTGCTTCCAGATCAAAGCTGCAGGAGCAAAAGAAAGAAAGTACAAGTTGCTGAATGATATTTTAAAAGCTGCTGGTATTCTGATATCATTTCCCCATGAAATATAAATGCAGGTCATTCTTTCCTTCTACTTTCTAAGCAGCCTTGCAAACTGCTGGCAAAAAGTCTAGGATGTGCTTCAGCAGCTGGCAACTGGAGATACAAATCAGATGCCTTCAGGCAGCATGACACCATCTCAAAATGGTAGAATGTAAAATATTAAAATGGGCTCCAATCCCTGTTTAAAGATTTGTGCATCAGCTTAAGAACTAAACTAAACAGAGTAGAGCTCACATGGCAAATTGATGTTGGTGCTGAAAGCAAGACATGCTATTCTGGTTGTACAAGAACCAAAGTGGAACAGAGTATTGCTATTTGTTGCCACGTTTTAAATGCATTCTCCTGTTTATTTCACCATATTGGACAAGAATGCACACACCCAGAGATTAAACTCCCTGCACTTACCCAGAGATTAAACCCCCTGCCACCTTCTCTCGTCCTCTAATTTTTACAGTTTAAAAATCGGGCTACTTCTCATTTAAAAAAAATCCATGAAATTGATGCTGGCTTTACTCCCTTCTCAACCTTTGGAACATGGGACCGAGCTTATGTCACAACATAAAAATAGATAAATCAAGCAGTGTGGTGAATTGGTTGACTTGTGCTTCCTGGAAACAAATTAGCATCCTAAGAACCAAAACCAGGTGTGTGATGCAGTTGCTTCAGTGGCTTGTCTGGTTCTGGCAGAGGTGTCTGTTGTACTGCAGCACACAAATGATGTTTGTCTGCTCCACCCTTCTGGAGGGGAAGCTGAAGGGCAGCAGGAGCAGCCTCAGGAATCTCAGAGTTCAACACTGGGCTGGCCATCAAACATGCAAGAACAGAGGGCTGTCTTAAAAACCAACACTTCCACATTAGGGTCATGCACCACGGGGCTTTCTGAAAGTGAACTACTCAAAAAGGGACATCAGATGTTGAAAAAATAATCAAACACTCCTCAACAAGTTCAGTTTTATGTGTACCTTGTTTGGGAAGAAGTTCTGTGTACCTGAAAGATCATTTATAAAGGGAACAAAACAATTTGTGGATGAAGAAGCTGTACCTGTAATTGTTCTCTCAAACTTAAAAGTCTTTTTGTTTTCCAGTGCTGCAGTTAAAGCACATTAGGCAAAGCACTTTACACTACTACAGACTTTACTAAAATGTTCCACCTCCTTTTCAAGATTGTAAAGGTTGTTCCTTTCCTATTCACATTTTACAAACACAAAGATGCTAATTGAGTTAAAAGCTGTATAAAAAGAAACTTGTAAAAAACCCCAGATCTTGGTACATTTTTGAAAAGTAATTTAATATTTAAAATATTTATTTTCTGAAAATAAAATACCTCTTTTTTCAATGAGAGTTGAATACATTTTACCTATTAAGACTGAAACAGTGTAGTTTTGAGTCTGGAGGAAGTGATAGCTACACTTAAAATAATGTTGGAATAGTCTGAAAAGGCTGCTGGTGGTCTTCATTCCTTTTTAAAAATCTTTTTGTTTCATCCCATAAAACTGATTAAAAAACAGAACTGAAAAAGAATTTCTGTATTCATAACCAACCTTTCTGAAGGAAGTTTTTTGGGAGTGCTGCAGTCTGAGCTGATGGAGCACATGGAGATGAAGGATAACTGGCGGTAGGATTTCAGCATCGACCTTGGCCGCCCGACCCTCTTGTCATCAAACTCTGGCTGCAGGATGGAAAAGAGAAACACATCCTGTCAAACAACCCTGGGATCTTCAATTCATCCTCTCACACCAGGCCTTGAAGACTGTGCAAATGTTTAACACTTGGCATGAAAGAAGTTGTCTGCTCCCATTAATTACTGTGATTTATCCTGTGTCTGGGTGAGTTCTTACTCTTCAAACCTCCCAAACTCATTTCACAAAGTAGATTCTCTTCAAAATTTTAAATAGTTGGGGTTTTTTAAGTGCCAGTCCCTAAGAGTGCTGGAGGGTTCAAGCAAGAGGCAAGATTGCTGATTGTGGATTACAGCCTCTGTTAGTGCAATTATTATTGCAATTGCATAATTTCAAGTAAATTATTTTAATTACAGCCTCTGTTATTGCAAAATAAAAACCAAATGCAGATTGATATACAGAATTTTCATCATACAGGTGTATAACACAGCACATATCCAAAATTCAGGCTAGAAACTTGCTACTTTTCCCCCTATAACAGAAGAAATAAATCCTATTATAAAATCACCAATGCTGAAAGCAACAATATAAAATAATTTCCAAAGTAACTGGTATTAAATCACAAAAACCAGGGGACATTATTCTTGCTAGCCTGCACAACTTAGATAGAATATTTTATTCAATAATTGTCTGGGGAGTTTGTGCTCAGAAGTTATCCTTCAATTCCCAGATATTTCAGTTTGTTCTCAACTAATATTTATGGTATTATACACATGACAGGTTTTACTTCACAACACAGCTGGAAGTGACTGGCACAGGGAGACATCAATTGCAGATCAAAGCCCTGAACCACTAAGAAAAAATTACAAAGAGAACAACATAAGAATTTGCTTTTACTTCCTCAATAAGGCTGAAAAGACTTGCAATTTTAAGTCGTAATAAAATATACCCCAAATCTTCCAGAATGAGGAATATTTGATGTGTCAGAGAATTGAATCAGCTTTTGGATGATACAACTCAGATCCTACTGCCTTTGGATCACAAGAAAACCCCCAGGAAAAAAAACAATATGATTTTGTTTAGAACAAGATGTATATTAAATAAAGGGAAATTGAGGTAGAGGTTAAAAGGAGAGGAATACCAATTCTCTGGCTCCATATTGTTTTTCCACTTTAGCTTTTAAGTGCATGAAACATTCCTCCATCCGGTCATGGAAAGGACGAAGATTATCAGAAACTCTTCTTTCATGAATTTTAATTCCAGCTCCAAGGAAAGGTATCTTAGGAGGAACAAAAGAAGGAAAAAGGTGAGACTTTTCAAGTGGGTCCAACAACCTCTCTGTGTCTGTTTAAATTATCTGGTAAATCAACTGCAAAACTCTTCCTGCGATTGGCAGATGGATTTGCCCATTGATCTCAGCTTTGAGCAGCAAATACAAGATGGAAAAGGCCCACGGAAAATGGGTTTTCCCAGGGAATTTCTGAAAAATGTTTGCTGCCCAATAGAGGCTGTTTTCTCTCCTTTATGTATTTTAATGTTTTGAGATTTGTGTGAAAACTTTTAGCTGTCCTTCTGCCACTGACCTTTTCTACCTGCTTTACTTCAGATTTTAGCTCTTTTGCATTAATACCTGGGATTTTTTGTAAAATCCACTTAGATTCCATGGGAATCCACTTAGATTCCATGCTTTCTTTTTGTGGTCTGACCCAGTAAATACTGTGGACATTGGTCCAGCCATCACTTTGATCATATTTTTTGGAAGTTCAATTTCAATGTAATTTTAAAAATGTGGTATGAAAGCCCATCTGTTACTGACACATCTGTTTGCCCTCCTTAGAGGGATTTGCAGGGATAGGTAGAAATTAGCCCTTATTCCCTAATGCCAGGTGGAATTATGGCCAATCAATCCCACTCATCCACTGAGTGCTTCTGATGGCCAGAGAACAACAACACACAGAGCTGTGGTGGGCAACAGCAAAGGAGAAATTGTAAAGGTACAACTCAAACTAATAACCAAACTGGGATGAATCAAAATGAAACAGGAAGAAACTTCAAAAAAGTTATGAAAATAGTACAAAACAATTCCATTAAAACTATCTGGAAGATTAATTTCAGGGCTAAGAGAGGAATAAATGGTAAATTTTTGCTGTTTCTCATTTATGAAAGAGAGAGAATCATAGAATTTTCGAATAGTTTGGGTTGGAAGGGACCTTTAAAGGTCACCCAGTCCAACGTCCTGCCACAGACAGGGACATCTTCAATTCCATCAGATTGCTCAGAGCCAGCCTGACCATGCATGCTTCCAGGGATGTTTTTGTGAATAAGCACAAAGAATGAGCCATGGAACATGAGGAGAAACACCTTGAGCCATTCATTTCTGAAAGTAAAATCCCAGATAAACTCTCACTATTTCTTACTATCCCTTTTATCTATTGATAGCAATGATTTCTATTCTGGACTAGATAATGGAAATAGAATGGATAATTTCCAAGGTCATGTTTTCCTCTGTTCCATTATCATTATCAGGCTAACAGAAAGAGACATTTTCCCTTGAATCTCAGCAAAAACAGAGTTTTTTCTGCTACCACCTTCTATAGGTGCATTTCCTCCTTGAGGACAAAAGGGTTCTGCAGGCCGGTTGTCTTATCATTTATACACTTTATGTAAAATAATAAACAGCAAACCCAAATAACCTCAGTGCTGCTCGGAATATTCAGTTCTCCTCTGGAAATACAGCTTAAAAATATTTACTAATGGTCTTCCATGCTATTTGCCACACAGAAGACACAGAGCTGTAATCTTGAAGGGTCATTGAGCATGAAAATAATTCCTGAGAGAAGCAAACACTCCATTAATGTTTCTAGTGAAAAAAAAATCCTCCACAAAACACAAATACTCTAGGAAAGAGTTGTTTCCCTAGAGAATTTCTGACATTTGCCAACTCCAAGAATTCATGAAATCATTATGACTTTTGTCGTGCTCTCAGTTTTCTCTTGGGAATTCAACCCAAACTGGAAATCCTGGCCATTTTAACCATAAATGTAACCTGCTATATGTGACTTTGATAAGCTATTCCAGAGGATGTGTTCTACAAAATACCTTTCAGAGGGTAAAAAAAAGTGGAAATTACACAATCTCAATGCTATGTTCTTCTGCTACAGAGGAATGGAATAAAGGAATTCCTGGTGAAGCCTCAGTGGTGGCTGTCAGTGAGAAATTACCTGCCAAGCAATCAGATCCTTGAGTCTGTTCAGCTTTTCTGTGTCCTCTGGGTGGTGTCTGATATATTCTTCTGTAAAGAAAGCCTTAGACAAAAAAAAATAAATACAGCCCATCATTTTGACAGGTAAAGAAATCAATCATTAATCCACAGAGCCCAGCTGGTGACCATAATAATGGTCATCAAAGAGGAGAGACACACCCATGGTCCTTAGCCAGATGCTGCTGGTGATAGTTCCTCCCTCTGTGAGCTGGGAACCGAGGTGCTCTTTGTAAAAGGATGTATTTGGTCTTTATCCAACACTTCTGACTTTGAGACCCTTATTATGAAACTCAATTATTGTTTCTTTTATTAAATTTACAGTGCAATTAAAAAGGCACAGAGTTGCAGTATCATGATTTACATCAATAACTTCAGTTATTCTGGTTTGCTTTCAAAGACAGAGGTGAGCAGGAAAGGAGGACAGGAGGATCCCTGAACTGATGGAATGATGGCTTTCCCATTCCCCATCCCCGCTGCACTGCCCCTTTAACTAAGGCTGTAGGAGGATTATGAAATGATGCACCTGAGAATGTTCTTTGCAGTGACTCAAAAGCTCCTACCTTCTCATATTTAGCAAAGCCACCCATAACAGCTGGATCAACAATTCCATTCAGAAGCATGGAAAGTGGATTAATAGGGAGGTTCTCATCACTCTGGTACTGATTAATCATCATCAAAATTTTTTCATTTGTCGTGGACATCGTCTCAATAGCATTCTCTAAAGGACTAATTTCAGACTGTAAAGAAACAAAACACTTCTAAGGTTCATAAAGATACAAACAGGTCTTTTTGGTTTCACAAAAATCACGTACATGAACAACAGTTTTGCAATTCAGCAAACCCACACAGACTTGTTCAGTCCTGAAACTATAAATCAGGCATAAGATATATTGATCGTGTATTGAGCAGCAGAAAGATTAAATGTAAATAATACTGGTTTTGTATGGATAAAAGAAGTAACTGTAGCCTTGTTGATAATTTTGCAAACTGGTTTTTACATGAGGATTCAACAGCTACAGGTTGGGTGGGCTCTGAGTGCATTGATACTCACGTGGGATATGGAGACCACCTCGAACCAGCGCAGGATCCCTGGAAGTTTGTAGGCTGTAACAAATGATGTCCTCTCAATCCACATAGACTATTGAAAAACATAGCAGGAGAAAATGATAATTCAGGATTGAAACTTTAATCTTTTCTGCCTTCTGAGATGTCAGAGTGAAATGGATGCAGATGGAAAACATACACATATTTTTGCATAGAAAGACACTGCACACTTAATCCAGCACAGCAACTTGCACAAATAATTTTCCTGATTTCAGATTATGTCATCCTCAGGCACAAAGTCTGCACAAAGCAGGGGAAAAAGAAAATTACCCTTGAATCTTTCAGTCTTTATTCCTTTTTTTGCCATTACAGATGGAATGGCTGTCATTAAACAACCTGCTCTCTCCTCTACCCAGGTTATATTTCCTCCCTCCACAATCAAAAGGTATTTCTGCAATTAAAAGCAGTAATAGCTCTGTAACAACTTCTCAGCATTCTGACTTCAGTTTTGTTCCTCTCATTTTTGTTTTCTGAACAAGACTGGCTGTTGATATTTTAGAATAGTTTGGAAAAGCCAGTTTCATTTACCCTGCTGCTCCTTATTTCAGTATCAGCTCATCAAAACTGTCAGTACTGAGAAATACCATAACAGATGTAATAAAGACACTCCTGCCATCCCAGTTTCCACCTCTTTGAAGGAAACATGCGTCTTATCCATTGTCATCAACAATGAAAACAGCAACAATTTTGTTTTTGTAAAACCATTTCAAGGTACATTCATAAATGGGCTCAAAAATCTCTAGTTTGCAGAGAAAGCCAAGGTGCCTCCTGAGTCTTGACAATACATTTTGGGATGTCAGGGAAGAGCTTGTGTGTGAAGCGTTGATTTAACAGCAGGTAGGAAGCTCTTACATGAAAGTGTTGACTCTGCTAATCAGCACACACAGAACAGAAATTGTGCATTTGGGGAAGAAATGGCTTTTCCCAGCAGTATGCCAAGAGCTATAGCTTTAGCCATGAGGGTTGGATGGGATGCTTTTCAAAACAAACCATAAAATACCAGATACCTGTAAAATGAAATTACAGACATTTACCACATTTTTATGCTTAACAATGAAAAGTAATTTATGGTGGTGTAGATTTCTTAGAATATTTGAAGAGTGAAAGCCATTCCTCAGAATTACACCATTAGGCATGGGAGTAAAAATGCCATGGGCAGTTCTCTCATGAGGTGAGATTTCACAGGACTGGTGAAAGCAGACAGCACTCACCTCATTGCCAGGCTGACAGCTGATGGAAGTATTGTAAACTACAAGCAGCAAAGCATTTGGTATTTATTTACATGTCACCTTGTTTCCTAATGAAAATCTGTACCAGCAAATGTTACTGCTTAACACAAACGTGTTGAACATGTTTAACTACATCATCTTTACCTGCAACTGGAACAGTGATGTATAATTAAGTACACAAGGGTAGTGCTGAAATAGAGAAGTCTTGCATTTGGGATTTTTTTGAACTAGATCTCAAAGTTAAGGTGTCTATAATGAGTAATCTGAGCCTAAGAAAGGAGCTGGGATCAAAATTCAGTCACCTTGTCATTAATTTACTTACAGCAAATTCATTTTCAGGGTCAACAGATCCTTTTCTGACTGGTCTTGAGTAGTGGAACCGCTGCACGTTGTTTGACTTATAAAAGCTGGAAGATTTAAAAATTACTATTGTAAAATACAGAACCCAGATATTAATGGATCTTGTTATCACAGGGAAATATTTCATTTTGAGTAGTTGAGTTTTTAATTAAAAGTAAATTTACTGTTCAGAAAAAAGGTTTTTACTGGAAACTCAAAAGGCAACCATTTTACAAGTATTAAACTTCAACTTGTGACTGGGTGTATTTCCCAGGTGTAAATATTCCAGAACTTCAAAGTTAGTATTCAAACCTACAGAAGAAGGACTAGAAGGGATTTTTCCTCTCCTGCCCTCTTGCTGTGGCACGTGCCCTGCTTGCCAGCTTTATCCTGCTTTATGAAAGGAATCTCTCTCATTCAAAACAACTGACTGAGCAGAGCAGGTATTTTCACCTGGAGTGGAACATGGTACATGACAAAGCAGTTTAATCTTGTCTAACAATCCTGCTCACAATGCTGAACAACATCCAACAAATTAAACAAGTGAGCCATTAATAACAATTTCTTGAGATAGAAAATAGAATGTCTGTAAGTGCTCGTAGAGGGGTACACCAGTGTAAAGAATCCTTTGCAAATTCCTGTTATGGTCTCTCCTATTCAGCTAATGATTCATTCTCTATCATTGTGAGCACATCTTTCCACTAAACTTGCAACCACTTGGCTTTTAGCACTGGGGCTGCAGAGTTCTGGCTCAGTATTTTGCTGTCCACAGAAAAAATCTCTCCTTTGGGTTTTTAGTGTTTGTTTTGAAGATGAATTAAATTTAAACCCATGTTAAGTAAAAGCTAATTTTGCAGAGAAAAAAAATTCTCGATCTCTTCCAATAAAACTCAACTGTGTTTTGAAAACCCAGAAAAAACAAATAGAGAAGCCCCAAACATCTGAGTTAAGCAAACCATGGTGTGTTAGTTCATAGGAAACTGTGATTTCTGATCCAAACTGCTAAGATTATCTTCATCAGTAAAGAAAAGTAACTGGAAAATACTGCAACACTGAGTCAGATCCCTTTGTGCAGTTCCATCTGAAAGGACAGATATTTCAAAGCTCTTTGATAGAATAAATGCATTGTCATCACCTAATGAAACAAACAATTAAATGCCCAATAAAATGCACTCATAAAAGTAAATCTTTAAGCCCAGATGTAATCAGCAGTTTGCTTGAGTTCTGCAGCTGAGACAAACCATTACAAAATCTCCCCTATGAGCAGAGACTGTACTTTACAGGAACACTTTTCTACATAAACAGAAGTTTGAAGTGTGGCTGGCTCTACTCTGAAATCTGGTCCAACAGGACCACATTTATAATCTGCCTTTCAGTTACTGATTTTAAAATTAATCAAGTTGAAATTAGGACCACAATTTTTTGTGGCTTTTTGAGTTGAGTTTTTTTTTGTGTGTTTGTTTATTTTCAAATCCTGTCACACAAGACCTGCTTGGATCTGCTTTCTTTACTTTGGTGTATGTGGGGAGGTGATTCCTATTTTTCCCCTCTGAGTCAGTTGCTACTTCAGTAGAGATTCCATAGAGAGGGCTGCAGACCAAGGACACAACTGATTTGGGAGCAGCTCTTGGCCAGTCAGTTCTCAAAATACTTTGGACAATTATTTCCTTTATTCCTTTACAAAACCCATAGTCCATAGCACCAGCAGAAACCATTCTGCCACTGTGTATTCTTCACTTGACCACACAAGACTTTACAAGATTTTTCTGTTCAAGAGCCTTCATTCAGCCACTCTCACCCTGCCAGTCACCTCTAAGAGCCCTCTCTCCTCCACTTGTCTGAGAAGCTGAGTTGCAAACTCAATAACTTCAACCCAAAGCACAGATTCCACCTCCCTGCCCTGCACCCACACGGTATTTCTGCAGTGGTAGGTGGGTACAGGCTTTTCCATGCAATTCCTGGGGAATACCCAGGACAGATTGGATGGGGCTCTGAGCAAGGTCCCTAGTGGCCTGTGAAGGTCCCTCCCCTCACAAACTGTTCTCTGATTCTATGGATACACAAGTCAATAAATTAATACAACAAAATCTCTAAGATTCATTGGTAAATGATTGAATTCACAAAATAATTGCTGTCAGTTTAGGAATATGAACTGATTTTCAGTATACTATCTACGACAGTTCACTTACTTTATGATTTGATCAGGTACTGCCTTATTTTTGAATTTAGGCTGCTCCTCCAGGACTGGCTGCACTGTAAAACATTGGATATCTGAAATTGTGAAAGTTAAGGGCATGTTATTAACTATTAGTATGAAATACTGGAGGCTGCAGGGGAAATAAAACTAATAATAATAAGCAAAGACATTTTCTGATGAAAAACTGGAAATGTTCAGGGTTTCATTTCTGGAGTTTCCTTGGCCAAAAAGAAAAATATCTGCCAGTAGTAACCAGTGAATACATATTAACTTTGAACTGCATATTTTTATTATTTCCTGAGCTTGAATATCTGCAGCTGAATTTATCACACTGACTCATTCATTAAATTTTTAAGCTCAGGCAACTTACAGAAATAACATCAACCACATCTGATGTTAACAGTTTCACTGAGTAGCTTTAGGCATGCATAAAGTTGAATATCTGCAGCTGAATTTATCACACTGACTCATTCATTAAATTTTTAAGCTCAGGCAACTTACAGAAATAACATCAACCACATCTGATGTTAACAGTTTCACTGAGTAGCTTTAGGCATGCATAAAGTCCTGATGGTTTCATCTTGAAATCTCTAACCAAACAGCCCTTTTACTTGAGATTTCCTTTTTCTATGGAAGTGCTGTTTTTTAGATCTGAATACTGTATTTGTACATAAATAGATCACATTCTTACATATTTCAGTGTGTTTGAAACTCATGCCCTCTGGTTAGATCCTTTTGCATAAGTGCAGAAGTAGTGCCTGTCTCCTGCTCCTTGCAAATAGATGAACAAATTCTACCTTAAGGACGGAAGCATGTGATCTCCAAAAAAAAATTAATTAGTTAAGAGACAAGACAGCCTTGGGAGAGCTTGGCTTTCAAGCTTAATGTGCTATTTTAGACTGTAATACTCCCACTTCAGTCCCAACAGTGTGGAAAGAAAGTATTCCCTTTCTCCTCCAGAAAGTTCCACCAGAATATACTCAAGAGAGTATGGGAAGTGCTACAACATTCCCTTGAAAATTAATAAAGGAAAACCAGCACGCAAAGACAAATGTCTGATACAATGAGGTGATCCCGTATCTGGTGGCAGACATTTGTCTGTCAAAGCAGAAGAAAAAGATAATCAGGGTTATTCTAACCAAGAGTAATTAAGGCCATTCTAAAAATTAGTTAACAATGTTTGTGAGCTAGTTTTCCCAAGAAAATTTCTGAGGGACTTGGGACACATTAATGTTGCCAAGAAATTGAGGTGATACCAAAGTGTATCAAGAAAGTGCTCAAGGAAAAGATAAATTTAATATCAAGACACTACAGCTATGAATGTGAGGTAACAGACAATTTGCTGCTTTAAACTGGGTCTCTTCAAGTGTGAGACATTGCTTTTGCCACTTGAAGAAAATAAAGCTAAACCATGTGTGAACCACAGTGAATTTTCCTCCCCGGAAGGGCTGTCAAACCCCAGCACAGGCTGCCCAGGGAAGTGGTTGAGTCACTGTCCCTGGAGGGATTTAAAGGACATGTAGATGTGGCACTTGGGAACATGGGTGAACAAGGTTTATGGCTGGACTCAGTCTTAAAGGTTTTTTCCAGCCTAAATGTTTCTATGACGAATGAAGAGACAGACTCCTTAGAACTGGCAGAAAAACAGAAGCTGTCTTAGGAACAAACCAGGAAAGACATGGAGGACGTGTAAGTGAAACTGCAAACTGAGTTTCCACATCAGTAAATTTGAATTATTGTTTCACACAGATAAGCTCATGCTAAGATAGAGGTTTCCAACCCTCCTTCCCTCTGCAATCTCCCACGTGTCCAAGGATACATTGACCAGGAGAGTTCTTCACGTCCTCTCCGGGCGCTGCAGTCGTGTTCATCTTCTCAGCACTGGGAAACTGGCTCATCAGCTGGGCCTGGAAATCCTCCCTCCTCTCATACTCCTTGCCACGGTGGATGAACACTTTGTTCTGCAAGGAATGAGGAGTTATTGCCTGGGCTGGGAGGTGCTGAGGCAGAAGTTACTGGTTCATGGTTATCAGCGCAAAGACACAGCAGTGTCCAGGTTTTGGGATGAGTGTTTCTGTTTTCTGAATAGTGATCAGCTCTAAAGCCAAACACCATTTTGACCAGGTGCTGGAAAGCACCACTGACTCTCCAGAGACTCTGGACTCAGAAGTTTTATTATTCAGAAACAATAACACTGGTGTAACACCAGCCTATTGTTTCATTGTTTTCCCAATGTTTTCAAGGCAGCTTTGGCCTTAAACTTGGACAGCAGTACCTTTTGGTGCTTTCCAAGTGTGAAGAAAGCCTCCCTATTCACTGTTGTATGTAAGAGAGGGTTTTAATAGTATGAAACATCAAATTTTTAGGTTATTTTTATGCTCTGAACGCATTCACTACTGTGTTTAAAACAGTGACCTTTTAAAAAACTACAATACAACGCAGTTGTGTGGCACTCCCCAAGTTATTCAGGTTTCCTTGAAAAACCAGGCCCTTTGGAGTCTGGATTTCCCTCATGGTAGTCAAAAGTGGAGAAAAGTAAAGAAAAGAGAGTAGATTCAGCATATTTGGATAAAACCAATTCCAACATACCATAATTGTCCTAAAGTAGGAACTGTTGCCATTCAGGAAAAAACTTAGAGCAGTACAAAACAGTTGGTATGAACATGTCAGCTCAAAGCATATTAGAGGTCAAAAAAGGAATCTGGACATAAATCATGAGGCAAATAGGAAAACAAAAGAATGAAAAGAGATGAAAAAGTAAGAATTGAAATAAGTTTACCCTTAGAAATGTTGGGAATCCTTGGCCATAATATCCAACAGCAAAATAGTCTGGTTTAGGCCTCAGAATTTTCATGATGTTTTCATAGAACTTTGCTTGCTGGATCTGAAAGCAAAACCAAGTGTAATTACTTGTGTTTGGGGGTTTTGTCCATGCATTTTTAACCTCTACTACACATGCAAGAGCTATCAGCTATCAGTTGATGAGCTCCAGCAATAATCAGTTATCACACAGTACATTGCAGGGGGACGTTAAACACAGTTTACATTTATATGCAAATACAATACACAGTGAAATGGGTGTGGCTTCAGCTTTAATATTTGACCTCAGAATTTGGCTTACTTTTAGTTTAGGAGAAAAGCAAACACCAAAATCATCCCTAGCCACTGATAACATTACTGAAAGAATACATCTGGAAAAACTCCCTGCCTCAAATATTCCCCGAGGTATGGGATCAACTCCAGTTTTTACTGTAGCCTTGTATTAAGGGCAGATTCAGGTAAGGGCCTTAGAACAAGTTCTTCCATAAAATACCAATAGCATTTAGGTGTTATGTCTGTGAGAGCACAGCACTGCAACTTAAACTGGCAAAAATGTCTTTTATTTCATGATAAAAACAGAGCAAAGGAAGCTTTCTTTACTCACAGCACCACTCAAGAACATCATGTTTTGATTCCCACAGTTTCTTTGTGGAAGATATCTATTGGATGAGCCCTAAACCTTTGTTAAAGGTCATACAAGCATGAAATAATGGGAGTAGAAGAAAAAGGTTTGTGAGGTGTGGGATTCTTTTTGGATTCATTCAGTTTTAATAAAAACAAATAACTGAATATTTTATTTTCCTTCAAAATTTTCCTTCTAGCCTTAGGACCTAGTTCTAATTCCTTGTGCTGTAATACTTCCACAGTCCTGATTAGGACAGAATTCTTCAGGCTTGTCAAGATCCAAGCTAGTAAAATTTAAAGAAAAATTCAGGGGGAAAAGTTCATCCAGGTGTTCTTTCTACCCTAAGGCAGTACAGAGGCTCCAAAACACAGCCTTTAAATTTCCTTAGGTGAGAACATGTTTATTTCATCTACAGACATTTCAAAATACCTCAATAAACAGATGTTCATGCAACTTTAACCAACAGTTATTTATGAACCTTTACTTTACCACTGGATTGCTACAGTGAAACAGCAACTCTTCAAGAAATGATTTAAAAATCCATTTTGGACCCCAAGCTCCTAGGCAGCTCTGCTGTCTGATAGCTGAAAAGCACTAATTTCTGTGACTGCAGTGATTTGAAGATCTGTATATAATCTTACCAGGTTTTGACTCAGAAGCTCATAGTCAAAAACCTCCTTTTCATATTGCTCTGCAAGTTCTTTGCATAAAGATATGGCTTCTTCCCACATCTGCAATGCAACCACACATTCAGAAAGTAAATCCAGTACCAACAAAGTTTTTAATGCATCAGAGTTTAACTGCGGTTTTATTGATTATTCTGTCTTTTAAGTGCAGTCATTTATTAACTGCATATTTAGAGTAGGAGACTCAGGGCAATCATAAACTTAAGGAAAGCAGATTAATGTTAAAAAATAAAAGTGTTTTATGATTCATTACAGGGAGGAATGAGTAAACCTGCTTTCTTATTAGAGTAACATTTTTAAAAAATACCATCTAACCTTTCAGATACATTAAAGAAAAAAAAGAGTAAATCACTAAGGTGATAACATTCAGAACTTACCCCAAGCACAGAGCAGTTTATGAGGGAACTGACACCTGCCTAACCTTAAAACACACACCATTTAACAATACATCCTGCAGCATCCATAATCAGAGGGAGCCTTGTAGATGCCAGCTCTCCTCATCAGCTAAATAACTACAAGTCTTGAATTGCCAAGAGTAGCAGCTTCTTTCTTTCCACACAACTTAACAGCTGCCTGTGACAATGAGTGTCACTTAAAGACCAGGACTGCTTTTCTCACTTCACAAAGGTGGTCTTAAAGCAGGAACAAACTCCTTCCTGTGAGGATATTTCTCAAATTCTATCTCCTCACCTATGCAGAATGGAGACAGACAGATCCCCAGACAAAGGGGTTCCTGAGCAGAATTCTCTGCTGCTGAAAGGACACTGCCAGTCACACATCAGGACATTTTCTGTGCTCTCTGGCCAGGTATTCCTGACCCTGGCAGCTGGGTCCTTGGTCCTGGGCTGAACCTGAGTGCTGGATGCTGCACACCAGGAATTGTGAGGGTTTAGTTCTCCTGGGACAGTGGGTGGGCACTGCTGCAGTGCTGCTACTGCAGATGCCAACAGAAAACCTGAGAAGCTGAAACTTTCTACCTTGTGAATTATTGGAAGGACTTGTTTTGCAAGGAGCAGTAATGAATTGCCTTACCTCTTCGTACCTTTGGCTACAGCTGAACAAGACATAATGACTTAAAGGTTGTACTGGGTCATGAGATTAATTACCTGGCACTGCAGAGTTTCTCCCTGCTTCCTAGTCCTTTGCTTTATTTCCACAATTCTCAGCTCTAATGCCATTGCACTGACAGGCCTTACCTCTTCGTACCTTTGGCTACAGCTGAACAAGACATAATGACTTAAAGGTTGTACTGGGTCATGAGATTAATTACCTGGCACTGCAGAGTTTCTCCCTGCTCTCTAGTCCTTTGCTTTATTTCCACAATTCTCAGCTCTAATGCCATTGCACTGACAGGTAATTTTATTAACATTTTTTTTTTTCTTGAACTAAACTGCGGTACTGAATATCAGTCTACTACATTTTAAGTTTAGGATACAATTCTCAGTCCTCTCTGAAACAAATATGTCTATTTTGAACTGTCCATTTTTTTTTTTTCGAGATAAGGACTGAGTGGATTAGAAATGGAGTCTGTGTAGTCCATACTCTTTTCTTTGGAAGGGGAAGTAGATTCAACATTTTTATTGTATTTTGTTGGTGCCTGCCAGAGATGCTTGTGACAATGTGCTGAGACAGTGGCCCTCATTTTCTGGGAATGAGGTTATTGAAAGAACATGTTCCTATGGAACAGATATGCCCTGGGAATAAGCCTGCAGGACACAGTTTTTACTTGACCCACATTCCAAAGAAGCTTTTCCTCACAAATGCTTTATCCAGGGCACATTCATTAAACACAACTATTCAGAGGAGCACAGCAGAGAGATTTGGATGGGAAGAGCTCTCCAGACTGACCTTTCCTTTGTCAAAGTATTCTATGATCTTTTCATACAAATTCTCTTTCAGGTGCCTGTAGGTCTGGGAGCACTGGAACTCTGTTGACATCACTTGGGGTGCACACTGCTCATCCGACCACTGAGAATGGGAACACATCAAAAAGAATTTTGCAGTTTAGTGTTTCACATCAAAGTCCCCCCTCCCACAGGTCTGGTCCCCTGGGCTCTTCTAAGAGTTTTCTTCCCAAGTCTTTTTCACCCATCCACAGAGAAACTGGGAAAGGCACAGGGATTGCATTCACTGCCTCTTCAGACCAGTGCTGTATTTCATGTGATAACCAGCACTAGACAGAATATTTAAAAGATATTTAAAAATGTTATATCTACATATCCTTGCCCCACCTACAAATTTTATATAAAAATCTATAAAAAATTTATAGGAAAATGAGTTCCTTTTTTTTCAATGGTATCATCTTGAGAGACTTGGTTTTGATTTTCTGTATTAAAATATTTCATATAATATCATCTTTGTCTATACCAATACATACAATATATCTCATATTTGTACCATCATAAAAAATCAAAATTAAGTTGAAGCAAAATAGCCCAAATTTATAAAGTTCTGCACTACAGTAAATTTCATAAGAAATACCAGATTTTTTGCTGAAGAACATTTAAATCTGGAATGGCCCCTTGTAATGGAAATGGATCTTACTGACCATTTCAATTGATACTGTCAGTTACACTGGTAGTGAACAATAGTTGTAGTGAAAGATAATTAACAGCTTTATAATTATTAATTTAATTAATATTAAATTAATTAACTGAATGTAACAATTCTAAAAGAAAGCCAACATAACTTGGTTATGTAATCCATATTATTTAAAATTAGAAGTTAGATGTCCCCTTATGATAGCTGGAACTATGTTTAATTTTCGTAACTGTAATATTTAGGGTAGTAAGAAATTCCCAAAATGAAAACAACATTTGTACACAATGTTCTCACTATAAAGAAAAACTAATTTTGCTACCATATTTAGTTTCAGGAATATATGGCTTTTAATCACTTACTGAAAATACAATTTCAACAATTAATGTTAATTTTGTGTGACCTACTGCAGCATTTCTAACTAGAAACTTAAATACCCCTATGGAAAATAACTCCGAGATTAAGACATTAACTTTAAAATATCAAATTGAAAACTGCAAAAGCTTAATTATACATTGAGTTTAGAAAGTCTAACCTTCAGGAGCCACGTATGGAGTAGAAGGGTATATGCTGCTTCTGTGTAATTCTCACAATCTAAATGAAGATCTCGCAGTTTATACAAATACCTGATAGAGGAGAGAGCAAGGATTAGACTGGGTATGACATGACTGGAATGCTGAGTGTCAAAATGTTCCAGATAACAGGAAACTCTGTAGATGTCACACTGTGACTCCCCAAAGAACCTTCAAGGACACTGAGTGGGGGTGAAGCTCTGGGCATTTGTTCACATTTGCTGTGTTCTTTTTGTGTGCTGAAACTTGTGCACAAAAGGAGGAGAAAGAGCTGTGCTCCTCCTGTGACCTGTGGTCAGCTCCTCCTGAGAGAGGAGGGATTGCTGCTTGGACTCAGGGTCCAAGAGAGGCCTCCAAGTCCAGCATTCCTGGAGTGTCCTTGGGGCTGTCACCTTCCCCTGCAGCAATTCTCACTCACAGGCACACCTTCTCCATGGACACAGATACAACACAGCAGATGACAGGAGGAAGGAGAAAGTGGAAAATACCAGCCCAGAAAGGCAAAGCAGTCCCTGCACAGCTTGGGAAGTGTTGGGGGCAGAAGAGTTGTCCTAAATTGAATGTTCTTGATCCCTGGGCAGCGTTGCTGCTTCCAGCACGGTCACTGCCCACCATGAGGCTCAAATTCCATCTACTGCAGCCAGGAAGAAAAATTGCATCCTATCCTCTAACTCACACCAGGAGTTTTGAGGCACAGGAGCTCTGGCACCTTGCTGTGGCAGTCCAAGCACTCCCATTCCCAGCTGCCAGCCCAACAGAGAGTTTCCCCCTCAGCAGTGCCCACAGAGGGAGCGTTGTTCCCCCTGGCCACTCCAGCTCTGAAACAGCTCCAGGGCTCATTTCAGCTGGCACTCTGGGCTTTGTTCTGCAATTGCAGGAGAGGACAGGCAGGAAACAGGGAGCTTTTGAAGCAGCAAGATCTGCTGCAGAACTCTTGGAGACAGCAAGAGGCCAAGTCACATCTGCAGGAATTTGCCAGTGTAGCTGCAGCTCCCCAGAAAATGCCTCAGCTGTAACCCTGCCCGTGGAGTGTTGCATTTTGAAGACTCAGCAGATAGGGCCATTCTACAAAACTAGAATTTTTTTCTGCCATCCTAAATGTGTGATACACCCACCCTCAAATCTCAAATCTATCTACGCTTTCTTAATTTTAAACAATAGACAATGAATGTTGAGTGATTTGATCAATTAAAAGTTAATTCTTGAGGGAAAAAGTGCTGCTGAATGCATAGCACAGATTCCCAATTGCTGAAGGCCAAGCTAACAACACACTGAGAATGAAGATGAGGCCAGGGCTGCCACAGAGTCACTGGGGATGGTAAAGTAGCATTAAGGACAGAAAACCAAGCACATTGATCAAACCAGAACTCACAAGAAAATATTATTGCCCTCTCCAATAGAGATCCAATAGAATGGCTGCCATACCTGATGTACATCTCTTCACGGTTAATGTCCTTGTAGAAATTCTAGGGACACAAACATTTGAAGTTACCTTCTAATGTCCTTTAATAAAATGCTATATGTATTTATACACACATACACTGAGGTTTTGCTTTTCTTGCTCATTAGAAGGCATAGACAGCATGAGAAGGAGATTATTTACAGACTGTCTGAAGTTTAAACCTGGAACTACTTCTTCAATTAATATTTTTATTAGTTATATGTGTAGTTTTATACATACATATACTACTTCTAGTTCATAATGAAATCATTACTGAAGGTTTTTCTATTGGAGAAGAGGAAAATATGATTATCCAAATGCATTAACATAATGCTGCAGCTACACTTGTTGGAAGCTGGTATGTATTGAAGCAGATGTGCAGCACTGTAGTTGTGGAGCAGTGCTGTGCAATACCTCTAAAGGGGCCAGTTCCAGGCATAAAGCTCATCTTTTGGTCACCATAAAGTGTCTGCAGGTATGCAAGTTGCTAAGGCTGTGCAAAATGTATGACTAGAGTTGTATCTTGAAGAGCTGCAGAGATTTATACCACGTTGCACAGTTATAATTGAGGAACAGAGAGTGTGTGAGTGCAATACTTCAAAGGTGGCAGAGGTTCCTCCTCAGCTTTGAGGAATTTCCTGGAGGAGGAATCTCTGTGTGCCATGTCCTCATTACAAAACAGGAATAGAAAGAAGACCAGATCAGAGCTTCAAACCTTGTGGCACCCAACTGCAAAGACGCCTTGCAGCTTTCCTGCCCACATTTGAAAACTGAGAGATGAATTTCAAAATTGAGATGCTGAAGCAGCAAGTGGGTCAGTTCCTTATCACAGCTTGAGTCTGTCAAGAACCCACTGTCCCATTAAGCCTGTCATAGATACAGGCATGTGAGCAGCAAACTTCCTTATTTATCCACAGAATCAAAGTGGATAAAGAACACAAACCAAACAAATGGGTGAACGTTGCTTTCAGACTCACACATCTGTCTGTGCAAAGGGTTATAAAAACCTCTTTCCTCAGAGCTTAAACCCCTATGGAATGCTGTTACCCACTCCTTTTTGACGATTTAGCTTCATGTTTAATAAATGGACTCTAATGCTCTCCCCCCAGCCCAGGCTCCAGGACAGGATGTACCAGCAGGTTCACGGTGCAGCTCATGCGGTTGTCCTTGCTGTCGTCGTTCATCACGGCACGATAATCCAGCAGCCTCTCCAGGAGCCCCTTCACCAGGCTCACAAAGCTCCTCACCGAGCTGGAAATGCCAGGGTGCTGCTGGGCACACTCCATAAGGCTGCAAACACAGAAATGTTGGTACAATTCTGATGGCAAATACTGAATTAAGCCTCAATCAGCTGCAGAATGCACTGGAAATTCCTTCTGGGAAGTGGTAATTTAGATATCCAGAAGACAGATGGCATACAAATCAAAGGGAAAAAAAAGAAAAGAAACATTTACTTTTCATGTCTGAAAATGACTTTGAATTCAAGGGTGAACCCACAACTTCAGGACAGAGCAATCTGCATCTGTGGTGTCCCAAGCTCAAGTCTCTGGAATGTTACACTATTACAATAAACACTGCACCTTCCCTTCCTCAGCATACAATGCAGAAATGCTTTCCTTCTCTTTGTACTGTCACATGTGAGTAAAAGTTCAAATGAACAAAAATTACAATTTTAGCTCAAAAAAGGCATCTCAAGAGTAATTTTACTTTGAGAAATAAGCAAAATCAGACAATCAACTTTCTGCAGATTGAAAAGAACAGCTTGATCTCTTTTGATAAAAGTACAGGAAAGGGAATTTTATATTTTGGCATCATCAGATCCAATTTACATTAACAAAACATTAGCATATACTGTTTCTGAAAAGAGCTGAAGTGATTTAGGAGTAGAGATTTCACTTTACTGTCAGAGCATTGTTTTCAAAGTTTAACTGTTTAAACGTCATTAAGCGATTACCTGCATTTCATCAAGGATTATTTTCTTGCTTTGCTTAAGAGAAATTATTTATTTCTTTGCTTTTCTTCTCTTTTCTCTCCTTAAGATTCTGGTTTTCCATTAGGATACTCTCTGACAAACTGCATTTTTTATATATAATATAGATAATGTATATATTTATGTACACACATACACAATTATAGATGCAAGCATTGGGTCAGGCAGAGATGCAGTTAATTTTCCCCAAGGCACTCCTGCTTTGTATTGGTAGCTGGGAAGGTTCTGACCTCTTAGTGCTCAATTATCAACTGAGCTCTGCATAATTTCTTTCCAGACATCCAGGTAAAAAAATAATTTATTATTAATCTTTAGGCACAATATTTTTTAAAACTTTAATTACAAAGTATACTGTTTTAATTAATAGCAAAATAACTTCTTTTACTCCTCATAATTATTTGAACCTTCTTCAGAAAATACATATTCATATTGACTTCAATTGCAAAGAAATCCTCAAAGCTCTGGCCTAGAATGGAACCTCTGCAGAATACCCAGGAATGAAGTTCCAACTCAAGCAAAGTAAAAGCAGCATCCCAAGTTTATTCCTTGGATTGTGCAGCTCCAGTGGGGTTACTGTGCTGAGACAGAGGGAATGTGTACAAGGATATCTGAAAGAGCGTTTCTATTGTATAAGGTAGGAGGGACAGAGGCCTGCAGATAAAACCAGAATATTCCAAATTCTCTTGTCTGACTGGTCTGAAATTGAAATATCTAAATCAATAATTGACACATGGCTTATAAAATACACTGCAAATGGAATGGAAACACAAAAGGGGCTAAAGAGCTGACAACTGACAGAAAAGGCTGGAGCACATTAAATGATGTTTGTGGGAAAGAAAGTAAGAAAGTGTCAGAACAACACAGGAGACTGGAACATTATACAGGAAAATGGTGTTATTTTACATCTACAAGTATCAGAAAGAGTGTGAGACACTAATGAAGGAAAGCACAGCCACCATTCAAGTGACTGTTATGGATTTCTGTCTCAGGTTCCCTTGGAGTAACCGCAAACAAGGCAGGGCTGTGAACGCTCCCTGACTGCACAATGAACACGAGGCACTGAGACATCACATTGCTTCCCAATACAAGCAGAAAAACATTGACATAAACCACAAGCTATTGCTGGGTCTCACCCAGCACGAAGTACATAACTCCAGTCACTAAAGAAAGGTGAACCAGAGTCCACACAAAGAACTACAAAAAGAACAGGAGAGAGGAATTCCTGTCCCTTGAGGGAAGATTCAAAAAGTTGTATTGCTCAGCTTTATACAATAATCCCAATAAAAAGGACCATAAAACTTCAGAAGATTTTTTTTACCCTCAGGAGGGAGCAAGAAACCTTTGAATTTTTAAACTGAGCTTGAAAAAAATAGAAAATTTTAAATAAAAAAATATTTGCAATAAAGCTCGAGAAAAACAACTGCATAGCATGGGCCACTGCAATGACGGGGAGCTGGAAAGCTGCCAAATGCCATTTCCTGTCGTGCCTGTATTAGTAACTAAAACATGCCAGAACTCATTTTCTGAGCCTGGGGACAAGTGGCATGGCACATCTTGTGTTCATGGAGCTGGACTGATCCTCCTGCATTTCCCCAGGCAGAGCAGCCTTGTCTACTCTGCTTTTGAGTACAGCCTCTCACCTGTCCCACATCACCCCAGCTGCCCCTCAGAGCTGCCTGGGACAGGTCACAACCCCTAATGAGCCACACCAACAGTTAGGTCTAGGGACAAGTGCAAGGCAGTGCTTAATTCAACTTCTGCTGAACCTGTTTAGTTTATTATTATGGGCATGGGGAAGTTCCCAGCAACCACCAGCGTGGGCAAACGTTGGTTGCAGAGTGAGCAGCAACAGAGCAGTCACTGAGTGCTGCTAAATGTCTGCCTTCAAGTGACACCTGGAAGTGTGTAGGAGTGCAGAGTTATCGGAGATCAGCTGGTGAAAAGATGACCAAATGAATAAATGTGGAGCCCAGTTTAACTGGGTCTGCTTCCAGCTGGAACAGGGAGTTGGGGACAGAGACTTGAAATCCCTGCTTTGAAAGGTGTAAATGTAGGAAGATTGAAACCAAACCAACTGAGAGAACAGGTCCTACCACAGGCAGGTCACCAGCCTCTGCTTCAACTCTGCATCCACAGATGTCATTCAACGACTTCAAGGATGGAAGATAAAATATTATCTGCACACAAGATGAAGTGTCATCTTTAGAAAAGTGTAAACTTTGAACTTGAGGCCTTCTAGAAAGTGGGACAGCACCAAGGGGAAAAAGCAGCTATGTCAGAGCAAGAAGGGGGCCTTGGGAAGGCAGGAGATCAAAAGCTCTGTGCTGTGTTTGATGACACTCCTTGACTGCACTGCTGAAAGATGGGGTTTAGCTGGATAGTGCCACTTTCCAAGAAAAGCACTGGAATGAAAGAGCAAAGTGCAACCAAGGCAAGCAAATAATGTTACACAGCTCAGAAAGAGTGAACTTCAAAAGGTCTCACACACAAGATCTGAGGGTAGCTCTGCTTTTTGCATAGATAAAGACGCAGTTTGAACACTCTCTCCAGCTTTAAAGCAATGTAGCATTTCAAAATAGATGAAGACGCTATTGGAATGTCCAGAAAACATTCCACATGATAAACTGAAATACTGGGGTTGTTTACCCTAAGGGAAAGTCTGAAGGAAACTAGACAGCAACATTCAAATTTGATAAAAGCTGCTGCAAAAAGAAACAGAATAAATGATGTTTTATGTCCCCTGTGTGTGTACCCAAAGCTTTCATGGTTCATCTGATGAGAGATGGGACTTTGCAAAGACAGCTACCCCTACCCAGAAATACAACCCAAACAGGGCAGCAGGCTTTGAGGCAGTAAAACATGAACATGACATCACAAAGCCCTATTTAAATTCAGACAATAATCTCTTGGAGTCTGATCTAGCCATGCAAAAATGCAGGTTAGGTATAACTTCTTCATAATTTGGCTGAAGCACACAACAATGAAAAGCAACCAGGAAAATAATTGCAATGAGCAGAACTGCAATTTGAACCAGGTGTAATGAAGCATTATGGTATTTCCAGTCCCTTCATGGAAAAAGTTGCTAAGATTCTATTTTAGGTGAGGCTACCAGCCTTAGAACTGGGAACAATGAGAGAAACACGTCCTGAGGGCGTTTATTCAATTTATTCTCATGCACTACTTACATGGACTCAAACAACTGCATGTAGTGTTCATCCCCTCGTCCTCCTTCCACCTCGTGATCCAACTTCAAAATGATTTCATTTTCAAACTAGGAAAGAAAGAAAAACCCAAACACTGAGCAGCTATGCAGAGGTCAACACACTTCAGCATGGCATCAAAAATGTACCTTTTTGTAGTTATGTCCCATATTCCCAAGGGTTGAATGCTTGGGCATATTCTAGTCTGGGCTTTTAGCATGGCTGAAAACCTGGACAGAGATTTTCACAAATCTTCCCCTGCACTGGGCACGTGAGGCCAAACCCCAGGGTCAGTGTGCAGATGCAGAGTCTTTGTCCTCATGCAAACAACTGCACCCTGTTCAGAAGGAAAGATCTACCTCAGGGTTCTTGACAAGTCATTAACACATTAAGAGGCACAGAGAGAGCATTAGTGGAGACCTACATTGCAATAAAGCTCGGTTGCTTTACATAGATCTAATTATTAAAACCACTGTAAAAATGACAGAATTCATTACTGTGCTAATGCAGCGAGTTTTCACGTTCTTCTTTGATACAAAATTTCACACAATTGTCAGTACATGAATAATTCTGTTTCTCCCTGGAGTGTTTCTGTGTAATTGAGAGCTTTGGCAGGCTGGGATCCAGATCATCCCATCAGAGAACCGGAAGCCTTTCATGGTACAAAGAATTGCTGTAGTATTTCAGATGTGGTACTTTCAGATAACTGCAGTGCAAAATATTTCACCTTATTTCAAATATCCTCATCAAAACATTCAGTTCTGAGCTGAACAAGCCTAGCCAGGGCTACATAGAGGAAAACACTCCCTCCTCTTAGAGCACCAAGCAGGTCATGCATCTCTTCAGATGCGTTTTTAGAATATCTTCTGTTTTCAAGAACATGCATTCTAAATGAAAATACGTTACTAGATGTACTTCCTTCAAGTAGGTTGTGATTCAAACTCTCCACCCTCAAAAACGATCCATTATTTTTCAAGAACAAAGGCCAAACTTTCCCCTCTTTCCTCCAGTGCCCAACCCAGACCAATTGGCCACCCTGATCCTGCAAACCACTCTTGAGGCACAAACTGAAGTGGCTGCTGCTTCTTTCAAGGACCTTTGAAACAGTGTCTTGAGCAGCCAAACTTCTTCACTGCTCAGACAAGGAGCACACCTTGGGCTCAGAGCAGTGGCCATGCAGGTTCACTCTCTGGAAAGGGGCAGGGAGGAAGGAGCCATTCCCACCACTTCGTTACTTGCAGGTTTTGCTGCTCTAATATTAGTTCTTTCTCTGTAATTAAAGTACAAATTAAAGACTGCCTGTTGAACAGTACATACTACACTAATATTAGAGAATAAAGTGCTACCATTGAAAAATAACTTAAGAGAAAAAGAAAATTGTTCTCTCATCCAGGCTGAAATAGAAGTTTAAAGGGCTCTGAATGCATTTTGATGTGCAAGCAGGATGTGTATCAGTATTTAATGTGGGTAACACAGGTGCGTGGCAGTTTCAGGACAAGGAAATACTGAGCAAAAACATCCAATCCAGCCATTTTCCATGGACTTACTGCAGTTAAGACAAATCTGTGAATATAGTGCAGGTCAAGCACCAGTTAAAAATCATCCACCTCTTAAATCCTTCCTAGTACTTATTCAGCAGGTAGAGAATTGATTACTTCTCAAAGAGGCAATAATTTCACATTACTGGATCTGAACAAAAGACTCTTCCTAAGCATCTTTCCTGCAGTTTCTCAACAAGCTGCAAGAAGAGAAAAAAATCAGTTGCTTTGATCAAATAAAAAAGTTGGCAGAAATATAGAATAAAATTTTAATGTTTCTGTGCCAAAATTAAGCCCTGGAAAGTGTCTTTCTCCTCTCACTTAAACAGAGTGTGCCTAATTGTCACTGGCACCAATTTAGCTTTAAACTCACCTGCTTCTCTAATAGATCCAAGGAATCTCCCCAGCTCTGAGCACACCTCATACCAAAGCAAAAAACAATCCACGTTTTCCACATGGATCTGTGAAACATCAGGCTGTACAAACCCAGTCTCTGCTGCTGAGCTCACACCCCCCTGAAACCCTTACACATAACCAGATTTCAAGAACTGAGAGAAAGAAATGTGGCTGTTTACAGCAAACAAATCTGCGCCAGAGGAGCTTGCTGAGGACACCCCAGTCACTCTCTCAGTTGCCTGTGAGGGCCCAGAACATCCGGATTCTCACTGAGAACAACGAGTCTGGAAAGCCCAAGCACACAGCAGCAGCCAGCACTGATTTCTGACACGGTCTCACAGCAGTCAGGGAGGAAAGCAAGCACAGAAAACTTCCCCAGATGGCTCCAGCAATTGGCAGAACCCCTGAGAGATGCTACACTGAAAATACCAAACACAAACAGAATGATTTATTTGAACAAAAATATAAACACAGATGAATTAATCTTTCCTAAGCCAAGTTAAATCCGCAACGTAACTCAAATCCATGTTTATTTAAATGGTATTTTCATTGAGTCTGCAAAGAGCTAATTTTCCTTGTTTGTTTGTTTATTTGTTTGTTTTTTTAAGCAAGCATTTTCTAGCTCCTGGCCTCAGATCACAGTTAGAACAAGCAGGAAAAGGTTCCTTGATGATGTGTCTTCCTTTGGGAAGTGTTAATAAAATGCACAATCTGATCTTCCAAGGAAAGGAAAGCTGGGTTATCAGCATTTGGAGGATGGGACGTTTTTAACCCTGTGTGTCCAACACATAAGCAATGAGCTTCTCTTTTTATTTAAAGGAGAAAGGGATCCATTTACAGGACTGAGTCTGTCCACAGACACTGAGAGATGAATAAATTGGCTTTCCAAGATTCCCAGCTCTCTGAGCTCATGATAGACAGAGCCTCAATAGCTAAAATTAGTAGATATTAATGGCTCCCTCTCTACATCTTCAATTAGAGTTAAAATTATGAGCTTATGTAACACTGCTCTGGGTGAATGGAAATTACATGTGCAAAGTAGGAGAAAGGATTACAAGGAAATGTTTTACTGTGTCCTGCACCTACATACAGATCCCAAGGCATTAAATATATATGTAGAGCAAGTCATTCTCCAGACAGCCACAGGTGGAATTTTGTTTTCTCTGGGATTAGATGATTTCCTAGAAACAGCTAAATAAAATAAGCTAAATACAATTCCTGCTTGATAAATTAAAATGACTTTATATCCTTCCTGCCTGTATGTTGTGGGCATAAAGCAGGACACAGCCCCCAGCCCCAGCACACCCCCTGTGCCCCCTAGAAGAGATCCCTGTCCCAGCAGAGCACCAGGGATGTTAACAGAGACAGGATTTTTGGGAAAGGTTATTAAATCGTGTGGGAGGTACCAGAGAAGCTCTGGTTCCTGTGCTGGTACAGGCTCAGCTCGTAAAGATGTTTCTGTTTGTGCTTTTTTCCCGCCCCCTTCTCTCTCATTAGAGAAGATAGATTAGAAATAAATTATTTATTTTTGAAGTTCCACAAAATTATGTTTTAAGTGAATGTCATTCTGGGCTCCTGAGTGCCCCAGGCACTCTTGAAATAATGTGTTGTCATTCTCAAAATTTTGTACTAAAGCTTTTAAAAAACATCCTTTATACTACTAAATGTCAATTTGCAAATGAAAATTGTCCACTACTAAAACCTGGAGTTTATGTGTTTGTGCATCCAATAATTATCCATTCATATTAATTACTTGCTCCTTTAAATTAAGATGGCAACAATTTTAAAACATAAAACTTTAATGTGCCTTTCATTTAAAATAAAGATTTTAAAAACTTACCAGAATGGCTTAACTTACAGAGGCAAATTTTAATATCTTAATTGCCTCATCCATGGGAAAGGAGAGGATAAACCCCATGATTCTTGATGAGCAAACGATCACAATTCCTAAAGCAGAACATCAGAGTCCAATGAGACTCAGCTGCTCAATTATGAAATAGTTTTTGCACCATCTGATGAAAACTCCCTCTTTTCCTTAAGCTGCAATAAACCCAATGTCCTTGTTCCTTGGCACTGTAAAATACCACCTGAAACTTATTTTTATAGCAGTGATTTAGTGGTCACTGGAGTGCCTGGCCTCTCCCAGGCTCCCAAGCTGCTGCTCCTGTTAATCAGGCAGGATGAGTGATGACTTTTCAGGATTTCTGGTCTGTACAGATCCGTGCTCTCTCCCAAGAGATGAGGTATAAACCATGAGCAGGCAAACATTTTTAATAAGGCAAATATAGGACTATCAGGACACAGAGGGAACAGATGCACAGAAACAAAGTGGTTTTTAATCTTGGCCTTGAACCAAAAGCTTTGCACTGTGGAATACAGACCAAAATGGAAATTCCATCTGCTCATTTGTTCCACGCTTCATTGACACAGAAATGCCCCAAATGATTTAAAGTATTAAACATAGCTGGGTACACAAGATATTTATATTTACATGTGTCTAAAATGATGCCTTTTTGTTTGTCATTTTCCCTTACACAGATGGTTCTGAATTAATTATTTGTGTAACTACAAGGCTGAGTATCCAGTTTATGATTTACTGTGGGAGGCAGTGTGCAAACACAGAACAAGGTGAGTCCATGCCCAAAGAGCTCGAGGAGAATGGAGATGCCAGCCAGGGATGGATACTCCACTCCCCAGGCAGACACAGGAGGCAGTGGCAGGAAATTCAGATTTCAATCTCCAATGCCCTTCCCCACCATCCCTATTTCTATTCCGTCAATCAAAAATATTTCACAGTTGTGACTTAAAAATTCTTTTTCCTTTCCAAAATGACAGCAGAAAACACTCCAGGAATTTCAGTTCTTCAAAGTGATTATTTTTTCTCACAATAAACATTTAGAAAAGTTACAATTTCTTGATAAATCTGATAGCATATAATTAACTATTCACTGCTACTCCTGTCAGATACTGTGTACTAAAACCTGGAAGTTTCAGCTTACCAGTATCTGTCACAAGGAAGGGGGATAAGGAAATATTTAGATTATAGAGGATCCCTAGAGGCCATTTAATTCTATCTCCTACTTAATGAAAGGCTGACTTCAGTGTAAGTCTTGCTGCTCAGAACCTTTTCCAGTAAAATCCTGAAAATTTGGATTAAGATCCTGCAATCTCCCTGGGCCCCTATTTGCTATTCCATCTATTTGTTGCTGTCATTGCAACAAGTTCTGCCTAAGTCCAACTCAGTCACTCTGGAGATCCTACACTGGCTTCTCAAAAGCTGTTTATTTGGTTCTTAATATGTGGGATTTCACTTTGTGGAAGCAGAAAAGCTCACTTGACAAACATTCACCAGAAATACTGAGCTGATGACATTTCAATGCATTTTCCCACAGAGTTTTTGTAATTACCTTTTTGAATTCTCCTGTCCTCTGATATTCACACAACATCATGTCAAAGAAAATTGGGATCGTGGCTTTCCGTAGTTCGACTTCTGGAATGAGGTCATTTCCAAGATGGGCCCAACCATCCCCGGAATGAAGCAAATTTTATTCTGGCCTGAAACAAAACCAGAAATTGAATATTTGAGGAGAAAACCAAATATTTTTAGGAAAACATCTAGGAGCTGCAATCATTTAAAGTAGTGCTGTGTTGGTCAAGTATTACAAGTCAGTCACTTCTCTTCGTTTCTTCTCAGATCTAGGGACATGTGAATGGATGAGGTGCCAAAATTCAGTGCCAGGAATAAGCAGGAAGGCCAGAGGAGTTCATATTTTCAATGGAAAAATCAGTTTTTCAGCTTTTGACATCCCTTTATAAATATTCAGAGTAGAAAGCAATAAACTACCCTAAGAACCCCCCAAATTCTGTCAGCAGGAGAGGATCACACGGTAATGTCACATGGAGTAACCTTTCTATAAAGGAGAAAACCATTCCTGGCTTTTTGAATAAAATTAAACATTTGAACAACAAATCAAACCAAGCAATGCATCAAAACCACGAGCAGAAACAGAAACATCATCCACACAACCCAGCTGCTAAACCCACATGGAATTGTCTGGTGGCACCAGGGTTCCATCAGCTGCCAACAACACCCAAATCTGCAGAACACTCATTCAGGTCCCAGGCGTGGCTCTAATGCTGCTCTGATAAATGGAGCAGAGCAGCAGCAAACCCAAGGAGCTGTGAGAGTGTCAGTGCTGCCTGAAGCTGGTGAGGAGACACAAACATTCTCTTTAATCAGTGTGAGACTTGTTCCAAACTAAGGAATGTTCTGAGTCTGGTGTTCCTCTCCAATGTGTGCCATGTGAATTTTCAACACAAAGGCCACACAAAAATTTTCCAAGATCAAACAAATATTCTACCTAAGTTCAGTTAATAAGAAATGATCCCAATGGAGTTAATGTGAAACTCTCAAAGGAGGAGCAGCAGAACCTGGCTGGATGATAAATGTAAAAACCTTTGTGGATTTTAATCCAAAGAGATTCCAAATCTTAGTTGCCTAATTTCCAGAACCATAGGTTCAGGCTGAGCAGTAACCTTCTCAGGGAAAATTTATCCAATCTCAACCCTGCAAAATAAGGTTTCTGAAATCTGATTTCAGTCATGTTTGAAATCTGAGGGAAGGTTGTGAGTTCTCTTTTAAATACAAACCTGGCAGAAGTCCAACTGTATCTCATGTCAGCTCCAAGCTTAATCACAGGAGTAAAAACATATTTTAAGTTCAAATAGCAGAAATATTTACAAGAGCACTTCATGGCAGATATTTTTCAATGGAACAAACATTATGTGACAGATTCAGTGTCAGTGAAGCTCAGTTTGTTACTCACCAAGTTTGTACCACATGTCACGGATAGCAAAGCCAATCAAACATCTCATATCTCCATATCTGGGAGGAAAGGAATATGAAAAGTATTTTTATAATTACCTTTTTTATCATTTTACTACAAAAATTAAAGATATAAGCTAAAGGATATATTTTGCTTACTTGTTCTGGATTTTGTTGTATTTTGCATGGGAGAAGTTTTCTAGCTGTAGTGAATCTTGGGTAATAAAAGCCACAGCCAAATGAAAGTAGTTGTTCCACAGCTGTAAATTGAATATAAGGAAATTATAATAATTTTGAGGAAAGCAGGAATAATATTAAATGATGCATAATGCAGAATAATTTATGAAACCAAATGATGCAAGCAATATGAGATTTTTCTATTATGCAGAGATGTACATCATTAGTATTATGCAATTAGCAGAAAAGCAAGAAAGATGAATTTTAATAACCACTACTACACATTAGGTCTTAATAACAGAGCAGCTGAATAAATATTGCTAAAAAAAGATTCACATGAGATTCATTAGCCAAAAACATTAAACCCTGAACCAAAGCAGGACTGGGGGAACACGTTCCATGCTGGTGAAACTGTAATTACACTGCATTTGAGCACCACTTCAAAAGGCATCTCCTGCCTCCTCTTCGGATCCTAATTCAACAACCATTTGTTTGAAATTCCAGAGTAATTTGTGAACAGCTCTCCACATGAAAGAAGGACAAATACATCCCTAAATAACAGCTGATAGTACTGAGTCTGTACTTGAAGTAGACAAAAAGCCCCCAGTTCACTGGAAGCTTCTGGTGCACAACCCTTCATTTCTGAAAGCAAATTACTGGTTCTCCAGACAGTCAAAAAGAAGCTCTTCTCACATGCCAGAAATGGAAAGGAAAAAGAGAAACTTGCCTAGGAAACACAAATTTAAGGAAGGAAATAGAATTTTCAGAAGATTTTTGGCAGTCGGGAACAGCTTTAAACACTTAAAAATGCAGTTGCAGCTAAAACCAGTGGTAGGGCTCAGTGAGAGAGCAGAAGGCAATGGGAAATGATTCAAAGGATGGAACAAAACATGGGACAGAGCTCTTCATTTGGCATAGTGCAATGCAAGCCTGGCTTGGGAACCCACACTAAACAGCCTGGAACCAAAATATTCCATCAGAACTGAAGTGGCCTCTGTCCTTTGTAGGCTGGAAAATTCTGGTGTGCAAATAACCAGGAAAAACAGATCCCAACAAACAAAAACACACCCAGAACCACAGATATTTCCTGTAATAAACCCATTCTCAAATGTCCTCTATAATTTGTAGATTTTTGTTAATTTATTCCTCCCTTGGAGGCCCAGCCAAGGCTCTGCCCAGCAGAGCTGCCCATTCCAAAGCCCTTGGAGGGCTCTGTGTCTGTATGAGCAGCCCTGGCCCCAGAGCACAGCTGGCCCTGCTGCTCACACACCAGCTCAACTCTGCAGCCAATTCAGGAGAAATGTTGGTTATGCCCTGAAAGGCCTCTTTTCCTCCCTCACCAAATATTTGAAGAGATTATTTTGACCAGTGTGGCATTCTCAGCCCCTTGAGAAGCCGTGTTTATTGATGTGCAGGGCACACTCTCTGTATGTGGCAATTACAGCAGTGAGATGGAAAATGTCTCAGACTGTTCCAGATTGTGGGGAGAAAAATGAAGGCTTATTCCTAAATGGTTTCTTTTTTTTTTCTTTTAATACTCCAAGTTCTGTGCCCCCTTTGTCAGAGACACACCCTATAGACTCAATCTCCTTATTTATAAAATACTTTTCCTTCCATCCCCAGAGTACCCCAAAATGGCTGAAAAATGGGATCCTTTCCCTTTCAACAGCATATTCACATTAAGGACTCAGCATATTCAAACTAAAGACTAACAAGATTTTAAGCACCAAAATTAACTTTAAAACTATGAGACAAAGTAGTCTCTCTCTAAAGTAAAAACATATAAAAACAGGTCTTTAAAATGCAAAAATTATGCTTATGAGACATGTTTTGTTTTCTCTCAACCCCACAATAACATTCCAAGATGTTTTGGACATCTGTCGAATTGGAAAATGTGGAATTAATTTAGTAGGAAATTTCCAGCCATCTCACAAAGAAGAGATTTGGTAATTACCCTAAAAAATCATTCAGGAGTAAAGGCTGCAGCCTCCTCCTTCACACAACTCTGAATGCAGCTATTTGCTGGTGGATCAAAGATGAACTTTAAACTCTGTAATTTGATAATTTTCAACTGCACAATATGATATATAATATATAAAAACATAAGACTTTAGTATTTCCAGTATAGTTAGTTATAGCTATATTTCCCAATGGTTTCACTCCCTAAATTAACCTCTGCATTGTTTCTGAAATGTCTGTCTCTGTCATACATAGATTTTTGCACAGTATGTATTTTTCCCCTGTATATTTTTAAGACTTTGATGGTTTTGATTTTGGAGTTTCTAAAAGAAGATTTTCACATAAAAAATAAGCTGCACAATTCTGTTTGTGATACTGAAATACATTTCATTACTGCTGAGTTATTAATGGAGCATAGCTCATGCAAGAAAGGTAGAAAAACATGAAAAATAAGCATTTTTCTTTCAAATCAGACTGACATTAGATTTTGGAGTATGTCTTTGATAATAAAATTCTGTAGCAGGAATAGAAGTGATGAATATATGAATTATAATCACTGTAACAGCACAGATTTAGAATTATAATCCTTTTAATGTCCTGTAAATACAGTGCTAATGGAGGGGAGGGAGAGAGGAGCAGGAATCAACAACCCTGCATTTCCAGAGCAGAGGCTCTACCACAGCTGTGTCCCAGCACAACAAAAGGTATGGGTTTGTTCCCTGCCCTGCCCTGCCCCGAAGGTGTCAGATGCTGCCATCCCCAACCAGAGACATTCCCAAAGGAATGCTGCTCAAAAGGCAAGGAATTCAGTGGCACCGAGGGTGGGGACTGTCACAGAGCCAGGTATTCCCTCCCTGCATGGAAACTCCTCCTGTGTGGAGCAAGACTCGAAACCAAAGGTGGTGGAGCCAGGAGGTGACAGTGACAGCAGAGTGGAAATGCTCTGTCCTGGACAGAGGTGACACCTCGCAGTGACATCAGCTGCCAGCATGAACAGAAATGTCCTGGAATTGTCCTGTTTACCACAGGTGACATCTCAGACAGCTGCTGAGGATACCATGAATGCATCATAAGTACAGAAAATCATACAGTTTTTGTAACAATTAAACCAAAGACACCAGGGTGACCTTCAGGGAAAGCTTTTTCCAAAAAATATTCTACAGCTTTCAATATTTGTGATTGTAAGTTAAGCCTCTTCTGAAGAGCCCATCTCAACTCCTGCACCCTAAATCCAGAATTCACACATTATGATGCTGTGTCTGTTCTGCTACCCCACAAATCCAGAATTCACACATTATGATGCTGTGTCTGTTCTGCTGCCCTGCAAAAGCCCAGCAGCAAAGCAGTGGTCTGGACATGGTGTCCAATCTTCACATTTGAAATTGGAAAGTCCTTGAAGAGCTGTTGGTTGATGCAAACCAGCAAAAATCCCAACACTGCAATGTCCTTTAAGACTTTATGTCATACCAATGGCTGAATTTCCTTTGTCTTTACCAGGAGAAGCTGATAATGAACCTTACACCACCAGCACTCCCCACCTCCAGGGAAAAGGAAACATCAAAGGCAGCCCAAAACAAATCCTTTTACAGCTCTAGAATATGGTCCTGACTGGGGGCACCAGTGTGTGGAGCTGGTGTGGGCACTGCCTGAGACAGTTCTGCAATCGACTCAGAGAATCCTTGGGAATGTTATTTTAAATAATATGGAGAACAAACAAAAAGATGGAAAAGAGAAAAATAAGCAATTTCCAATCATGCAGGTCAGGCTTTTTATTGACATAATATGCAACAAAAAAGTCAAATGAGCAATGAGACATTGATGTCATGGTTTTCAGGGGAAAGTCTGACCTCAGCCCTGCTTGCCTTTTTCCTAGTATGCCATCAATATATGTCCTTAAATTCTCTCCACATGATCATCCTGAATTCAGAGTCTTAAGCTAGAACATTTTCCAGAGCTGCAATCCTTCAGATGTTTCCTTGCAAGCTCTGGAGGTGTACCTGAAGGAGAGCTGCCAGCTCAGCTCCACATGCCAAGGCAAGAGCTGCTGAACTGCTCCAGACAGGTGAACTGCTGAGTTCATTCTTCAGAATCCTGGAGTGAGAAAATATTCCCTGCCTTTCTAGATAACCTGTTTCACTACTTAAATAACCTCTTTTTATCTAACATAAATGCAAGAAAAGAACTTGTTTCAGATCCAGGGACATGAACAGAATAGAAACTACTAAATATTGAGATTTTTTACCTACTCGAATAATTCCTACTGAAACTCTGGATTTCTGTGCATTAAATCCTCATGTTCCAGTTTAAGTTCAGTACTGAAGAATGCAGAGTCATTCATTATGCAAGATTCAGTCCCTGTTTGTACTGTAGGCACCATGAATATTGGGAGCCCTCCTGCACTCCTACTTCATGGTTTATTTTTGGTCAATCACTTTATGAAATTTCACTCCTTTCTCTCCTGTAAATTATTTCCTCTGGAGCTAACAGCTTTGTTTTATCAGCACAACAGTAAATATTCTATAACAGAAGCCTTGCTGGCAGACCTGGTTTCATTGTGCTGAGTTTTGCTGTGTGCTGACACTGGAGAATCTCTGCAGGACACAACCTCTGAGTGCCACTGATGTATTGAATCCATCCCTGTGTGCAAAGACAGGAAAAACCCCAAACCAAGGAAAACCTCTCACCCAGCAGGCACCAAACCTCAGATATCAGATGATTTTTTACCTCCAAGACCAACAATTCCCAACCCAAAGACCCATTGTGGGCCTTGCTGCTGAAATAAAGAGGCCAGGAACATTTTTTTTCTCCATTTAACAAGCTCCACCAAAGTAGCAAAAAATTTCTTCATTGCATTTCTCTAGATTTAAGCCACCCTTTTTTAGTTGCTCAGTTGCTTCACAGTTGAATTGCTTTGTTTGCTTTGGTTGTCTACTATTTATTGCCATGCAACCACTCAGCCAAGTGAAAATCCTCAGATCTATTTCCCTGGGCTTCAAATAGCTTTTCAAATTTTTCTTTTAATTAAGACTTTGCTTCAACTCTTAATAATCTGAACTGAAAACAGCATCCTGTAAAGAGTATGAATCATGCACTTGTTTACACAGAATTTAAAGGTGTGGCATTTTTTTTATTTTAAACACCACTTTGATTGATGTGCATCTCTATTTTCCCCAGCCCATTCAGCTCCTCCTGCAGAGGGTCAGGGATCTGCCCCAAACACAGCTGGGGGTTGGGATATGTGGGGCTGCCTTTGCTCCTGGGGCTGGAGATGGGAATGAACAGCCCATGGGATTATCAGGCTGCAGCTCTGGAAAAACCTGAAAGTTACACTTTTCCAAATTTTCTCTCAAATCCAAATAGAAAATGCAAGTTTCTTTGTCCTGATTCACAGTTTTTCTATATTAATGCAAATAAAAATGGAAATATGGCTACACAGTAGCTACACTGTAAGGTGAACTATTTTATAAAGTACAGGAGTTTCTCATTTACGTTGAGTCGTATAAAAAATATATACTGTGGAAAATCAAATTTAAATTTATAATTAAGAATATTAGACAATGTGCTTTGCACTATTCAGACCCTTTTTAGTCCAGTAGCAGTTTTTAAAATAAGTATATTTAGGGAACTCTTAGAAGGTTTGCAGAGCATTCATTCATGAAAGAAAAATAAGGTAACACCTTGATTTGAACTTTAAAGTCTCTTATGAAGACTCTGAGGGTATTACAATTCTTTTCAGGGCACCACTTATTTACTATAACATGGTTTAGCTTGCTCAGAGCCTCCAGATATTTGACAAGTCATGAATAAAAGAGCATTAATGCATCCCCTTGAACTACAAGGTGCAGTGCTGAACTACAATGTCCCTGGTTGTTTGATAACACCTTGGAAGGCACAGAATTGCCACAGGAAAGAGCTGAAATAAAGGCTCAGATCAAACTGCTGCTTTCACCTTTGAGAAAGGCAGTGTACACCTCAATAAAACTTAGATCCAGCCTTTTTAGTCTGTGTGGTTTTGGAAGCCTGCACATGGTGATGTCTGTCAGACCTTTGTGATCTGCTTTTAAAAATTACTGACACATCATGCAGTAAAAGGTGATCAAGTGCTGTAGAAATGATAGGTTATAAATTGCTTGTTAATAAACTGATAGAGCCTAAGACAGATTATATCATTAATATGTCAAGGGTCTGAGAGTTTCCAACAGGGATATTTACTAAAAATATATATATTTTAAGTTTGTTGGAAGAAACATCTTTCACTGCGATTCAAAAATCTTAATTAACATTTTACACATGTACATTTGTATTGTCACATCTCCTGAAGGTAAAATATTTTTAATTAAATAGAGCAGAGAAAAGTTCTACATTTCCTACTTGGGGCTGCTGTAACTGAGTGTGAATCTTTTACCTTTTTCTTTCTTTTCAAACTCTTCCTATGTAAGCACTTACGTGGCTGCTCTGCAGCTCTTTGGGACCAAGGTGTTTTGTGTTGAGGACCAAGAGACCAATTGCCAACGAGTTTTTACCACAAGTGGAATAATTTAAAACAGATTGAATACTGTGAGATGAACTGTAAAATATAAAACCCTGAACTTTATGTAAAGAGTGAAACAAAATGACTTTACACACCGTGATCAGGCTGCACTTAGGGACAAATCCGGAATCTAAAAGTGCATTTACATTTTAATATCAATTAAATGAATGTGGAAACTATAGACATTCTCATTTTCATAAAGGAAGCCAAACATGGTAAAATGCATGACCAAATGGTTCAGTTACACAGAATGATACTGAACAATCAAAAAACCCAACTATCCCTAAGAAAAAATTATTACAGAAAGAACTAATAAAAATAGATGAAGACAGACTTGTCAAGGAAGACTACAAGTCTCAAAAATAAATTCTGAGTGCTAAATACTCAAGGAATCAGCAAAGTTAAGCTCTTTCTGTCCTACATCCATAGCACTGCCATTGTAAATGCTCCATGTGTTACATCTGAGATTGACTTTCTGAATTCACTTGGTTGACTAAGACAAAAAAAAAAAAGAGTTTTCTGCTTGCCAGTCCTGAGCAGAGTCACAGAACAAAATGCCCTGGTTGGGTGCCTTATCATAAATAATCAAAGCCCAGTTCTGATGCCACATGGAAGATGGTCCAATCCTGCCCCCCTCAAAACCACAGTCCCTCTGACACTGCAAATATCAGTCTGATACTGACACTGGGGCACAGCACCAGGAGGGGCCTGGGCAGACCTGCCCATGCTGCCTTGCCTCTGCTAAAAACCCAAATACTTACTTGGACTTCAAAATTCATGTTCTCCAAAAACTTCTGGTTCATTGTCTCTGCAAATTTGTTGATGGCTCTCAAGAAGACCCTAAAACAGAACAGCAGGGATACAGATAAATGAATGTGACCTCTGGCCATCAATACCCACCGTGTGTGATACTGGTGGAAGCACTTTTGGCACTGAACACTCTGGGAGCATCCCATATGAGCACAGCAGGTGGCAATGTCCAGTGGCACAGGATTTATAGTGTTACCCATAAAAATATTTACACAATTGTCAAAAAGTTTCTCCACCTCTGCTGGAAAAGTCAGACAATAGAATTTTGTTTTCTCTGCTGCACACTCTGCTGCATTCCTGAGAAAACAGAGAGCAATTCTTTCAAAGCCAAAGTCACCTCCTGCCAAACACAGATCATTCACAAGAGTGGCATTGCCTCCTTCCAGGGTTTTGACAGCTGAAACAGCTCCTGTGCTCACAGCATTAGTTAGGAGCTGCCACTTCATAGACATTAAGTGCAGTTTTTCAGCTTTC